>CM026262.1:9866400-10466400 GCA_014851425.1 Senna tora
TCAATACACCACCACTCATTCAAATGCATATTCAAGACCTTACCCATTTAAGTCCTGGAATTATATATATTATAAATAACCAAAGGAATAACGTCTGACAACAAACACATACATATTTCTCTAACAGACATATATATTTATAGCTCATGGCATATATAAACTGGTAAGACTGAAAATAAAATACTCCGTAATTAATATATTCGTTTTAATTACTAGCCCTTAATTAATAATTATGTAGTTGTGGACGACTTGTGCTGGGAAGCCTTCCCCTTTCTCTTCTCAATGTAAAAGAACACAGAGAGCGACACAACAGAGAAAGCGCTGAAACACGCGGCGCATATATCGAGCGACGCGTGGCGTCCACTGATCGACTCCACCACAAACACGTTGCTCGTCTTCGCCGCGTTCGTACTCTGGCCGTACGCCACTTCCACGTCGTCGCCGTCGTGGGCGTAGGCGCGTACAAAGTACGATGCGGAGGGCACGTCTGGCGCGATCCTCCACTCGAAGCTACGCACCGTTTTGTTGGAGGCATCGTAGGGTGAGGAGACGATCTTGTGTTGGCAGGTCTTGTCTTTGGACAGGTGGTCCTCTGTCTTCCTCCACGCGCGGTCCTTCTGGCTGATGGGCGCGTAGCATAGCTTCACCTTGATGGTCCTATAGGACGAGTCTGTGCCGGCTGGGTAGGTCCGGTTCAGAGCCCACGTCACTGTGATTTTGTCCTCACCAGCTCTCAGAACTGCGTTTATTATATATGTTGGAATGAAGATTTTAATAATTATTAATTAAGAGTTAATAATAATGAAATAATGTAATTAAGATTAGGTTAGAGTTAGATTAATTATTACCTTGTCCGCTTTTGGGTGAAGCAGTGACATCGAGGGTTGGTTTCAAAGAAGAGAAGAGAACGCTGGCATAACAAGATGTGGCTAAGTAGAAAATGAGAAGTGATGCTACTACTACCTCAACTGATCCACTTGCTGCCATTGTTATTGCAGTTACAATAGTCTTAATTTCTTTCAAACTCACAAGACAAACATATATAGGTAGTACAGAATTGGAATTGAATGTCTTAATTAGAAGCCAAGAGTTGGCTATTTATATGAATTATGATGTCCCGTCCTATATATTAAATAATAAACATTAATTAAAAGTCGTGTTTAATTTTGAGGGATAACCGCTATAGAAGTCAACGGCCTCAATTTGTTGGATAAATTAAATAGGAATTTAGGATAGCTGCCATGCATGTCACAAATAAGATAAGCAAAAGATCAATCAAGCAAGCAAGGATGGCCTCTTAAATTTTTAAAAGGACACTACCGGCCACGCGGTGCTTACATTTTATTTATATATATTCGCATTGTCTTTAAGGTACTATTATGATTAATTTAAATTTAACTCATATTGAATATTTTGTTATTGTGAGAGAATCTCTTAATGAATAACTGCATTTATAAGATTTAGGTGATGTTCGGTAGGCATGAAACAAAGAGGAGAAAAAGTGAAGGAGAAAAAAAAAATGTGGATCCCATATGTTAATCACTTTTTTATTTTTATCTTAAAAAATGTGTATAATTAAAAAAAAGAAAAAAGAAAATATAAAATGTCTATTATACCCTTTGATTTGATACAATAATAACTCTCTTTTTTTTTTATTATTTTAATATAAGGGGTAAAGTGATAATTTTAATACATTCCTATTCTATTTCTATTCTCAACTTTTACTGACAAACACAATAAATATATTTTTTTTCTTTCCCTTTCTCTTTTCCTTTCCGCGTAAAGAACGTGCCCTTAGAATCTGTTAGGGTTTAGGCTTTTAGTGTAACAAAGATAAAATTCTCCTAATTAAGTACTATTTACTTTCTTTCTAAAATAATAAGTACAACTGAAAATTGCTCATTACTTTAATTTGTTTATATATGTTTCATTCAATTAAAATCAAATTATTACTCTAATTAAATCAAACTAATTTTCAAGCTATTCAACAAGCTAAGTACCTTCAATTATTATTGATTTCACCCTTATTCCTCACTTGGATTACTGTCTTCTCTATTTAGATATTCTTTTTATAAACAAAATAATTATTATTTTGTCCTCCTAATATCTCAGAAGGGCAAAGAATGCAAACAAAAAACCAGCCAGATATATAAAAAGCAAAAATAGCTTCAGTTATGCAAAAAGGCAACTCTTAGTTAATATGAAAGTTGAAGGTTGAAGCTCTCGATCGAATACGTACGCACTATACATTATAAAATTCTTATCGTATTGCTTCATTGATTGAAGTATCTATATATAAATAACTAAATATAGAAATATAACATTCAGTGGATCCTCATTGACACTGACTGACTTAAGCTCTTTATTCACAATACAAGTTGTACGTTCTTATCATCCAAACTCAATTTGTGTTGTGTCTAAGGATTATTATTATTAGTTTTCGGTTGGTCAACGTTTCATGATGATACTTGAAAATTGACAAAAATATTGTCACGAATCTGACCTTATAATTTATAATTAAGCATTCAGATTTTTTTTCTTCCCTCAAAACTCAAAAGATAAGAGCAATGATTCAACTCTTAACATAAAGCACACACATCATTCAAATTGATAAGTGTGGATGCGATTATCCACTACTCTACCAATTTCCTGACTTAAGCTTAACCATTTTTTCCCCTTTAGAAGTTGGTCTTTGAAAATCCTATAATCCTACGTTTTACACCGTACTTCTCCGTAGTCCGTACCCTAATTATACAATTTTTTTGATGGGGGTGGGGGAGGGAGGGGTTATTATTATAGTAGTTCTACAAATTTGGGCTTTATTTTTAATAGATTTTGTTACTAAGTGTTAAAACAAATATCCAAGATAATGTAAGATATATGAAGTGTGTAACATGTCACAAAATTGGGTACTAACGCTTTGGGATTGGATAATATATATATATTATATCTTAGATGTATACACATAACACATCTCATTTATCTAGTAATTACTAATAATATTCAATTATTATTTTTTATTTTACACTAAAGTACCCACATGATATTTATAAAAAATTGTTAAATTTTATTAGTTAATGTATAAATAAAAAATTTAAAACTATCTCTGTGTAGTACATATCTTGAATCTGTGCTATGTCCAATTGACCAATTTTCTGGGGACTTTGTGCTTTGTTGAATTGGATCAATAAGATTCATGTATATTTGATCACCAAGAACAAAATTATTCCTTTAAGTTGTGAAAGGCCCTATAATTAGGATGAGTCCGAGACCCGTATGAGTATGACACTGTGTAGGGTATGTCTGAGTTTTCAATTTTCAAATAAAATGGGCCAGTGCAGAAAAAGGTTAAGCCATGTGAAAAGTATCAGAACTTTCATCAATTCGGACAAAAAAAAAAAAAACACTTCAGCACTATCTATATTTCTGAATTGTGGAAAAACAGAAATATTAATTATCATGAAAGAAATTGCCCATCTAATAAATGGATCAACCCTCTTATACAAATCAGATTTGTTATTTGCCTTATTTCCTTATAAAATGGAACGCATTAAGATTTTGACATGTCAGCCAAAAATTTTAACAATTGCCTAATTAATCAGATTAAACCTGAGAAGAGATTCAGTGCCTATTAATCAGACAATAGAAAGGAGAGATAGACACAGAAAGTGGGATCCAGAGGTATTAACCATTAAGCCTACACTGATAAAATAGAGGCAGTGCATGCATCACTAAAACTAAAGGTATTTTTTTTTCTTACATGTATCCTTCAATTAGAGGTAATTCTATTTGAGTTAGGTTGAAGTCCCATAACGTAGAATTCTCCCAATAAAGATTTTTTTCATACACAAATTTCGAACCCGAGATTTTACTTAAAATTAAGAAGAATAGAGTATCTACCACTTCAACCAACTAGGTACTAAAAGCACCTTCTTAAAGCTATAACAAATTTACAACTCAAATTCCACATAAGAAGAATCATGACAAGTAAGAACACATATATAAAGAGGCAACACAAAATACAAACCTTGACAAAAAAAAAAAAAATTCTATAAGGCAACACTAGTAGGAATCTGAAGGATGCAAACCTTCACGAAAAAAATTAAATATCTCATAATTCATTTAATTTGAAACACTAATTATAAGAGGAGAAACCTTCTCTAAATATAAAAGAAATTAAGATTCTACCATAAATAAATTCGGATGTTATGTTATGGGGTGGGTCTATGATATATACAATTTATTGCATGTCATATGTATGTGTATATATACATACATATTTGGGAAGTTGGCTTAATCAAAAGCTTGTGTTTATAAAAGTAGGTGTTAATAATTAAGAAGAATCTAGTAATACACTTCGACATTCCATAAGCTGATCTGTCGTATATACTCACCGGAGTAAATCCTCCACCAAAATGAGCTATCCATTGAAATGACATTAAATATTGAAATAACATTCTTTGCAATCATGAATGTTTGACCATATATATATATATATATATATATATATATGAACTCTAAAGCTAGCAAGCGAGGAACAAAGCTAAAAAAGAGTCCAACAGAAAAGACATAAATTGCAACCCCGTATAACGCCGGCCACAAGTCTCTTATCGATGATTCCAATGTATTAATTCATCATCCATCTTAAAACCAAAACTAAAGCTAAGCTAGCTTACGTATAAAACCCCTACCTAGCTAGCTACTAAGTATAAGAACCTCATATACTCCACATTCCACAATCACATAAATATGGAGCGAATGAGCACAGAAAGCAAAGGAGCAGGAGGGTCCGTGATGCTACAAAAGAAGCTTTGGGAGACGCGGCGGAGGACGCAGCACAAGGACGATGTGCCCGACTTGACGGACTTCATGACGGACATGTTTTTCGGCACAGTGGACATGGACAAGAAAGCCTATGACCTAACGGGAGGTGTGAGTGTGACGGAGGAAGAGGATGATGAAGACACGTATATAGGCTTCGATGATAGCACTAGAAGTAACAGCAGTAGGATGACGGAGGAGTGGCTAGAAGAAGCGCGTCGTGTTATGGCCGCCTCTTCACCCACGCGCTCTGACTCTCCCACCCGACGCTTTGGTGGCTCCCCCAGGTTTGCCGCCGCCGCCGCGCAAGGGAAGTCACCACACGTTCCTTCCTTGGATCGGCGAGATCATCTTTCTAGGTCTGCCAGAAGGTTAGTTTATGATTTGATTAATTAAAGCCCTCAACCCTCCTTTCTCGTTTTATTTCAAATTTTTGCTTCCATTCTCACATTCAATTATCATTCCATTCCAATGATATTTTTCCTTTTTTTTTCCTCCATAAACTAATTATATTACATTGCGAATTCATATATGATCGATAGGGAAAACTTGAGTCCATAAGATTAACACTCCAACAAATATAGGTTCCTCTGTGGATTTATTTAGTATTAATTCCATTCATAAATGCAAAACAATTTTTTTACTCTTTAAATTATAAGATTTTTGTCAATTGTGCTCTTAAATACTTGTTAAGTGCATTATTACATAAATCAATTTCCAAGCAATTTTATCATTCTACTTTGATATATTGTACAACATGGAATAATAAAAGAGCCAGAAAGATACAAAAGTGAACCCCACTTGATGTGGGATATATCCTCTGGCTTTCTCTCTTCTTGTTGTCTTATGTTATATAACATAATATCAGTTCTCTTGATCATCCTTCACCTTAACTCCATCTAAATAATTAACAACTGTAAATGTGGTTGTCCTCGTAATCTCTAACATTAACTGTGATGTCCAATCATATATTTAATTAGTTATGATATTTTGTCAGTTTAACCACAGTTATAAAATATTATATAACTAAACTAATGACTTCACATCACATTTAATATTGTAAATTATGTGAATAATCATGTTTGTATACTTAAAAGAAAATTTAAAAAACTAATTGATAATAAACAAAATTTATGAATCAAATTAACAAATATCCTATAATTTAGTAAGGAGAAACATACTTTGACGGCCTCTTAAATTTGTGTAAGAAATGAGCATACAGTTTGCCTTGTTGGGCCGTTACTTCGATTTCTTTGCCTAAATATTATATGCGAATATGCCTGACCGATGTTTACAAGTTGGTTTTTTTTAATAAAAATGTTTACTAGTTAGTTACTAGTTACTACCAATTCCAATTCCAATTCCGTATAATTTTTGGCGGTAATGAAACGACATTGATAATGGTAAAAGGTAATGTGAAACAGGAGCAGAGCAGCGGAAGGGTTTGGCGGGGAAATACTCTCCAAAACAGTAAAGCACAGTCGCAACAAATCCGATACCTTCGATGATCCACCAGACGCTGACAATGGCTCCCATGCTACGGCCGTCCACAAATGGTTCTCCAACATCCTCAAACCCACCAATCCCACGCCTTCTGCTTCTTCCGACACCACCACTCTCCCGCCTCGCCGCACCTTTCAGCGCAAGTCTCGATTCCAGACCCATCCTTCTGCATCTCTCCGCCACACCGATCATTTTAACATTTCTACGCCTCCCACAGAGCCCCGTCCCCTTTCACCGCCCGATAATGCCGCGGATTCTCCCTCCCGCCAATCCTTATCGTCGCTGAACTCTTTACCTCTGTCGCCGCCTCGGAATCTTGTTCAATCCACTAATCGAAGATCTCTATCGTCTTCCACGTGTTTGTTGGACAAGAATGCGCCGCCCGGGCCCGATGCAAATGGAGAGGGAAAACAAGATCAATGTCTCAATGGGTTTCTTAAAGAGCAGAGGGTGTTAATTCAGAGAGTCATGAACGGGGAGCTCAATGCGAAGCCCAAAATCGTGCTCTCGGGGCATTCCAACAGTTAAGACTTACGACTCATTTTCTGCTTGTGTGTATGAGTTAGTGTGAGAATAAAGCAAAGTGATTCAATTTGTGAGGTGCAGGTACAACATCAATGGTAGCTGCTATATGTTACGCGTGGCTGTTGGGGTATAGACAGAGGGGGCAAGATGATGGAAGGGAGAATGTGGTGGTTCCTGTGATGAATGTGAGGCGAAGCACCATGTGGAAGCTAAAGCAGGCATCTTGGCTCTTTTATCATGCTGGTCTTGATGCTACCTCATTGCTTTTCGCTGATGAGGTGAATTTCTTCTTGTTATACTAAACACCAATTTAGATAGAACGTGTGTGATTCTTACTTAGTTGTATATATGATGGTTGCTGGCAATGTCTGATAATCTATGACTCAAAGTTATACTGCTCATAAGACGTTTCATAGTTATACTTTTGCTGGTGAACATGAATTTCCCGGCAATGGCTGACAATATTGTAGCATACATATGTTCCTAAATAGTTGCATTCAAACGGATTGACAATTTATATGCCTTCATACAAAGTACAAGAGGTTTAGTTAAAGGTCTCCTTGTTTTTCAGGTGGACCTGGAAAGCCTAATGATGTCTGGTCGACTGAACATCCTTGTGGTTGGACAAGATATCCTAACCACTACTGGCGAGGTTTGTTTAAACAAGTAATCCACGAAGTCGAAAATAAACATTTGAAAACAAGTGTGATCCCAAAGTGAAGCACAATGAAGCATGGTATTAAACTTTACAATTGATTTTGTGCCCCTTTTTAACTTCTAGGTTGGATCTCAGTGCACGGTTCTCACTGATAATTATTGTGAAGATGCCTACGATCTACTTCAAAATCCTGTGCTGAAGAAACTTCTGGTAATTTCCAATCATAGCTGATTAATTTCTCACCACAAATAGTGCTATTAAGTTTACATATCTTATGCTTTAGGAAAAATTTCAAGGACCACGTGACTTAAAATTCTCAGTCAATGCATTGTTTTACAGCTTTCTGGTATTCTGTTAGACACTCAGAATCTAAAGGCATCGTCTTCATTATCTATGACAAGGGATTCAGAGGCAGTTCAATTGTTATTGGTTGGCTTAGCTCCAAACTATAGACACACTTTATTTGATCAATGTGAGTTTCATATTTCTCTGGATTAAAATTTAGATGCAGTGGCTTACTAAGTTTATTGATTATTAAATTTGATTTATCAAATTGTTTTGGTTCCCTATCAGTGACGCAAGACCAAAAAACTACTACTTTCATTGAAGATTTGCACCACAACTATGGGAAGCCTCCTAATAAAAGTATGTATCTTGACTGCCCGTGACTTGTGAAATTACTTTGTAATTTGTATCTTTGACTGTGAACAACGTAACAGAGTAACAGACCTTTTTGGCTTCTAGAAATCTTAGTGGTGAGAACTATGGACTAATATTTTATTGTTGTTGTCAAGTCCAACATAAATATATATATATGGAGAAAGACTGTATGGTGGTTTTAAAAGCTGACTGAATTGAGAAGATTTTCCATAGCTGGGTTAGGTTCTGTTTCTTAAAACTGCCTATGAGTAAACCAATTGTGCGGTAGCTCATCATGTCCTAACATTCAGTTACAAAAAAAATTAGTATTTTGAACTGACTTTATTATTAACATGGATTTGGAATGTATCTGGATCTTTATATGAGATGTATTTTGGACCTCATAGGATTATACCCTTTATAATTGCCATAATAGTTTTTAACAGTTCCAACATTGTAATTACCTGTAATATACATTTTGGCTGCTTTCATTCTTGGTAGCTTCTTGAAACTTTACTTAAAAAAAAAAAAAGATTTCTGTGCTTAAAGTTTTAGTGTTTCTTTGTATTCTTTGAAATTGCAGGTGATCAAGATAGTGAAGGAAACATGAAGCCTAGAGATCAGGAGAGGAAGTCAACCTGTGTATCAGATCATGAAGTTGTCATACCTAGTCCAAAAAAGAATTTTGTTGACACAGGAGATGCTAAAACTAACAAGGTTTCCCCACAATCAGGTTGTGCATCAGTTTGTGTCTTTTATTTTCCTTGAGGTTATTAATTTAGATACCTTGAACTAATTTGATAGACCAATTGTGGATAGCTATATATAAGATTGTTCTTATCTAGTCTCTTTTACTTAGTTCCAAATATAAACCTGGTAACATCACTCTTCTTCGCTTGCAGGCACACAAACTTCATGCTCTTCACAATCACCTACCCCTGCACCAGCACGTGCAGACAAGGAAGCTTCCCGTGGAAAAAATAAGTTCTTCCTAGCAAAGTGGTTTGGTTTTGGCTCAAAATGAGCCAAATCACTTCCCACACTATGCTTATAGTAACCAAAATTTTGCAAAAGTAGAACAGTGATCAAATTAGAAGCCAATATATCAATTTTCACTTGGATGCTTGGTACATGGTTACTCGGCAAGTAGTGTACATAGAGGTCTAAAACATTCCTATTACTTCGCCAATTTATTTATTACTTTTATGCTGAGAAATAATGTTAAGGACTACTACAATTTCTCTCGTGTAAATCAACTTTTGTCCTTTAACCATGTACCTTTTGAATCTTTCTACGTAACCTTATCATTGTTCATGTTGAGGAGAATGAAGAATCTTGCTCTGGTCAGATTGTTTAAACTTCTTCCTAAAGAAACTGTTGAGAATCTTTCATTCAACAGAAACAAACTTTATTATATGTTGTTCGCCTGCTTATGTTTTTTGACCCACGTAGAATAAATTTCGTGTGAATTACCATAACCTTCCTGGAGGTATAGACAAATGTCATTTAGAACTCTCCAATTTCGAAAATCTACTCTGCCTTTCTTATTGTTTCTTGCAGCTTTTCTATGGAGTAACCTAGCTTTGTATGATGGCGTTGGAAATCCTAACAGCTGATGTAAAACTTGGACCCCACTAGTAACAAATAAGATTTTTTATTTCCTCCAGATTCAAATCCTTTTGTTTGCCCTACTATTTGTATTGCTTGAAATGAATGCATGACTGCTATTGCTATACCATCCCAAGACGCCACTTGTATATATCCATCACATGCATGAGAATTTCATGGGCAAATACAGACATTCAGTCAGTCCAGTAATCTATTATTCTGCATCTTTCAGTGTATAAAATACATAGATAACAGTAACATACACCTTTGGTTGATATACTTGATTAAGTTTTGAAAGAAACATAGCTCACTTTTCTAGATTAGATCAAGAAAGAGGAAAGAGAATGTCCATATGAAAGATATGGATAGATAGCTCTAGATGGAAGAATAATTGAGCATGTGTGTGATACAATCTGTCTTGTCCAATTATGCACAATTGTTTAGCCCCCAGCTATACCCAACTCTCAAACCCTCTTCTTGGCCCCACTCCCATTATCAATCCATCCCCCCCCCCCCCCCCCTCTCTCTCTCTCTCTATCATATCTCCATCTTCCCCACTCCATGCTTCTCCATAACTTGCAGACCCAATTTGATGATGATGATGATAATGGACTTTTAGGTTGGTTGATGATATTACTATTCAACCTTCCAAGCATAGAGAAACAAACAAAACTCTGATGACCCTGAGCTCTCTTTCTGTGTTGATAATGGTGGTGGTGATGATGATGATGATGATGATGATGATGGCAGTGAAGGCATAATAGGCTTAAAGATGAATAAAGCATGCTTTAAACCAGGAGTAAAGAGCCAATCATGGACATCCCAATACACCTCTATTCTCATTTTGCTGAGATGAATTGACTCATTGCCTCTAAATTTCCATTGCAAGTGCTTAACATGGATGACCAAATGCCCATCCATTCTTATCTCCATCTCTGACTGAACCCCATTAAGGGAATCGCCATTACAGCTGACGATGCTTCCTCCATTACCCTTACTGTTCTTACACTCTATTGAGATCTCATGGCACTTACCCTTGTCATGGAATTTAGCTCTTGTGCAAAACCTCTTCTTCCCAAATATGTGCTCTTTCTTTGAAACCAAAATAGGGTCAATCAGAGATGGCCTACACCCTGTCTTTCTGTAGGCATCTTTCTTAAGATCCCCAAGAAGAAGCACAACCTCTTCATCACAAACCACTGCCACATAGTACTCTGAGCTTGGCTCTGTTTCTCCATTAAAGTTTGCAGTTTTAAGGTCCCAGAAGATATCAACAGCTTTACCATCATCTACTATGAATCTTTTTGAACCTTGTTTCCTCCAAAAGTACCATGATTTTAGCTCAACCTTGCAGGTATACTGTGTTTCTCCTTCTGGGCCTTCCACTGATATTGATAGGCCATGAAACATTGAGTTTTTGCACCATGTGATGGTGATCAAACGGCACTGATCAGCCAGCTTTGTTCTATATACAGACATGTACACACTCTGACCTGAACGAGTCACAGCCTTTGGATCATCAATGAGTTTTTCTGCAGAAGAAAAGCAAGCAGGAATCCCAATTGAGTCTTGCATTGTTCTTCAAGTTTGATTGCAAGAAGATGAAAGAGGGAGAACCTGAGAGAGAGATCTCTACTATCACTATTTGTGTGTGTGAACTGTGAACTATGAAAGCTACTAGATTTATGGGATTTGTAAAGGAAAAATTAAAGAGGAACGAACAACCTCTTGCATAATGTGCACCCTCTGTGTAATCTCTATTATTAACTGTCACTTCTTTTAATTTTGGTTAGAATTTGGTGTCACTTCGAAAAAGTTAAATAACCTTTTTTTTCTGAACCCAACGCGGGTTTGTTTCCACTTTACTCAAAATACTTACTTCCATGTGTGTAGTTAATACTAGATAAAGCCATTTTTCACCAGATTTGGTGTATAGGTTTCCACAAACTCAAGGTTCATTGGATTCATGACACTGACAGCACATGAAATGGGACTCTGATGATGTAAATTTAATAAAGAAAAAAGAAAAAAAGGAAAAGAAAGGAACTGTAGTTTGATCAGTAGTTGTAAGTAAGTGTCACCTATGTTTCTTTATTGTTTTAAAAAAAATGTCATGTTTATTTGTTCATGAGAGGTTTAAGTAATATGGGTTTTGTTATCTAGTGTTTTTAAGGAATTAGTTAATGATTTCTCTCAAGTCAGAGGAATCTATCTTTACAGTTGCAGATCTGGTTGCTTCAAGGCAAATGGGGCTTTGTTGGTTTTTGATCTACCCTCAAATTTTGCAGATAGAATTTTATAATTTAATTTTTTCTTTAAAAAAAAAAGACTCTAATTTGAAACTCTGATGATAAAATATTTTGAGGTAATATGTTGCTTGTAACTCAATAGTACATAGGAAAAACTTATTAAGCTCGGAAAAGATGAGTAAAGCCTAAAATATCAGGTTAACTCCAAGACATTTTATATCCTAAACCAATCAGAAAAAGAAAAATACCTGCGTTGTTAAGTTTTAGAATCTGCGTTGTTAACTGATGACTCACTAAAACTTTTACTTGCTGCTTGACAAATGAGAGGTTGCAGAGTTCTTTTTGATAGAAAAGTTTTTTTGGTATAAGATTCGAATTCAAAACTTTGTTCAAAGGGAATTGAATACTAATTCTAGCCAATCATCTACTGATAAGACGAGAATATTATATTATACTATGATAAATAATTGAATATTATTAGACAATATATAAATAAGGTAGCATAATATGTGCATGTTAAATGCTTTTGGTACAAAAATATTTCAATTAATATAATAATCATAAGTATCTACTTGTGGAGAAAATGGTGGAGTACTGAACTCTGTATTTCTTCTATTAGTTACTTATCGTTTGTCAAAATTAATAGAAATTTAGTCTTTAATTTATTTAAAGTGTGTCTCTATTAATATTGATATTAATAATCATAAATAGCAGAATCTATAATACTAGATGTTTATATGATAATTGGATAAAGTTGCAACCGCTGCAGACCTAACAACTAACACATCAACCCTACCACACAAAAGGAAAAAGGCATACATGTTACTGGCAGTGTAAGATATTCTTTTTAACAATAATAAAAGTAAAATTATTTTAATAATATAAATGAAGGCAATATTAGTCTTCCTATAATTTCTTTTGGATTTATAAGATGATATATATAGTCCCCTACTCCCCTGCATCAAAGCTGCTGTGCGAGAGTAACATAAGTAACATTGACTGTTGATATATCTAAAAAACAATCAACATTGTGATAAATAATTAATAATAATAATAATAGACTAAAGAGTATGAAAGAGATGATGATCTATGTGGTTTTCAAACCATTGTATAAGATAAGCATCATTATGATGTCTTTATGGTCCACTTCTTATCAGAAATGCATAAAGGATGGAGATTGAAGAACCCAAAAAAAGAAGGAAAAAGTCCATTTTCACTTTTATAGTGTTCCTAGCTCTCAAATTTCTCTTTAAGCCCAAAAATAAAATGCAGTTTAGGTTGGAAGTGAATCTAAACTTTTAATCAACAATTTATTTTGCTCATAGAGAAAGTGTGATGCTATACTATATTACTATTACTAGAGTTAAGAATATTACAGATAATGAAACAAAATTGAATAAAATTTTAAGGACTAAAATTAATTTTTTTTTCCGCCAGAAAAAAAGAAGCCGGAAGTAATATATAGCCCATGTGGGCAATGATTGAAGGAGTAAACAATTTCGTCCCACAAGGCCCACAAATTGCTGGTCGTCCATTGGCCCACAAAGCCCATGGACCCATTAAGCCCACGGTTCATGCATGGCTCTCCAGCCTGGATTCCTCAAGCCATACGAAACTACTAACGAAGACGATAAAAGCAAAATTACATTCTAAGAAAAAAAATATATTAAAAGAATGACGACACAGCACATGCATGGCGGCACGCACAATGTTTAGAAGTAGGTTGGGTGATAACTGGATACCTCTTGTTGTGTCTTAAATTCAGTCAAACAATGTCGTCTGATCATTACAAAAGTTTTGACTTTTGATTAAATCTAGGAGCTAGAGGTTGATGACAATATATTTCCAACGTCACAAAGTCAAAATCATTTTGCCCCAAATTCTGGTACACCCCATTTAATCCACGAGAAAATTTTCTCAATTCCATTAAGGGAATCTTATGATTTATAAGATAGTTAACATAATTTTTGGTATGAGAGTATTTACCCAAACATATCGGGTATATTGTCAGACTCATTAATAAAAGTAACCATTTCAACGAATGATATTTTATTTTATTTTTTTAAAGATTCAACTTAAGATGCAATGACATAAATGTCTTACCATATAAGAAATAACATAGTTATGTGTGAGAATAGTGAGGTTGAAATTATAGATCTTTACATATATAAGTTTTGTGCTTTGAAATTACCTCAAGATTTTGAGCCGACTTTGAAACTCAAAAGCAAATAAGAAAGGAATGAGTACGATTAAAACTTTGAAAATTATGTTGAGCTGTGATGCGAATCCACAACTAAAGGATTTTTTACAAATTTCAAGCGAAATTATAAGAACAATTTTGACTAAACAAATAACAATTGAGCCATCAAATATAATTGTGAATTCATGAGATCAATTTCTAATGAGTTTGCACCAGCGTGATCTTTTTTTTTCCTTTGTGTCCTGTAAATTCTGTCATAAGAAATAATTAATCAAAAGGCAAAAGTATCTTTCCTAACCCCAACGTTTGGGGGTCCTGTCAGTTTCGACCCTAACGTTTTTTCGTTGTCAATTGTACCCCTAACGTTTTACGTTTCTGCCAATGTCACCCTTTTCACTAACACCGTCAAATATTTAACAGTTTTTGCTGACGTGGCATCCTATGTGGCAAAACGTTCCTTTTTTCTGTCAATTGTAACCCTAACGTTTTACATTTCTGTCAATATCACCCTTTTCACTAGCACCATCAAATATTTAATAGTTTTTGCTTACGTGGCATCCTATGTGACAAAAATATCTGACTTGGTATATTTTTTTCCACATCAGATTTCTTACTCATCTTTTTCCCATCAAAACCGTGTCGTTTTGACCTCGGCCTATTCCTTCTAAAATATAACTCAAACGTACATGCCATTTTTTGCAGACAAAAACATTGGAGACATTATCCATTCTCTACTTTGTCGGAGACGTTACCCATTCTCTACTTTGTCGGAGACGTTACCCTAAAATAGAGAATGGATAACATCTCTGATATTTTTATGAGCAAAATAGCGCGTGCGTTTGAGTTATATTTTAGAAGGAATAGGCCGAGGTCAAAACGACACAACTTTGATGGGGAAAAGATGAGTAAGAAATCTGATGTGGAAAAAAAATATACCAAGTCAGATATTTTTGCCATATATGATGCCACGTAAGCAAAAAATATTAAATATTTGATGGTGTTAGTGAAAAGGGTGACATTGGCAGAAATGTAAAACGTTAGGGTTACAATTGACAGAAAAAAGAAACGTTTTGCCACGTAGGATGCCATGTCAGCAAAAACTGTTAAATATTTGACGGTGTTAGTGAAAAGGGTGACATTGGCAGAAACGTAAAACGTTAGGGGTATAATTGACAGTAAAAAAACGTTAGGGTCAAAACTGACAGGACCCCAAACGTTGGAGTTAAGAAAGGTACTTTTGCCTTAATCAAAATGGGAATTGAAGTGGAAAGTGCAAAATCCAGTTAATTTGTAGTTTTATAATATATAATAGTACACGATCAAATCACGATACATGATAAGCCTATATAAAATATATGTGACTGGTCTTACTTTGAATGAAAGAAACATAAATAGGAAGCCACATTTATTTTATGAGAGTCAAACTCCATTAACTATATATATGTCTACGTTTGATTTAATTTATTAGTTTGGATTTACATTTTTTATAACATTTTGAGAGTATATAAAAGAGTCCAAGGGCACGCTTGGTATAAATGCACAGATGTAAAGTACTGTAGATCAGTAAAGTATTGTAGAATAAAGAAAAGTAATGTAAAAAAAAGTGAGAAGAGAGATAGAGAAAAAAATTATAAAAAAAAAAATATGATAAAAGTGTATTTAGTATGTATAAAATATGATGTAAAATTTTTTTAAAAATCATAAAATTATATGTAATGCACTGTTTGATAAATATACCAACGTGCCATCATTTAATGGTTCTAGAGTAGTTGGTGATGGTCATTAATTGAGCTCCTTAATCAGCCTTGGATGTGAAGAAAGGGCGTGTTTGACTCATGGGAATTTGTGATGAGTTAAAGAAATAAAATGCACATAGATAACTCATATATATGTGTAAAATAACTATTCTTTTAACTGTAAAAATTTACAACGAAAGATAGAACTTAAAAAAGGATAGACACATCAAATTATTTAAACTTTTTTAATATCTAAGGATCAATAATTTTTTTACATTTTAGTATGAGATGATTTTATTAAAACATCAACTTTCCATAGAGTTTTGAATAGAAAAGTAAATCAATTTTTTTAAAACATTGCAAAATAAGAGAGATTCTAAATTAACTTTTATTGTTGACAAGATTATTGCCCATAACAAATAAGTTGATGTTTGAATTCTTATTAAAAATGTGTCTATATTTGATATCTGAGGCAAAATTATTTCTAATAGAAACGTTTAGAAAACAAAAGAAAATATAATACATCAAGGTTGGTATGGATTTCGGAAAATAATAGAATAAGAAAAAAAAAGAAAACTTTATTTATATTTAATGAATGTGTCACTTGAACTAAATTTATTGGGCAGCAAATCAATAAGAATTTTAATTTGAACACTTTTATTTCTCAACTCAGTTGTATCTTTAAAAGCGATATTCTTCTCAAAAAAGTATTATGTATTTATAGTCTTCTTTAAAAAAGTGACAATTCTAAAGGAAGAATTATCATTAAATATTATATTATTTTGTTGTTAATAATTTGAACGATCTTAAATAAAGTATTATGATAAAATTTAAAATTTTAGAGACGAAACTAATTATAATTTAAATTTTTTAGAATAAAAATAACCGTAAAAAGATATTAAAATTTTGTGTAAAACTTAAAGATATAAAATGTAGATTTGAGGGAAAAAAAATGTTGAAAAATTTAGTGGGGAGAGATAGAGTTGGAAAAGCAAAACATTGTCCAGTGGTTTGTGACTAATTTTTGAATAAGAAATAAATGCTGAAAGTAGGATTTGGGAAAAAGCGAAACCTAAAATCAAAATGAATGCAAAACGACAAGAGAAGGGGACGTTTTTCCGTTATCCATTCCTGGTAAATGGTAAACCCCAAAGCAAAATGGAAAAGGAAGAGCTTTGAATGAATGGAAAACGAAAGAAAGAAAGAAAGAAAGAAAGGAGGAAGAAAATGATACATTCATTAAAATAATCAAAGATTTAATAAAAAAAAAAATTATTGAGGGATTAGTTGAAACAGTGAGGTGAGTAAACGAGTTCGTTGATTGGCCATTGCAATTTCAAGAGTTATTAAGCCAAAAAAAACAAAAAAAAGCCTTCTCTTTGACGAAAGCCAAAATCTTTGATCTTCTTTCTCTTCCTCCTCACTTTCACAAACCTTTTAATTCTTCCTTCACACGCTTCCTTCGTAATTTATTAATTACGTCTGCATCCACTTCCTCCTTCTTCGGTTTCGCTCAATTTTGGATTTTTAGGCTTAGCTTTTTATTTTGTTTTGATCTCACTTCTAGGGTTTCTCTGTATTTCGCCCCCAGCAATAATGCCGCAGGATTCGTCTGATAAGGACCTAGACGATCCTGATTCCGAGTTCGCCGAGATTGATCCCACCGGTCGATATGGTCGGGTCGGTTTTCATTTTTTATTTTATCGAATATGGTTTGATTTGATCTTTCAGAATTTTGGTTCTCCATTATTATTGTCAATTCTTTCCTTGCCGAATCTGATTTGAGGTTCTGTTTCCTGTTTTGGTGATAAGTGGAAAGTTTTATGGCTATGCACTCTGTTCCAATTTGACTTTTTATTTGATTATTATTATCTTGGTTTCGAGTACAATGTAGCTTATTTGATTACCTTGGTCACCTAACGGATATCTTTTGCTTATTCCCTTGGATGTTACAGTACAAGGAAGTTTTAGGGAAGGGGGCTTTCAAGAAGGTGTATCCTTTCTGTACGTTTTCTATGATCAATAGAATATGTAATGAATCACAGCATCTGTATAAGTGATATGGATTCATATGAGAGAAAACTCTTCATTGATCATTTGTGTGTTCTTAACGATATCTGAAAATATAGATACAGGGCATTTGATGAGTTGGAGGGAATTGAAGTGGCTTGGAATCAGGTTAAGGTGGCAGATCTATTGCGTAACAATGAAGATATGGAGCGTCTATATTCAGAAGTTCATTTGCTGAAGACTTTGAAGCATAAGAATATAATAAAATTTTATAATTCATGGGTAGACACAAACAATGAGAACATCAACTTCATTACTGAAATTTTTACGTCGGGAACATTACGCCAGTGAGTTTATCTGTGTTGGGTTCATATATTTGTAATTTTATTATTTTGATTTGTCAAGTTTTTATGTTTGACTTTCTTAATTTAGATACCGGAAGAAACATAAGCATGTTGACTTGAGAGCATTGAAGAAATGGTCTAGGCAGATTTTGGAGGGCCTTTCTTATCTTCACAGTCATGATCCACCAGTTATTCATCGTGATTTAAAATGTGACAACATATTTGTTAATGGGAATCACGGTGAGGTTAAAATTGGTGACTTGGGATTGGCTGCCATCCTTCAGCAGGCCAACTCAGCCCACAGTGTTATAGGTGAAATTACTGCATGAATTATCAGTACTGGATAGGGATAACAGTGGGAATCTTGTTACTGAAGGATTTTATCTTTTTTTATGCTTAGGAACTCCGGAGTTTATGGCTCCTGAACTTTATGAAGAGGAATACAATGAGCTTGTTGACATCTATGCTTTTGGCATGTGCTTGCTAGAGTTGGTGACTGTTGAATATCCATATGTTGAATGTGCCAATGCTGCTCAGATATACAAGAAAGTGACATCTGTAAGTGCTAAAAATTTGTTTACTTTTGTAGAATATGTGTGATATTTGCCAAATATTTTGAATTAGAGTACAACTCTAATTGAAAGTGAGCCTTGAAGCAACCCTAAAATTGCTGCCTAGTCACAAATTCAAATTTAGAAACAGCCTCTCAACTGTTTGCAGGGATAAAGCTGCATAAATCTAACCCTCCCAAAACATCACATGCTAGGAGCCTCATGCACTTAGTCGTCGTTTTAGAGTATAACTCTAATTGATCTTCTCGTATGAAACAAAATTTACAATCCATTTGACACAAGTAAAGTTTCATTTTATTGTCATGTAGATTTTAACAAGACATATGGCCTAACCTATGGAATTTCTAAATTCAACACAGTAGTACACGTTTCATAAACACAAAAAGATGCTATAGAAAAGGAAAGAAAAATGGAAAGGTAAACTAGTCAATGAGTGCAGATCAAATCTTCATTTTATTTTATTTTTTTTGTATTCTTTTTTGTTTCCACTCTTTTTTTTCCAGTTGCTGATTTCTGAATTAAGGTTCGGTTTGCTTCTGGGGCACAATGATTATCATGAGGCTCTGGCATGTGATTAGGTTTTAATTTATTTTGTGCTTGAAATTACTTGAAATATGATGTTTAGAGTTTCATAAGTTATAAGTAGACTCCAAAAGTGGCTGGTTTATCTCCCTTTTAGGTTTTAATGCTTGCAGAAAAGGTTGTAGTCAGCAAAAGGTAAGCACTAGGAATTTCTTAAAATATTGGAAAGCATTTAAACTTATAAAGCTTTTCAGTCTTATAGAAATGAGTTAACATAGAACACATTGGTATTGCTTGATTCATGTAGCCAACTCCACCTAGTGGAAAAAGGCTTCAACTATTGTTGCTGTAAACATTTTGGACACTATTACTGATATGCTGTGCTAAATATCAAAATTGTGGAGGGAAGTCTATTTTGAGAAAGGTATTGCCGGTATTTTGATTGGTCTTTCCATGTCTTGTTATATTAGGGAATAAAGCCAGCATCACTGGCTAAGGTGAAAGATCCTGGAGTTAAAGCATTTATAGAAAAATGTATTGCTCATGTTTCTGAGCGGTTGCCTGCAAAGGAACTCTTGATGGATCCGTTTCTTCTGCCCAGTGATGAAACTGACAGTTTTGGCCGTTCTATAAAGCCCAGAAACAAAGATTCAGGTAAGTATCCTTAGCTTCTAGTTTTATTAATGCATGATCTTCTTTTGTTCACCTTCTATTATTGTACCAAATACAGGACATAGTGGCGATCCTTCTACTAGTAAATATGCTGAAGACATTTCCACTGAGACAAGTAGGGAATTCAAGGTGGAAGGTCATAGGAAAGATGTCAATACTATATTTCTGAAACTGCGAATAGCGGACTCCTTAGGTTCTCTCACCCTCTGACATTTAACGAATTTAAGTGAGTGTCAATTTACTTTTTTTCTTTTTCTGATCTGAAATCAATGCTGTTCATGGATTCAGGTCATATTCGCAACATTCACTTCCCTTTTGATATTGAGGCAGACACTGCAATTGCTGTTGCTGGTGAAATGGTTGAGGAATTGGAACTCACAGATCAAGATGTTACAACTATTGCTGAGATGATTGACTCAGAAATTCGATATCTCATTCCAGACTGGAATGCTAATGAAATTCCTCGTACTGAAGGTTCTGGTCAAGAATTAGCAGTTACAGCTGACCATACCTCTGAAAGTAGGGATGCAGATTCTCCATTGGGAAATGATTCTGTGGCTTCTACCGGTAGTCTTACTCTGGAAAGGTTACCTTCAGGTCGTAACTACTGGTCTGACTCGCCCAAGACAGCAGGTAGACACTCTCCAGCAAGGCTTTGTGCTTCAAATTTGTCTAATGAAGTGGATGTGCACACTGAGCAAGTAGGAAGCTTGACTGCAAACGGTGCTACTTCAGTTGAGCAGCAGGAGAAGGAATCTAGTGGCACTGCTGATTCCCTTTCCAGTCAGAAAAGTATTACTACATCTGGAGAATTACATGAAACCAATGAAGAATCTCCTCTGGAAGAAGAAGAAGAAGAAGAAGAAGAACCTATTAAACTGAACGATGCCGAAACAGAAGATGTCGACATAATTGTTGCAAAACTTGAGGAATTGCTAGCAAAACAGCGAGAGGAGTTGGATGATCTAAAGAGGAAGCATAAATTAGCTGTCTCAGATCTTCTGAAGGAACTTCCTCCAGAAATATGCCATAAGGTCTTAAATATTTGCAACCTGCAGGAGATATCTGACATTGACAATGTACAGTAAGAGTTGAGGTCTCTTCATCTTCATGCATGCTTGTTTGCGAGATTAGTGATACTCTAGATTTCTTCCTCAGTCTAGAAAGCTCATTACAGGAGTGAAATTTTTTTAGTACAGATGTCCTTGCCTGCTACACTTGGAACCGGTGGCTCCTCAACATCAATACTTAGGCTTTCACCATTGATGCTTGAGAGAGGGTATCCCTGAGGCTTTCATTTGTGAGGGAATGCTTAAGGTCTTGTGTTCAGAGCGAGAGTATCTAAATGCTACAGCTGCTTTTGTCCGAGATGCATTGTTAGGTGGGAATCATCACCTTTGATTAGTCATTATCAGATTTCATATTCCTTGAAACATCATCATCTTACTCCATATATATAGGTCTGATATGCATCACTAAATTATAGGAAGTGAATACATACATGTATATATACCTTCATTTACGGTTGTTTGTTTCTCTTACACGGAGGTGCTCCTGCCTAAGAGTTGGGTTTTGAAGTGAATAATCGGAAGGTGAATTATTTGTACCACTGCTCTGTCAAGTTATTTTTGTGGAATTCCATTTCCATGTTTTACTTTTACTTTTGGCCTTTCATATGTTTAGTCAACACATATATTACCTACTATAAAAAAGAATTGCAGTGTTACCTTAATTAGGTATCTTTATCTCTCTAAACTGAATATTTATAATCCATCCTAATTGAACATCTCACAATTCTCTGAATACTGATCCACCACCTGTTGGTTTAAACTTGGCCTTTGCTGTTATGGATGCTTAAATTGCTTAACATTTGTGACTAACTGAGGTTATTATGACTTGTGAGGCCTCAAACCTAATAAATTGTCAAAAAGAATAAAAAAACTCATTAAGAGTTCAATTCAACAGAATGATTTATTAGTTTGCGTTGGATCTATCAGATTGACATTTCCATTACTGGTCCAACCTTTATAACGAACCTTATAAGAGAGACTAACTGTGAGATGACTAAAATATATAATTATAATGCTATATACCTTATTCTAATTCTTGCCATATATATATATATATATATATATATATATGTATATTGATTGTAAACTAATTTAAAAGCAGAGACATTGGATACATAATATTAAATACACGTTGCCTCAAACGGAGGCAACCCTTTCATTTTTGGGAGCTACATGATAATACTAGGACTAGCTGAAATCCTTAACACGTGCACCACCATGTCCATGCATGGCTCTGAACTCTTCTTCCAACATGTTTCCTAGAATATGGTTGATGCTACCAATTGTTGAACAAATGCTGCTCTCTGCTTTCTCTCTTTATGATCCTCCTCATCACTCACCTCATCAGCTGCTTCTCTCCCAGTGGTGCTGCATAAACAAAACCATCCTCCATTTCAGCACCCAAGATAAGTTTGAATAGAGTTTAAGTAAATATGAAAGATTCTTTATAACGTCAACAAGTAGAAGGGGGCATGAAAATAATAATGTCCAAAACTAGTGGTTAGAGCAAATTAGAAAAGGCATAACTCTGCAAGAGATTAATTCATCCATAAGGATCATAACTTCCAATAAATTAGATTTGAAAATTCCATTTGAAAAGGATTCAGCCTTATCTTCAGAGAAGTCTAGGGCTGGGGATTTAAGTTTGAAACTTCTTTGTTTGGGAATTGGGCCTTCATAATTTGAATAATAAAAACCCTCAATAATGTTTAAGAAGGTTATCATGAAAGTTACCAACCACCTCACCCACCAGGGTTGAGGATTCGAATAAAAACATCGTAGAATTATGCACTATATATATATATATAACATCGAGGTATGCCAAAGGAAAATGATGTAACTCATGGCCAAAGGACAATTCAAGACTCAGAGAAAAGTCTTAATATTCAGAAAGGCAACAAAATATTCTTAAATTACCAACCAAACCTCTAACTAGCATTGAGACAAAAAAACTGTCAATACAATTACTACATAGTATAGGTGAACGTAAAGTTGGAGGCAGATATTAGGGAAACCATCTGAACTCTGAAGCACAGCCTTTTAACAAATATAAGGTGTGAAAGTTGGTGTCAATAGGTCTGCATGCTTGCATGCATTACATGTAACTTTTCAGCTTGACCAATTTTAGAAATTAAGCATTACACTTTACAATTGCTTCAATTCACCTCCATTCAGACTAAAATACGTCAGAACTATAAAAAACATGGGACACAAATAAAAATTGTAAATTACTTAGAAATTTGGGAACTCCCCTCCTTCTGGTATAGTGGTATCTTAATGATTGGGAACAGATAATTTTTCCTAGAACAGGAGGTTGGCAAAGACAGAAAAAGGCTAAAACTGTATTTATGACCGAATTCTCTTATGAGACTCTGAAATTTGAGTTTCTAATGTCTCGTATTGATATGATAATGCATCTTCGCTACAAAATGTAGATGTAAAAAGAAACAAACCTTTTCGCATCAGAAACCAAGGCATTGTTGTTGGAATATTGTTCTTGATGGATACTGTTAGGTTTTGGAACAGGTACATTGCAGATAAATGGTGACAAGAGTGGATCAGGTGCTGGTTCATGTTTGTTTCCCCTGGTATTTTTCATCAGCTTCCTTCGAAGCATTGCTGAATTACCAGACCAAATGTTCGATTTTTCAGATTTCCACTGCCGCTATAAGACAATATGTCAATATATTACACTGAATTAGACAAGAAACAAACGCTAAAAAGAATGCTAGATTAAGATTACATTCACATCACAACAATACAAAGCAGAAAATACCTTCAGTGAACTTGAATGCTGTACTATAAAATGTCCAATAGCATCCTTCCCTAAATTTGCTGCACAGAGAGGACAAACCTGACATAGGAACACCGTATCAATCAGTCATATATTAATAAACAACAAACAGAACATTTTTCCATTAGGTGGGGTCAGCTATGCCAAGGGAAATGTCCTCTTTTATTTTTCCTAATTAGTATTTGGCAACTGTGGTCTGTGGCTGCCAGATCATGTCATCTTTATATCCCTATCTGGAATCCAGATCAGGACATTGAACCATAAAATGCAGACAAAAAGATTCTGTTCAGAATTGTGAACAGTTGCATTTAACTAAGAAAGAAATTACTATACATAATCAAGTTATTAAATGTCTTACCAATCAAATAAGGAAACTGAAGTGGAAGGGAAAAGTTAAAAATAGAAAATACAATTTTAAAAGGAGAAAAAGGCCATACCGCATTTTTAAGGTCAAAGCAATGCTCCTCTTGCAAATGGCTGCAGAGAACAGGAACTTCAATTTGCACATAACAGAAAGGACACTGAAAATATGATCGGGAATCCTCATCTCCTTCTGAGTCATAGAACACTGAACAATTATCTGTATGGTTTGATAGAATTCAAAGACAACATTTTATTTTAGTCAGGAGCACAAGAACTACATATATAGTACAAATGCACAAGGAACAAAAATCTCAAAAAATATAAAAGGACTAAGTAGTAAAATGAATGAACCTTATGCAATATGATACACAAACACAGTAACCAAATTACTAACTGATAAACGACAAGGAAAATGCACGATGCTAGTGTTCCTTTGTGTGGATTAGTCGTTTCAGTGCTCACATCTCATTCATAATATATGTTTTCAAATATAATCAATTCTAGCAAGCAACATACCAAGTGTAAGGCAAGAACAACAAATCTGATAGACAGGGATTAGAACCAGGATATAGTTTCCAACACTAACCATAAGTTCATAACCATGACTTTATTTCTGATGCAGTGAAGGAGAGCCCCAGATGAGAATTGACCAAAAAAGTTTCAAACAAGCAAAATAAGGCCAAATTCAATGCCATCAAAGCAAATTTACAAGACCCCATATCATGGATTCACTAAAACAGACCGCAATGCTCAAGTCAAAATAACTAATCCAAATTAATGGGTATTCACTCAAACAGCTTCAGAAGCTTTTTGATTTAGCATTAATTAGATTCACGATTTGATTAAAAACTTAAAAAGAAAAAACAAAGTAGTGTACCAGCAGCGAGAAAAGGAGCAGCTTGAACAGCAGAGTGATTAGTAGAAGCCCTAAGATCAAAGTCCATGGCTTAAAGGCTTCAACTTTGGCGGATCGGAGAAAAGAGGAAGCAGTGGCGGTGGAAGAGTGAGAAGGAGAGGTTGGTGATGAGAGAGAGAGAGAGAGAGAGAAAGAGAGGAATGAGGGCACTCCCAATTTCCCATCATTATTCATAAGCTTTGATTGGATTGGCTTACTCATTTTTCGGTGTCTCACTCTCTCTCTCACTGAAAGGTGAAAGCTTTTTCCGACGCACAAAAAGCTCTGTGCTGACTGGCTGACACGTGGACTCGTCATTTTATATTTTTATTTTTTTCGCATTTCCCTTTTTGTGCTGCTGATACGATGACACATCGTGCACTTCCAGAAGATGGAAAGAATAATTTTATACTAATTTAATTATATTATTATTAACTGTTAACACTCGTGTTTGTCCATATCGTTACCACGGTTTTTTATTTTATATTTCAGGTGTGATTTCGTTTTTTCTTCTTTAGAAAAACTTTTCTTAGACACGTTGCGATAAAATTTATATGCTGTTGTTTATATATTTTTTATAAGGTTAACTAAAAAGAAAAAGATATATGTCAATTTTCTTCTCAAAATTGACACATATTTTTTTTTAATTGCTTAACCTTACCAAAAATATATAAGCAACAGCACATAAGTTTTTTCCCGTTGCTAATGCATGTTCATAATAAAGACAAGGGCTATGTATAAAAAGTATGGTAAAAAAAATATATTTAATATGTAAAATATATAATATAAATTTTTTTTAGAATCGTAAAAATACATAAAATATACTGTATATATTTTTTACCAAATGAGCCCTAAATTTTTAATCGTAACCTCTCAATTCCCAGATTTATTTCCTCCATAGTGATGAAAATAAAGTAGTATCATCAGTTAAAAAAAGGTATTTAATAATAGATCTTATAGTAGTGAAACTTTTAATTATGAAGTCCATTTTAATAAATATTATGGTCTAAAAAAAAGAGCAACCATTTTATTTTTTCCAAGAATGTACAAGGATTAACTTAATTTATCATTTAAGAGTGTGTTCGTTAGCAAAAATTTGTGACGTAATGTCTTCCAACATTCTGTATATCAAACAAACCTTACTTTTTACAATATAATAAAATTATGTGTTTGTCTTTACTTTTTTACTCACTTTTATTCCATTCTCACTTTTAATATAAGGTCATTTTATCCACTTTTATTTCATTCTCATTGATCACATCACATTCTCATTCCCTCCAATATTCTACTAAACAAACGTACCCTAATTTTAATTAAATTCCTTTATGTTGCACTTCATATGATTAAATAATTGATAATTTAGACAAAACATTAAAATTTTATATGAAGTTAATAAGGTATAAAAATTAATTTTAACTTTAACAAAAATAGATAAATAGCTTTATTAAATGTAAAAATGGAAACAAAAAAAACTTTTTTTTTCAAAGCAAATCACAGACATCCCAATTTGAAAATTTGTACGTAGATTCCTTTTCAATGAATTATAATGTAAGAAATTAAGAAAAGAGGTTCAAATTGAAAGCGTAATGAGCAAGGAAGAGAATAAACCATCACATATTCTTCAAAACATGTGAAAGAGATGGATTTTTTTTTGTCATTATATATTTAGTTATAATACGAAAGTCTCAAAAAAAAAATTTTTGCAAAATTTTTAATTTAAAATTTTACTTAAATAATATTGAATCGCTTATCACTTAATATATGTTTGATTAGTAGAATATTTGAGAGAATGAGAATGGTAATAAGAATGAAAATAGAAATGAGACAATGTTAAAAGGAATAAAAATATCATGTCAATGTGAATATGTGATGTAAATAAAATAATTATTTTACCCGTTATATTAAAAATAAATATATAACTTTATCATATTATAAAAAATAAAATATAATCAATTAAAAAAATATATAAGTACTATGCATCCTATTACACACGCCCCTTGCATCAATTCCTCGTAAGAAAAGAGATGGAGATTGAAATGTCATTTTTGTGTGAATAACATGTAATTCCCCCAATCATAATCAAGGCTTTTTGATTTGACTCTTCGTAGTTTCCACTTCAACCAGCTTTAAATAAAAATGTCTAATCATTCTGACTATGATCAATGAGGACAAATTCTAATAATACATTATTTTCTCTAATGAGCTATTCCTTCTTTATCTAGCTGATAGAATTTTTTTATGATTTTTTTAATTATTTAATTGAAAATTAATTTATTGTATTGATTATTCAGCTTCCTTAAATGTTATTTTTAAAAACTTATCTTATAAAATTAATTCTAAAAACTTATATTAATATCAATTTTATTTATCTATAAATATATTATTAATAAAAAGATTTAGTTTATTATGTTTTTTATATTTTTAAAAATTAAAATTTAGAATATCTCTTAATTATTATGTGTTTTTTTCTTGAAAACACATTTTTTCATGCCAAAAAAATAATTTAAACATACATTCTTTTGCATTTAAAAATTAAAAATATTTTTTTAAAAATGCATTAAAATTCTACTATCAAAAGCAGTTTTAATTGAAACAATATTGAATATTAAATATGAATATTTCTCTTATAAAAGATTTAAATTTTGGTTTATCAATTATCACATTGTAAGAGGGGTAATATAGTTGTTATTCAGTTTCGTTGAGATATCAATTCTATTGGTAACCAGATCTTATTAGAAAATAGAAAGATGTTTGGATGGAAAAATTAGTATAGATTATTTAATCACTTTTATTGACGAGAATAGCTATTTAAAATAGAACGTCTATTTGTATTAGGCTAAAATACATCGAGATTTCATGAGTTTTGAGTCAGTGATACATATATAATACATATTTTTTTAAATTTTAAAATCTTGTAGACAGATCTCTTGACCTTTCAATTTTGGGCAAACAACACCTTTCCGTCACCTTCCATCTACATTTAGCATTATCTGTCACGTAAGTATATTTTGTGAGGGTATTTTAATCATTATATTCCATATAAGCACATTTTATGAGAATATTTTAGTCATTTTAATAATTTAATTTACCGCCATTAAAGTGTGAAATAACTAAAATACCTTCACAAAATATACTTGCATAACAGTAACAAAAGGGTACTTAATATCTCAAATTAAAAGGTCGCTGGATATATTTGTAAAGTTTTTAAACTCATTAAATATATATGTCCTTGGCCAAAAACTCAAAAAAGTCTTAATGTATTTTATCTTTTTGGCTTGTTTGGTATGAGTTGAGTATTGCTAAAGTGAAGTGATGTGAGGTTTGTGATTGTTTGGTAGGCAGTGAGGTGAGTTTGAGAGGTGAGATGCTTCCCTCTTTTGAGGGAAGCAAGGTGCCATGTCTGGACTGTGGAGGTAGGGAAGTTGGAGAAGTTGCTAGGAAGAAACTTTTATAGACCAAAGTATCCTTGTAAAAAGTGTTTATTTACTTGATAGATAATTAAAGTAAGGGCAAAAATGACATTTTACACATTTAACTTCCACTTTCCTACCTCATTCCTATCATATCAAACAATTTTAATTTCTATTTCCATTTTCCTTTCCCTACATACCAAACACACATAAAATCTTCCACTCTCACTTCCACTTCCCTTTCCACTTTTCACATCCCACTAAAACACTCATCGGATACCAAACTCCACCTTTGTAATTGGTACAGTTTCATTAGCAAAATGACATATAGTAATGTAATTTTTCTCTTTTAACATGGTGTTTATAATATTATAGTTCATGTGAATTTTTAGAAAATAAATAAGAATATTCATTTTAGACAAAAAAAAACCTTTTAAGTGATTATAATATGTCGGATTAGTTATTAAAAAATGTGTAGGATTATTTTTTTCTAAAAAGCATGGAGCAATGTCAAACTCTTTTTTCAACAAATTCACTCTTATTAAATATATTTTATATGCTTAATTCGATTCGTATTTTTATTATAATTATCTAGGCAAATTTTGTAGCCCCTAAAGGCTAAAATAATGCAAGGAAAATTTGCATCAATTAATTTCATCTAACTGCTAAATTCATAAAAATTAGTAATGAAAAAAAAATTACTTCATTGATCATATGATCAATCAGTCTAAATATTTGAGTTAAGCGTTGAAAAGTTAAAATAGTATATTTGTATCATGTTCTTTTCTAAAAAAAAATCATTGATGATGAACTTGTGAGATTACTATCGCCAAAACAAATATTAATTTTCTTGAACTCTTGCTTATATTTACATAATTTATTATAGTGTAGTCAATAAGTAAACTGTTTTTACTATTAATTACTAAGTGATTAGTAATTAAAATGGTATTAATTTTTTTATATATATTTAAGACAAAACAATGATATTAAAAAATCCACACGCATCAAAAAATATTGAAATTAACCCTAAATTTTGGAAAAGAAAAAGACACTTTTGCCTATTCTCAAGCAAATAAGAAACCCCAGCAATTGCATTAAAATATACAAGTTAACAATTAAAGGCTGTTTTGGTTTGGTGGGAAGAACAAAAAAAAAAAGGTAATGCACTGACAGTGACCTGAGGACTAGGCATCACACTTGCATTGCCATTGCATAAACATAAAGGGCAAAATGCCAAACCACCAAAAATTATGAGTAATATTTAATTAAAAGTTATACTTTTAAAGTAGAGTTCTTCATCACCTTCTATTGGAAGAATCAAATTGGATAAAGATTCAGATAAGTGTTCGATTCATGGTTTGATTGATTTAACTGATCGAACCGTCGGTCGAATCGGATGATACAATAAATCATAAATATTGATTATTTTTAATATATAAAATGATATCACTCAAATTTTAGGTATCAACATACATAATTTTGAAGTTTTAAATTACATGACTTTTCAAAGTTTTAATTTTCAAGACTTGTCAAACTCTGAAAGAATTTGATCAAACCAAACATGAAGTTTTTAATAAGCATGACTTCTTAAATTTTAATTTTTAAGACTTTTTAAATTTTACATTTTAAGATTTTTCTAATTTATTTTTTTATGTTATTTTTTATTTTTTTAAAAAAATAAAATTATCGGTTGGACCACCGGTTAGACTCCAGTTAAATCCGATCCAACCAGAAAAATGACTTTTTTTGTCCAACCAACTCGCCTTTGTATCTGGTTAGTGGTCGGACCGATCGGACCGTCCGGTTCGATCCAAACAAAACTGATTGTAACAATTAAATTCTTAATATTTTATCAAATACAATAAATTAAGGTGGATTGCAAAGTGGGAGAAACTTGTCAATCTTTAATTAAATGTTAAAAATTTGACCTATACTTTTGTATATGAAATTGCTTTAAATTATTGAGTTAATTGTCTCACTTTTTGAGTCTTATGGTGCTTATAAATCAATAAAATAATTATTCATCATGCTAAACCGTAGAAATTATGTTTTTTGATTAAAAATAAATAAATCAAACAATTAAATTAGAAAATTGAACCAATATTTTATAGATAATAACAAAGTTTACCTTTAATAAATGCATTCTTTCTCCTACATATTGATATGGTGATGTGTAAGTGCAGTTAAGTGAACCCTAAAAAGCATCTTTTCTCAAAAGAGAATGTCAAATATTTTAGGTTTGAGTTTTTTAATGTATACGTAATATAAGATTTATTTGACCTTCTAATTTTTATAATCATCTCCTTTTCAAAATGCTTATTGTCTTATGCCTACTTTTTTCATTGCATTTTTTTTTAGACCAGGGTATCTACCATCGAACACAGTGATTAATTCCCTTACTGAATTGTAGGCACTTCAAATAGTGAGACAACTGGCCCAAAAATTTAAAGCTGCTCCATACTCAATATAAAAATCAAACTCCTAACACTTAGTTAAAGATAAATTAATCTCTTTCACACCTTTGGTTTCTTCATTGCATTCTTTATAGTAGCAAAAAGGAGTTGGTGCACTTTTTGGACACCAATGGTTCTGGCTGCCACCATGTGAACGAATCATTATAATATGTGTATCCAAACTTTTCAGGTTACTGCTACGGCCCACTTATCATTATTTTATTTTTGGCCCATATAAAGCCCATATGGTAATGGTGTATTTTTCTTTACCCAAAAAAAGATATGGGTTATACTTATTTACGAAGAAGTTTGTTTTAGGAGAAAAAAATTGAAACCTTTTTAGATTTATCATAATAAAAACTGAGATACACAAAGTCAATAATGACAATTTACTTCATTGATCTTTTTCTATTGGGTCTACCTATGATAACTTATGCAACTCCTGTACAATCAATGAGAATTTGACATGTATGACTCTTTATTTTATAAAAATTCATATTGGTGCCCTTAAAATATATAAAGATTTTAAATTTTAAGAGCAAAAACATAAATCCTTTATAAATACCCGTTTGTATTTCTAGTAATTACTTATATATTGGGATACAAGTTTGGATAACATGAATGAAATTACTTCATCCCATCAATTTGAATTGTTGATCAATTAAGATATAATTTTAATAAAATTATTTGATACATTATATTCCTTCTGAAATTAATATAAATATTTCTATGGCGAAAAGGAAAAACAAAAAGATCCGCCCCTACCCTATAATCCTTAAATTCCCGCGACATCTATTTCAAGATTGGAAGGAAGGACCACAAGAAGAAGAAAATAAATAATGAGAATAGAAGAAAGAAGCGTGATGTGTTCTCTAACTATAAAAAAAGGAAGTGACAAAATAATGATCAGAGTCTCCCATTTTGCTTTGAAGGCTGTGCCCAAATTGACACTTTATGGTTACCCAGTCATGATTGAGGTTGTGCAAAAGCCACAAAACAAACACAAATCATTACTATCAAAAATTAGCTTTTACCCATCTTCCATCTTTTTCATTTTTCAACAATATCATATAAATCTATCTTATTCTGGATACTGCCTAGCAACAAAAAAACACATATCTAGTCAAACAAAACTCGTTATGATTAGACAAACCAAAAAGCAAAAAAAACAAAAGGCAGCTAGCTAGCTGTTTCTCTTGATTCAACATTCAACAAACAAGACTTAAGAATTTAATATTGTTTCATATCCGAAATTATAAATCGAACCCTGACATTTTGGTTAAAGGGTGAATGAATCATTTCTACTCAGTCATACTCGAAATTAGTATATGTATATAGGTGTGTGTAAGATAAGTTATACCATTCACCTAATACAGCTGTCCTATTAATTAGCCTCTCCATTAATAACTTTCTGCAGCTTATGGTCTTTCTCAGAGAAAAGGAGTTAATTAAACAGGAACTGCTCACATTACTGTATTATTCACTACCCTAGGCTCCTACCTACAGTTAGTTCACTTCAAAATATTAAATATTTGCCTTCATGGATTTTGAACATTTTTTTTCCATTGTCATGTATATGTATATAAACATCTGAACATGGATCTGATCAGTCACACACACAAGCATGAACTGACTCCAGCATATATATAAATTAACATGACGAAAATCTTGATTCCCATATCTGATAAACAAGAATAAGAAACCTGAATCATATATATAACTCACGGAATGTTATTACATAAACATCAGAAGAGCACAACCATATATATAGATATTATTCAGAACACTAGAAAAATCATCTAACATAAATCACTCATCATCATCAATCTGCAGAAATAATGCAGCCTTATATATATATATATATACTACAAATTCAAATAAATCTAAATGAAGCTAGCTAACAACATGCATGGCTGCCTATATCTAGAGACTCAAATACTAGAAAAAGATAAAGAAGAAGAAAGGAATATTCGGACCAGGAGTGCTTAATTCCCCATGGATGAATGAATTAGGAGGCCTTGACCTTGGCTTCCATTGCAGAGCTCTTCATTCACACTGCAGCAACTAATTAACGCTTCCCATTCAATTCCTTTAAACTGATCAGAGCTAGCAAGCTAATTAGCAATATAGGTGGATGGTGATGAGAGAGTATATACAACATTTTTGTTCTTTTACCAATTAAACTTGGTCTCACAAAATCAACAACTTAAAGAAAAAAAAGGAGACAAAGAGCCACATATTGTAAGAAACAGACATATATATATAGATAGAGAGAATTCATTAAGTAAAAATAATAAATAAGAGATGAGATTATATTGTTGGTTGAAAAGTGGGTAGATATGTGGGGTAGTTTAATATTGCGAAGCACGCATACTGTAGAGAGGCTAATCTTATATATATATATATATTCCCGCATGCAAATGTGTTCTCTTTAATGTACAGAGCAGGCACGTTTCCACAAGGGGAAAAAGAAAAGCACGAAAGTGATAGATAGATAGATATTAGACAATCATACAGTGGAAGTGAGACTCATGAGTCATGACTAGTGACTAAAATCTCTATTTCATTTCTTCCTTCTTCTTCTTCCTGTGGCTACACTTTGATTCAAAGTTAATTTGCACTTCTAAATTATAAAGGGCTCTTTAATTTGTGTAATCAAGTAGTAGTGCTGTTACAATTACAAATTCTGAGACCCCAATTTGGCTTACAGGATGTGGGGCACAGTACATTGTGATTTTGGCCTTCCTACCTATTTCTGTATGTGATTTGTGGGGGAGAATGATGTTTCCGCACATGCAAACTCAGATCAATTTATCTCTACAATTTTTTTTTGACTAAATTATCATTTTAATCTGAAAGATGCAGTTTATCTTATTTTAGTTTCTGAAAAATAATGGAGATGTTAGAATTTAGTCTTAGTTTAGTTCTTGAAAATTTATATAATAAAAAAAAATTTTAAGTATTAAATTTAAATAAATTGTATTTTTTAAGAATTATATTAAAACAAATTGCATCATTTAAAAATTAAATTTAACATTTTAATCTTTTAAGAATTAGATTGAATCGTTGCATTTTCGTGAACTAAATTATGGTAATTTATTCATTTCTTTTAAAGAATATGAAAAAAAAAGGTCCGGCCTGCTCATGGACCGAAGTCAGTGAACTGTGCTACAAGCCTATAAGGCTATATATAAGATATATTAATTTTTAAAAAAATTAAATTAATGATGCAGTTATTTAAATATGTAGCTTATATATATTCTGTTAATTAATGGATGGCGTCAAACCATGTGAATCTGATCATACATGCATGCACTAGTGTATGTAGATGATATATATCCTCAAACAAGTTTAATGTTAGAATTATTAATGATGGGATAATGCAAATCAAAACGGTGTCGTTTTGTTGAGTTGGAGTGAGATAGGATGCCATGTCATTTAAATATGACACATAAGAGAGAGGGTGTATCACATAAGCCTTCCACGTCAGCATTTAATAGAAAAACCAGACGGATGTTACGCTAAAAGACCAATTTTAACAAAAAAAAAAACATTAAGGACCAATATTAAATTTCGTACAAACCAAAAGAATAATTTGACGATTAATTCTTTAAAATGTTTCTTTAAGAAAAAAATTAAAAGAAAAACTTGAGGATGAAGAAGAAGGGCAGTGAGCTATTGAAGGACCACCTGCAGCAAAGTGTCTTTATATATTTGGTTTTGGGTTATGACAAAGTGTCCTTATGAAAATGGCCTTTATATATACTAGCTAGCTTTCCGACTAATTAAAGGACCACCATTGGCGTTCACATGTGTTGCGTAACGTAGGTGATACTGAAACCGAAATATTTCACCACAAAAGTTTTGTCACCAATGACAAGACGACACGTGTAAATCGATCTGGAAAATGGGGCCCACAGTGGCACGCCAAGTTTAGATTTATGTCTGTGGTACCAACGTTTGGCGTCAAAGACAATCGTGTTTGTGCTGATGCCTTGGCTTCAAAATTCAAACTCAGACTGTAAGTAATTAAAGCATCCTTGGATTTCACAATTCACTAACCACAAATTGTAGGGAATCCCAAGTCAACGCAACCTTTATTCTTTGTTCAGATCAAATCAATATATCAGCTACAGGATTCATATATGTATAGTATCATCACAGACACATGTTTTCTTCGAGATCAGATCCTGATCTTTATATCAAGTATAGATTTTGTATAGTCCTTAAAGTGAGTTTGTTTTGTACACTAATTCCCTATGCCTAAAACGGTGATTTTATTTTATTAATCATATGAGTTAATGGGTAAAAATTAGTGCATTCCAGGCAGTTTACATTATACAAACACTAATTTTTGAGAGTTACATATAGAAAGTCATTTATTGGAGTTCTAGAGTCAAAACTTCGAAACTTTATAAGGTCTTTCTTTAAAAATAATCTCTTCAATATTAAACTCGTATCATTATCATTCATTTCGAAACTGGATGATCGATGTCTACGGTGGCCCCTCTATATTCACACTATTGAGAGCCCTTTTCATTTTTTGACGACTCCATACAATTTTTAGTATTAAATGACTCACTGTATTAACTTTGGTCTCCATTACAATCTTTTTAACTTTTGGCAGTTCCACTCAACTTTCAGTATTTAGTACATTAATTACGTCGCAGCTTAATATAGTCTATAGAACCCATGACTTAATCCAGTCTATAAATCGCCCCTTCCTGTCTAGCTCTCAATCAAAGTACCAAGTGATATTAGCAGTTTCTTAAGAGAAACAAGCCCCAAAAGCTCTCTGTGAGATTTAAAGAGAGTCCAAAACTTTAATTATAAGATCATTTCCTTAAAGTCAACCTATATAATTACAACTGAAAGAACTGATTGAAGAAGTATATACACGATTGAGTTCACAAAAATGGTTCACTAGAACGTATAGTATATATACGTCTGTGTATATAGAATACATACATATATATATATATATATAGGTGTGGGATGGCAATTTTAATTACATTTTCACTATGCATGTACAACTTATGACGTGAGTGCTTCTGATGAGTTCATTTATTTCACTGAACTTTATGGACCGATTTGCTAGCTATTATTACTTATTGATCTACTATACCAACTCAGGCTATATGTCACCAATTAATATATAGAACAAGATGAAACCCATCCGGGGCAACCATCACCAATTTTCTGTTCTTTTTTTTTTTTTAAATTTTGTTTGTTCTTCAGTGCATTATTATCAGAGGCTTGCAGCAACTTTGGAACAAGATTTCTGTCTGTTTCTTTGTCTACTACTTCTATCTCTACTTGTGTACTGTCTCCCAACTACCTGATAAGAATCTATTTATTGTGAAGGTAAGAGCAGTCAATTACGTACTTATTGATGGACTTTATATCTCTTGAAAATGTGGGTAACTTAACTATATACATGTTCATAAGTACTAGCTAGGCTATACTATAATATAATTAATTAGCAGTTATGTACGTACAAGAGAGAGTATATGGTCTCACTAGTCATTATATTGATGTTGTGTTTAGTGGGATAGCATGTGTGTTAATGAGAATTGGGGAATTTAACTCAGTTATAGAATAAAAATTAATTTCTTATCTAACTTAATTACCTGAAGTAATGGTGTACAATTTACAAAAACTTTATTTCAATCCTACCAAATTAAATCATTCCATATATAGGAGTTAGGACTACTCGGGGAAATTGAAGGAGGAAAAGAATATAATGATCACTCATTTACATATTATTCTCAACTACTTATTTAAATTGGACACCTAGCACATATATATATATACATCAAATCTATTCTAAGAACGTTACTAATTTCTGGTAAAATCAAAATAATTAACCTTAACGTAACGTAATTCTTCTTAGATCAGTATTATGCTAATTAACCTTGAGAGAGGGATGACCCCATGCATTACACTTTTACCTCATCATACTTGGAGGGAGAGAGTAAGACATACATCTCTGTTTATACTGTCCAACACTGAGGGATTTTCACTAGACATTCTATATATGTACATTTTATTTGGGATTTAATTTGTTATATTTACCTTTTTAAATAAAGATAATAAGATGTTTGAAATGATAAGTTATAAATTATTTTTAGTGCCAGTTATATATATAATTGATATTAAAGAATGTCAGTTTCGTAGCTAACGTTAAAATTTGTGTGTATTTTAACGCTAGTACCAACAACCAAATTAATTCAATTTATTAACAAATGGCGTTAATTAGGCTTATTATACTAAAACTGAAAATGAAAATTTCACAAATTTTTTTAGTGATTACAACATATAAACTGAAAATGACGTTAATTAGGCTGTCTATATTGAAATGAAAACTAATGAGTCTCACGTGATTGGGATTTGGAAACTGATAACATTCTAAGAATGGCCTGTGATGGATAACAGCCCATGTAAATTGGCATATATCTGATGGTGAGAACTGAGAGTGAGAGGTGCGTAATCTATTTGTCAATTTCCGCATTAAATAATAAATATTTTCATTTGTAGTGTAGTTATTTAAATGATAATAACTCTGATATAGCTCGGCCGATCGACCGACCCATCTAAGCTATCAGAAAGGGCGAACGAGCCATCTCGGTTGGACGGTTAGCTCCAGTTGTCAATATCACGCAATCATTTCATAACTAAAAACTGTTACAAGTGGGCCATCCTATTGCCCTGAAATGATCAAATTACCCTCAACAGAAGCCTATAAATACCCAACACCTACCTCATGTACAACTACTGAATCTATCTTATTATCACCTCTTATACTCTCCGTCGGTCTGACTTGGACGTCAGAGTCCAACCCGGGGGCCATCCCCGCCTTGGAGTCTTGTACAGGTACCCGGAAGAGGTACTCGGAGATTCATCAAAATCAAATTCAAAATTTTAAAACCATAAAAATTAAAAAATAAGTAAAAATATATGAGCCAAAAAATAGTATGCCCCCCCGTCAGATAATGTGATTGGTGGGTGATAGTCAGAAAAATGAGTATAAGCAGACAAAAGGGTTGGATTTTGTATATGACCAATATGCTCCGTCGTGCTCAGCTTATCCCTTTGTTCCTCACCACCGTAAGCCTCTTTAATTTTGTGGTGTGTGTAAAAACATGATGACCCCATCACCATGAACCAACAAGACCCAGAAATCCTGAAAGCCGTGGCTCAGGCCTGGTACGCCCATTCCGGAAGCTCTAGGCCCATCACCGAATTCCACGCCCATCCTACAAACTTCAAACCCAACCCTTCCAGGTTTCGTCTCCAAGCAATGGCTATGGCTATGGATGACGCCACCAGAATCACAACTAATACTGCTTCTGCCTCCTCCTCCAACTGGGACTTCAATCACTCGCTTTGGGACTCCTACGAGCTCGTCACTGTGTCCCGAAGGCTAGAGACAGGTTTGGCTCTGCCCTTCTCTTCTGATTTCGATTTCCAAGGTATGAGTGGGGATAATACTCCAAGCAGGCGTAGGCACGAGAGTAAGAATAGCCTTAGGAATCTCTTCAATCAAATGTCTTCTAGGCGATTCAATTTCAATCACACCAAACTAATCTAGTCTTACCAATTATTTATTAATTCATACTTGCTTTCGTTTCCCTTTATTCAATGAACAAATACTTGGCTTCCTACAGATTAATGTATACTTCAAATTAAACTACTGCACCGCTTTCATTTCTACATCGACATTATGATTTTCCCAATCCCCTGCCTCCCTCTGTCTCTATTATATGTTGTTCATAACTACTTAATTACTTGTGAATTTTCAATTTCTCCAACCAATAGAAACAGAGCCTTTCTGGAATTATTGGTCATCATCGGTGGAAAATTTACATATCAAGATTCAATAATTTAGTAGCAGCTAGATATGCTGCAAGATAAATGATGAGAATCAAATAATGATGGAAATTCTTAGAAAAACATATTCTAAAATGAAAAAAAAAGAATTATTCCAATCTAAAAATTTTAGAAATATACTTGCTTTTATTATTTTGTTAGAAATATGTATGCTTTTGTTGGATAAAAGTTTAAAGGTCCCGTATCATTGAAATTCAATACATTCCTCCAATCATGTAGAGTCATTTGTTAATATTAATATAATTTCACATTAATAAGGATCCACCTTGAACGGTTTAGGAACCAACTGATTGGAAGGATGTACAGAAGTTCAATACTACCGTACTACTGAACATCTACTCGCTTTTGTTATTATTTTAAAAGTTATTATTTGATTTTATTGTTCTTTGACTATATAAAGCCCCTGCTATTTGTAAAGTAATTCAGATTATTATTTAGATTATTGTGTTCTCCCTCAATTTCTCTTCTCCTTCTCCCTATTTTTGTTTCTCCCCTCTCTGATTTCTCATTCTCTTCCTTTCCTCTCTCTGTCCTACATCAATAACAGGGGAAACAGTAACATAACATGCTATAATTAAATATAAAAATATACTAAATATTGCTTTTATTAATAATCAGCAGTAAGTAACAGCACAAATTTAGAAGATATAAGAGCACCTAGCTAGAGGCAACACATTAATACATATATATATATAATTAAAGGCAGGCATTTTATTCATAGAAACACACAGTTCATAATTGATACGGTGATTAATTTATTAAAACATGACCTGCTCATGAAATTAAACTAGCAGTAGCAGTAGTGGCTTAATTAATCATGCCTGAAGGTCTTCCATTTCTGGAGTTCAAAGCCACCCCTATTCCTCCTGTTGTAGTACTGATCACTTTCCACCTCCACATTTTCCCGGTACACCACTTCTTCGCCACCGGGGACGTAGCGGTCGACCTCGGTAGTAGTCTCTACAACCTCAACCCTCTCCCTCTCCTCCGGCTGGTGGTGGCGGTGGTGGTTGTAGTAGGGACCCTGGTCATCGTTCTCAAGGACCTCCACCTTCTTGTTGAAGGCTAAGTGGGCACTAGGGTAGTGAGGGACGTCCGAGAGGACACTAGGCGACCTGTGCACTCTCCTAATGTGGGAGTGGTAGTCCCTAGAGTTCCACATTCTTGGTTTTGTTTTTGTCGTATGTGATACACACAAACACAAGAAGAAGAAGTGAAGAAGGTGAAGGTGAAGGTGAAGGCACAGGCTCGCAAATATGCCTGCCAGCCCGGGGATTTCAATTTATAGGCAAATTGTGTTAATGCATATATGCTTCAATTTCTAGATTTATTCCCCAATTTGATAAGCTTGAATCTAATTCTTCCTTTAATTATTTTGGCTGTTTCCAACAGTAGATTCCAAGTGGAATGTACATATATAAAACTACCTGACTCGTGGAACACAGGTTACATGCATCGATCAATGTATGATGCTGTCTGTGCATGGTGGAGAGTGGAGACTGATCAAATTAATTCATGGAAATGGAATAATGAATAATGCACAAAATTGTTGTGAATAAGAATAATAAAAAAAAACTCAAATATCCATTTTGGTTCTCTATGTTTTATCCAAATTTTAAATTGGTCCTTTATCTTTTAAAAGTTTTATATTGGTCCTTTATGTTTTTCAAAAATTTTATATTTGTCCTTCAGGTTTCATTAAAGTTCTATATTGGTCATTTATGTTTTATTCAAATTCTATATTGGTCCTTTATATTTCATTGAAGTTCTTTATTGGTCCTTTATGTTTCATTAGAGTTTCATATTAGTCCTCTCAGTATGGTTTTATTTTTTACTTAAACGACGCCATTTGGGTGTTTTTTCGTGTGTCTAAGGCCACGTCAGCTATCTGATACACGTAGGAGAGTCTATGTGTCCACCTCGATACACCATGTCAGCAGTTAACTTAAGAATTGATGGATTTAGACGGAAGGACCAATTTAAAACGTAACTTCTGAGAAACATAAAGGACTAATTCAAAACTTTTGAAACATAAAGGACTAATTTAAAATTTTGTTAAAACATAGAGGACCAAAATAAACATTTCACTTATTAAAAAAAAAAAGGGCACAGATAGATGATGAAGAGAATTGATTTTATGGACTCAAATTTATATGTATAGAAAAATTTTTCTTACAATTAAAATTGACAATTATAAAAGTAAATAAATAATATTAAATTATATTTTTAATTTTATATTCTTAAATTGTTAACATATGACATTTTCATATATGACAAATTTGACAATATTCCAATGGAGAAGGGTACAGTAAATAGTAATCCAGAGGGAAGGAGACGAGGATGAAAATGAAACCAACCTTTATTCTAAAATTTTGCAATTTGCATGTCAAGTTCACAACTCCAAGAATAGACTAAATTACATTAATTAGGTTGGGTTAACTTATATATTTGATATATTTAAAAAAACATTTATAAAATTAAATTGAGAGGCTCTATATATTAAAAGAACTGTATTGAAAGACGATTAATCTCTCATCATGGATGAATTTTTAAAAATAATTAATTATTTAAAAAAAATAAATGTTTAAAAATCAAATCGTTTATTTATTTTTTGTTGGTTTTATAATGTATAACAAGTATGAAGGGAATAAATTAATGAAAGGTATGGTTGTGAAGTGAGAATAAAGTGATTTCATGTAGTACCACCCAAAGTTTCTACAATTTGTAGCCATGGGATTAGTAGGTATTTTAGAGCCTCATGAGTCATGATCAGAAGACTGTAATTATATAGGGCGTGTTAGTGAAGAAATTTTGTTCTATCCCAATTATTCTCTCCTTTTAATTTTCATATATGAAAAGATTAGATCATACTATAATTGGCTTTTATAATTTGACATTAACGTATGAATCAAAGAAAAAAAAAATCCAATAAGCATATTTTTTAGTATCATTCTATTAAAGAATAATTTTATTTGGTAGTAACTAACGTTTGGTTACGTGAATGTTGAATGTAATGTGAATGGTAATAAAAATGAGAATTCAGAAAGGAGCGGAAATAATAATGTGAAAGTAATTTGATGTAATATGAATGGGTAAAATGATTATTTTACCTATATTAAAAGTGAAAATAGAATAAAATAAAAATCAAAATATAATTTTGTCACATTACAAAAAGTAAAATATGTCTAATTAAAAAAATATTGAAGAGAATGTTAAATTACGTCAACAATTACGTAATTACGTTTACGATTCTTGCAACCAAACCCCCCTAAATGTGATCACATGTTTGATATCTACTTTTAAAAATGTTATTTTTTACTGAAAATAAAAAGAAAATAAAAGAAGACGTGACGACGTCGTATGAAAATAGATGGGGACAAGTACAACTTACTAGTTACTAGTAAAACACGTCGAATAGCTCTCTGGCTTTGGGTAGGGTAGTTCTCGCAACAACTGCCAAACACGTAATGGCAGCGGCGGCGACACTGTGTATGCTTCCCGCCAAAACCATAACTGCAGTAACTACCATCCCCCAATTCCCTGAAAACCCTAAATCCATCATCCTTCAAAGATGCAAGACACGCAGGGACCTCAATCAGATCCATGCCCACCTCATCAAAACCCGTCTTATCTCCAACCCTTCCCTCACCGAAAACCTCCTCGAATCCGCCGCAATCATTCTTCCCGACGCTATAGACTACGCGCTTTCCATTTTCCGCACAACCCATCGACCCAATTCTTCCGCTTACAATGTCATCATCCGAGCCCTCACCTACCACCACTCCCCTCACCACGCCATTCTTCTGTTCAAGCAGATGTGCGACGACGACGCGGTACAGCCCGATGAGTTCACTTTCTCCGCCGTCTTCAAAGCTTGCTCCAAGATGAGAGCGTCTCTTGAAGGCCAACAGATTCATGGTCAGGTTGTGAAACGTGGGTTTCAGTCATATGGGTTTGTGGAGAACACTCTGATCCATATGTATGCAATATGCTCGGATATTGAGGTTGCACGTAGAGTGTTCGATGAAATGTCTGAACGAGGGCTTGTTGCTTGGAATGCAATGTTAGCTGGGTATGCCAAGAACGGGTGTTGGGAGGAGGTTGTGAACTTGTTTCTTGAGATGCGGGAAATGGATATTGGGTTTGATGTGGTTACTATGGTTACTGCTTTGAATGCATGTGGTAGGGTGGCTAATTTAGAATTGGGAGAGTGGATTGCTCAGTATGTTGAGGTAAGTGGAATGAAGGGGAATCTTACTTTGATTACTTCGCTTCTTGACATGTATGCAAAATGTGGTCAAGTGGACAGGGCAAGAATACTGTTTAATCAAATGAAGCATAGGGATGTTGTTGCATGGAGTGCTATGATATCTGGGTATAGTCAAGCAAATAGATGCAACGAGGCTCTGAGTTTGTTTAGTGAGATGCAAAAATCTAATGTGGATCCTAATGAGGTTACAATGGTTAGTGTGCTTTACTCTTGTGGGGTTCTCGGAGCTCTGGAAACTGGTAAATGGGTTCACTCCTATATCAATAGAAAGAAACTGAAGCTCACTGTCACTCTTGGGACTGCACTCATAGACTTCTACGCAAAATGTGGGTTTATAGACACTGCAGTTGAAGTTTTTGAGAAAATGGCTATGAAAAATGTCGTTTCCTGGACAGCAATTATTCAAGGGCTAGCTAGTAATGGCGAGGGAGGAAGAGCTCTGAAGTATTTCCATTTGATGAAGGAAGCAAACATTGAACCGAATGATGTGACTTTCATAGGTGCTCTTTCTGCTTGTAGTCATGTGGGTTTGGTTGAGGAAGGTCGAGCTCTATTCCTCAGTATGAGCAAGGATTATGGGATTGAACCAAGGATAGAGCACTATGGTTGTATGGTTGATATTCTTGGTCGCGCAGGTTTAATTGATGAGGCATTTCAGTTTGTAAAGAACATGACTGTTAAACCAAATGCAGTAATTTGGAGAACACTTTTGGCTTCTTGTAGGGCACATAAAAATGTTCCAATTGGCGAAGAATCATTTAGACAGATAGTTGAATTGGAGCCTGCTCATAGTGGGGATTACATACTGCTATCCAACATATATGCCTTGGTGGGGAGGAGAGAGGACGCTCTAAAAGTGAGGTCTAAGATGAGAAAGATGGGAATCAAGAAGTCACCTGGTTGTAGCTTGATTGAATTAGGAGGGGTGGTCCATGAGTTCTTTTCTGAAGATGATGAACATTCTCATTCAAAAGAGATATATAGAGCTACTGAAGAGATGATCAAAAGGATTAAGTTAGCTGGGTATGAGCCCAACATTGCGGATGCAAGAATAGATGCAGAGGAGGAAGCTAAGGAAGCTTCTGTGTCTCACCATAGCGAGAAGCTGGCTATTGCATTTGGTCTCATCAAAACTAAGCCGGGGACTACAATTAGGATATCAAAAAATCTGAGAGTTTGTACGGACTGCCACAATGCCACGAAGATAATATCAAAGGTGTATAATAGAGAAATCGTTGTCAGAGATCGGAATCGTTTCCATCATTTCAAAGAGGGATCATGTTCCTGCAATGATTACTGGTAAACCCAAGCGTCTATAAGATTATTAATGTATGCTAATGCAATCTTTTTAGGTACAAGGTAAAGAAGTATATATATCTGGAGTCTGGACCAGTTCTTCTGTGGACACATGGTAAAGTTATATTTTATTATCTCAGTTCTTTCCTTGTTAAGATTTATTTGAAGAAGCTATTTCTATTCAACTTTGATCTCGCGAAAGGGAACAAGCATCAGAAAATTATTCATTTGGAAAGAAAGATCTAAAGCTTCAACATTGGAGGAAGGGGCAAGCATCGACATATTTAAGACTAGAGGCTGTACGTGCATGTCAAATTTTTTTTTAATTTACAAAATATAAAATAAATTATTATTATTAATTATAAAATAATAAATTAAAAATTAAAAAGTTATTTTTTTATAACTACCACAATTATTATTTTTAAAAAACAAAAATATCATTATTACTATTCTCCAATTTTTTCTCTCCCATGATCTTTTCATATTATTTTTTATTTATTTTTTAATTAATTAAATAACTATTTTGAGAGACACGAAAAGGTCTAGAGCCATATAAATATAGATTAATATAGAATAATCCTTGATTTGGTCTATGCAATCTTGGCGTGACAAAATATGCATCAAGAACCCACTAATGATAGAAGGACTAGAATATAATATTACCACCATACAATTTACAGTTGAACATGCCAAAACACTAGGTGGAAATCTTAACAACATAGCTAGATGATTAAGCTAATTGATCAGAGATTCAGATCCTACGTATACATCTGCGTCAAGTTTAATATATGTAGGTTTAAAAGATTAAAAAAGAAACTAAATTTCACTGGAACTGTAAAGGTATCGATCTGCACATTTACCAGATTGCCAAAAAGATTTCATCGGGACTAGATCCTAGCATCCTTTTCTTTTTTTTTTTAAGCTTCAAGATAGTCTACCTTCTTCATTCTCATTCAGGTATTAATAACACTAACTGAAGCAGCAAAGAAAACCTTTAGGTTGAAGTTCTTCCTTTCCTCTTGGGGTATCCCCTGTGTTGTCACATTTTGCCATCAAAGAGCTTGTACCAGGGGAGTCAGGTGAGAAGACGGTGTTCTCAGAAGCGAATATTCTTTTAGGAATCACAGGTTCAGGAGGTGAAACGGTGTATAGATAATTGAGTAGCATTTGAATTATTTGAGTGAAGTTGGGCCGGGCATTTGGATCTTCTTGCCAGCATGAAGTTAGAATTAAAGCCAATTCTTCAGGGAGATTCTCTGCACTGGGTCTTACATTCTGAAAGAACAAGCAGTGCTCCAAATTATTAGCTACTGGTAACAGTGCAGAAGGGACTTTGTTAAGCAAAAGAGTAAATTATCATTTTGGTCTTCAAACGATGTAATCTGTTTCAATTTAGTCCATGAAATATGAAAATCTCAAATTTAATCCCTAGAAGAAGATTTTTGTCTCAATTTAGTCTTGAAAGATGCATTTTGTCTCAACTCTCAATTTAGTCCATGAGAAATTTTTCGTTAGTCGTGTTAACAAAGATTCTTACTTCTTATGGACTAAATTGAGACAAATTGCATCTTTCGGGAATTAAATTTGACATTTATATCTTGCAATGACCAAATTGAGATAGATTGCATATTCCAGGGTCTAAAATGATAATTTACTCATAAGCAATATTAGATGAGAAATGGTAATAAAATAGGCCAGAATGCCAGATATAATTTACCTTAAATGCTGCTGCATAAGCTGCCTGGAGATTTGACATGCCTTCAAAAGGTAATTTGTTATGTAAAAGCTCCCAAAGAACGATTGCAAAGCTATAAGCATCCACTTTATGGTTGTAATGCTTCTTCTCTCCCTGCCTGAGTGTGACAGTGCTATACAACTGCAATTTTGTGCCAATGCAATCCATTCGGCATCCATAAATGTTCAGTTGCTCACAGTTAAATAAGAAGAGATAAGTAGATAAATACAGAGAAAGCACATCTATTCTTCAACAGAATACCTCTGGAGCCATCCATCGATAAGTTCCTGTTTCAGCAGTCATCATCTCTGTCAATGACTCCTCTCTTGCTAAGCCAAAATCTGCTAGCTTGACTGTTTTCTGGTCTTCAGTTAAAAGTAAGTTTTCTGCACAGTTTTTTTTAAAATCTACTTTATGTATATGTTTGAAGTTTCAGCTAGTTATACAATTAAGATAAGCACATCAGATTCTACAGCAAAACCTGAATAAACTGTTCATCTTGTATGCTCTGGGTACTAGGATGATTCAAGTGTAAAGAGAAAGTTAAATGATACGTGTTATCATAAGTAACTTGTTCCAATCGGTAATACATGTAAAAAGCTCAATTACTCTTCCTCCTGTTAAAAAAGGATTTGTTCGTGTATATTATAGTCCATTAATACGCTCCTACATTTGTTATTACACAATAACAAAAACGCCTCAAGAAAAAAAAAGATGAAAGATAAACAGAGCCACTTATGAGGGGATGGACCAACAAAAGCATGTTCATTTCGTAGTAAGGATAATCTGAACCCTGACACGATAGATATTATGTGGACCATAGATAGAAATGATGCTAATCCTTTAGAGGGATAAATCTCGAGAACAGACATAAAATAGATAGAAGTGAAGAGAACACATCCAAACAGTCATATCATACATAATGCACAACTGAATCAATTATTTTTTTAACTCCATTCAACGTATTGATAAGATGTCAAATCAGTTCAGTGTTTATAAAGATCCAAATAAAATTATGAGCCTTTAGAGCTATTTCATGTTCCCTTTGGACTTTTCTCTAAGAAGAAACAACCACCTTAGAGAATATTCATTTCAGTATATTCCCTTAGGGTAAGTTTGGATAAGGGCCAATGGAAAGTAAAGGAAGGTTTCAATAAAACTTTTTCCATGTTTGGGAGTTAATAATAAAGATAGTTAGGATAATGGAGGATTTTCAAAAAATCGTCCAAATTTCTCCATCTCTTATACTTCTAAGTTCCCCAAATTTGGAGGATTTTGGAGGAGAAAGTTTTCCAACTCTCCCATTCCATTTTCCTTGGAATCCTTCCCTTCCCAACTCCCAAACACGCCCCAATGATTTAAAGTCTGCAGTATAAATATAAGCAACCACAAGAACTGTTTTGAGACAGGTAAATCATTATCTGAAGCTTGAAATGAGTGAAAAGACGCACATGTAGTAGATGAAATCATCCATGTCCTCCGATTGGCAGATGATTAAGCATATGTGATAGTAAGGGCTGAGAGGACAGAATTTGAAATCAAATGACATGTTTGGGTTTTGGTGCTCTTTTATCGGAAAATTTTACATTAGTTGACAAGGAAAACAATGAATCTTATAGCTTGTCAATTTCACACAGGAGTTTTCCATTTTAAGCATAAGAAACAACTACAAGAACAAACAAACTACACCTAGTTATCTGACTCGACAGCATTCATTTATTGCAGAAAGAAAGCAAAAGAAATTATTACCAGGTTTCAGGTCACGGTGGATAATCCCATGAGAATGCAGACATTCCATAGCACGAGCAATATCAAGGGCAAAACCAACAGCAACATGTATGTCCAAGCATTTTGGGCGCATGTTAAGCAAATACTTTCGCAAAGTTCCTCCAATTAAGAGTTCAGTGACTATCACCATTACAGGCTCCTTGCAGGCACCAATAAACTGTTGAGAAACATGGTGACAACTTTTACTGTCAGGTGATGATATAAAAAGTAGTCTTTGTTAGATGATAATATACTATTGTTGCTTCAATGACAAGCAACAGACACAAAGGACAAGAATGAGGGAGAACCTAGACCAAATTCCAACCTTCACCAAGTTCTTATGTTGAACTCTAGATAACATTGCCACCTCCCTTGCAAATCTAGCTTCTCTCTTGGCGATCTCTTCTGTAGTTTCTCCTTTATGTAAAATTTTAATAGCAACCGTCTGGTTTTTATATCTGAAATAAACCCAACAAAATATTCAAGGGACAACATAACTGCAACTTTACCAAACACAGTTCAAAATAATTACTAAGATATATTTCAAATCTCAGAGAGAAGCTGCATGTTTAACCCACTTCATCAAGAAGTTCTGATCAAACTTGAAAATCACTAATTAACCTGAAGCCTCAATGCATTGCATTACATGGCATGAACACTTGTCAAATCACACAGAGGAGAATAATCAATTCGCTGATTAAAGGTAAAACAAAAACAAAAATCTGAAGACATATTTGTACCCAACAAGTGTATGCCATTGGTCATCAAGCAAGATGGAAATCCTAAATTGTGCTGAACAAATGAGATATTGAATTTCAATTTGCGAAACTTACTTTCCCTCGTAGACTTTTCCATGAGCTCCCTCTCCAATTCTGGGTCCAACGTATAGAAGCTTGGGATCAATTAGCCACTTCGCGTCCAATCTGAACTCATCGACTGAGTAGAACACACCTCCAGATTCCATTTTCTTTTCTTCTTTTTCTTCTTCTTAAAATACTCAAAATCTACATCACCGAGCAGCCACCGTGAGACGAGAGAACCCTAGAGGGAAACCATTGGAAGTGTGATTTGCATAGCATATGGAATTGCTGACAAGAAACAGAGAAAAATGCAGGACATACTCTGTGCAGTGTGTTCTGCAACTCAGAACCACATCTCAAAAAGTGAGGCCCGGAGATCAAAACTAAGGAGATTGATAATTTGCATTTCCTTGGGGAGGCAAAAGCATGGAACCCACATGCTTGAAAGAGAGAGGAGGGAGAGAGAAGAGAAGAGAAGAGAGAGAGAGTGTGTGTGTGTGAGAATAAACGCAAGCAAAAGCCCAAAGCCCAAAATGACTTGTTGAAAATAGAAGAATCCCGAAAAGGTAAACTAATAAGATGGTTTAGCTAAGTAATGTTATTACTTACCAGAGACTCACAATTCAATGCTCTAATAATTATTTCTTTCCCCTTTTTGCAAAGGTCTTAATGATGGTAAGTAAGTAAGTAAATCGGATTCTTTAATCAATCTCTTAACATCACTCACTTATCATGAAATAGAGAATTAATAAATAAAGAATTGAAAGGAAGGTAGTAGGAGAAGAGGTCGTAGGTATTTGAGACAAGTGTAGTGAATGAAGATTGTGGTAACCATAAACTAATCAAAGAGCACATGGAGGCTCATCTTTGTCAACATGGGACGACCCGCTACCTAAGCAAACTGCTCCACAAATTACACTTTTACATTACCAAGGTTTCGGTTTCGAGTCTTATGAATTTGTTATTTAAGTTTTATCTGATTCGTATGAGATTCTTTTTCATAGAAAAAGTAAAATTAATTTTCACAAAAAAAAATAACACTTTTACATCTCATTTATATATGAATTTTGTTAATTAGTACACTAATACAATTTTAAAAATTATTTTAATTGAGCATTTAATAATTTAAAATTTTATAAAAGAATTATAAAATAATAACTTTTAATATCTAAAACTTTTATCAATTAATTAAATGTTTTAATTAATATCATAAACCATAACAAAACTCCACATGTATAATATAAAAATTCTAAAATGTAAATGAATAGTTCTCAAATTGTCAACTCTAGTTAACTTGAATGAAATTTTCAAGTCATATTAAAATAATAAGGAAGTTATTGGCCTGAGAATTATAAATTTGCATGGTCCTATAATAAAAGCTAAAGTACTCTTACTGTCCTCCAAATTTTGTTGTAATATTCATTTCTGCCCCTAATTTTTTTTAGTTCATGCTTATTCCTAAACTTTTAATTTTGTTCATGCCTACCCCAAAACTTTTAATTTTGTTCATCCCTACCCTTTTTGCTAACATCGTTAACTTGCTTGACAGAATTTGCTGTTGTGGACGATGAATGTGCATCTCTTTTACCACGTCATTGTCCACCTCACATTTAACTTTTTACTTTTATTAAAAAAATTTAACCTAATCCAAATAAAAAAACCAAACTTTTACTCTAAAATTTTTTTTTTGGATTAGGCTTAGTTTTTAATAAAAGTAAAAAGTTAAATGTGAAGTGGACAATGACATGGCAAAAGAAATACACATTCATCGTTCAAGTCAGCAAATTCTGTCAAACAAGTTAACGGTGTTAGCAAAAAGGGTAGGGATGAACAAAATTAAAAATTTAGGGATAGACATGAACCAAAAAAAAGTTTAGAGACAGCAATGTTACTTTAATCTAAAAAAAATATCTGGTGTGGGACTTGGAAGATGACGCCAGCGTACATAGATGATAGAAGCAATGCCTAAACACAATATCCACCGTTTTACTCAATAGAATAGGAGGCTGACGTCATTGACATGGGACAATCTTTATTGTAGGAACTCGACGTGGAACTTGTTTGGCAAGTAAACTTATCTCTTATAGCCCGTTTGTATAGAATGAACATTCTGTACGTTTGGTATAGAATTTGATAGAGAAGGTGAGGCTGAAGGACTATCAATCTTCCTTCCTCTTTGTAGAAGGAAGGTTGTTTTTTTATGATTTGGAGGAAAAATGAGATAGAGAGAACGAAGTGGTAGATAAAAATACTATTTTGCTTTTCTCTCCGCGTACTAAATAATTTTAATTTTTATTTCTATTTCTCTTTTTTTACATATTAAATATACATAAAATTTTTTACTTCTCACTAAAATACTCACTGGATACCAAGTCACACCTTAGTTTCTTAAAGAATGTGATTTAGTTGTTGAATGATTATAATATATATTTTTTGTTTCTTAAAGATCATATAAATTAATAAATTTTGCTAATAAATACCCTTAGAGTATTGTTTAAAGATTCATCTTAAAGATAATATATTCTCAACTAATAACAAAATAATATTGTTTGATATATCTCTTCGTCACTCTTTCACCCTTCACGCCTTCATCTCGTAATAACAATAACTCTTTAAGGGCAAATTAGTGAATTGAATTTCATTTCCTACTTCCTAGGCATTTATTTCTACTAGAACTTTCCACACCTCTGTTTAGTGAAAAAAATAGAAACAAGAGATGGCTTAGAAATTGTTTAACTTTTAAATATGAGAAGAAAAAAAAACGAAGTTAGTTCAAAACTGAGTGATGATCTATTTGTGAGTTTGGTCAAGTTTTCCAAGTCCATTATATTGCAGCGAGCACAAATAATTTGAGTTTCATCTTGCATCGTGTAATGGCATAGATAGATATATGTATTTTCTTTTTCTTCTTTTTTTTTTTTTTTAAAATCCATCTATTATATTGATCACAAGTAGTTGATCTCACCTTCGCCGTATTGATTATTGAATGAGCGTATGCGAAAAACCTAAAAATTTTCCTAACCTTAATTTAGTTATGCTTGTGTGGGTTTTGTGTTCGTATTATATGCAAAGATATATTTATTCAACTAATAATATTTGAGCTATTTTACCAACAATAGCTCAAGTTTATAAGATGAGTTATTATTTTGACACATGGATCAAGAAATTGTGTCAAATATGAAAACAACATAGGCACATGACTAAAAATTTGAGCTCAACTCAAAGCCCAAAAAAGAGCTTGAACTTTGTGTCTAAGAAGAGAGATTAGAAGGGAAATCAGCCTCTCAAGAATCTCATTCGATAAATCCACTTCAAAGGAAAAACTAGAATTTCCCAATACATTAAAATTTTTTAAAAAAGAAGTTTCTTCTAAATCAAAATATAGCTTAATCAACAAAATTGCCAAACCAAATAGCAATTCACACAAACTTATTTAACCAAAATAAACAATCACTCACAAGTCACAAAAGAAAATTGTTCAACAGAATCCAACAATAATCAGCATTAACAGTTTAACACCCAAATAAATAAAACTCATCAAAGTTGAATCCACTCCAATAACACAAAATTATGCCAATTAAGAAACAATAATTTCAAAAACAACAGCAACTTAATTACCATCGCTAATCTTAACCCTTCCATTAATGATAGCCTCCCACATAGAACCACCAAATAGATCTTCCAGAGATTCTTCCAGAATTTTCTTCTCATACCCCATCTCCTTAAGCTCCTTCCGCACAGCCACCTCTAAACGTTCAATTTTTTCAACCAGAGATGATGATGATACATCCTTCATATCTTCACTGAAATCTGCATTATAACTATTGTAGGATTGAAGAGAGGCATCATCATCCACAACAGGTTCAACATTGGTGTCTTTAGCCGTAGGCCATTTTTTCAAGGTCAGAACTTGAGGAACATCATCAACCTGCAAGTGTGACCAAACATTAGAAACAAAAGTCTAAAATAATGGGCGACCATAGTGCACGAAGCTCCCACCAAGTAAGGTCTGAAGAGAGTCAGATATATGTAGCCTTACCTGAATAAAAACCCGAACATTTTGACCAAATTCGCTACCGGATGGACAAGCCATCCTCCAGTATGAAAGGTAATTTCCACGTGATTTAGGTGCTCTAAATTCAATTGCAACGTCAAATTCCTTGTGTACAGAGACACCATTTGGAGGAATCTAGCATGTTCAACCAAACAAAATACTCAAAATTAAATACCAGTACATGTACTAAAAATGACATCTCAGTGCACGAAACTCTCACTAGGTGAGATCAAAGGAAAATCAAATATATGTAACCTTATCCCTACAAGCAAAGAGGCTGTTTTCAAATTTAAAAAAGGCAAAACAAGTATATATATATATATATAGGATTCTGCAAATTAACCTTCAAAGTGACTGAATTGAAGTCACTAATTTTGTCTCCTCCAATCCAAACCATTTGAGTTCCCTGAGGCCACGCTATAATTCCAGTGTTGCGCATTCGCCAAATCTTTGTAAATTTAGTAGATGGTGCCATTTTCGTACCATCTACTACATTCACATCAAAAGTGAACTCACTATCTAGCATAGGAATCATATAATTCCCAGTAGATTTTGCTGCTGGAAATGTTGTACCACAAGAACCTGTGCGAGGAGGAGGCTGAAACAAAAAATGAAATGAAGGGGTGTAAATAGTAAATGAATAAGCCCAAAAAGGGGATAACAAATTAAAGTAGAAGAAGAGATTATAAATCTTCATACACGTTCATCTATGCCATCCAACACAGGATCGTCCATTCTGATATAATCAGCAGCCCCATTATACGAACCATCTCTCAAATTATCAAAGCAAATGCCACACTTGCAAAAGCCATCCTCTTGTGATTCTCTACTGAAATTGAATCAATGTTAGTAATCTTAAAATGGGCGGTCCAGTATAGGAGACTCCCACCAGGTGAGGTATGAGGAGTGTCAACTCAGCCTCGCCCCAGCAAGCAGAGAGGCTGCTTCCAGCAATAAATATTTCACAATATTCAGAGCTATGGAAATTGAATCAATGTTAGTAATCTTAAAATGGGCGGCCTACGATCGAGACTCCCACCATGTGGGTATGGGGAGTGTGAGATGTATAGGCAGCCTTACCCCTACAAGTACAGAGAAATTACTTCCCGCATTAATTATTTCACAATATTCAAAGCTCTTACCTTTGGGATCTAATCCAACGCCAAGGCCAAGGCCCATGCCCATCTAATTTATGAATGCCACAACCACCAGAGTAGTCATCATCATCATCATGAGACATAACACTCTGACTAGAATCCTTTTTTGCATTGGATATCAAACAAATATCATTCTCATTTTCATCCTTAACAACAGTACTATCCATTATTTCCACCTCTTTGCCATCATCACCACCATTAGCAACCACTGATGATGCAGTATTCACCTCTGTGAATTGAGATGGATCGGAATCATCTTCAAAAAGGTCGAGCTCAATTGAAGATACAAGTTTTGAAACCAAGTCAAGTGTTGCATTGGAAGCAAACACACACAATGGTTTTGCGAGAGACTTGAATGCTTCAAAAGCAAAAGCAATATTGGCACTAGTAAATGGATTCTTCAAGGGAGGAAATGTTGGAGCAATATTGTATAAATCATCACTTTCATTGGTAATTTCTACTACGTCAATTCTCAAGAATTTCAGCTTCTGCCTCATAATATCACGCAAATCATCATCGTCCACTAGTGTCACCAAATCGCCATCTTCATCCACGTATCTCAAGATAAAATTAGAATCCGCAAGAAATAAGAAAAGTGAAATGATCTTGAATCTTAATCCTACAATATCAATATCTAGTTCATTTTTCTCCTTCACACGAACGTTAAATCGCCTCAGGATATCTTCACATTTGACCTATATATAACAACATATAAATGATACAAGATGAGAATGTTGGCATAATCATTGAGGCATAGTGAATCAACCAAAATTAACACATCAAAACTATTAAGAACAGAATAGATACATCACAAAGAAAAAAAATCTTGTCCACATTATTCAATATATATATAGTGGATAAAAATGGAAGCAACTGCTTACTAGCAAGATCCAGAACCATACAATACCTTTTAATTACTTGTTACAAAAATTTTAATCGAAATAATGAACATTTGAAATAACAAAAGGTTCCATTTAAAAAAAAAAAGAGACGAAGCAAACTCAAGTCATTTATATCTTTTTGAGTTTTTTTTTTAATCAATGAGAAAGTTTATAAAATTATTTCTGTTAACTTTTCACCACAAATTCAAGACAATAAATTCTCTATTAATCAATTAGAAAAAACATTGCAAAGTGTACACTTATTAAATAAACCCTAATTTTTTATATTGAAAAAACCTGCCGCCATGGCATTAATGAGTAAAGGTAAAATTGACAATTATGAATGTTATGGCTTAACTGAAGCCATCAGAATGAACACTTGCAAAATTATTTGAAGTGGATATATAATTTTAAGTTTGAGTGCCAATATTTACATATTCAAATTAAAACGATTAAATTAGCAAATTCATTTGCTATATCAATATACTTCAGAAATCAAAACAAATTCACAGTTGGTGAGACACAAACAAATTAAAACAGAGAAAACATTAAATTGATAATCATGTTAGATAAATCTTAAGGCAATTGTTAAATATCCCTTGAGGCACTTGTTAAATATCCCTTAAGGCACTTGTTAAATATCCCTTAAATTTTTTCTTTCAACCTTAAACCCTAATTTTTTATATTGAAAAACTTCCTGCCATGGCATTTATAATGAGCAAAGGTAAAATTGACAATCATGAGTGTTATGGTTTAACTTAAGTCGCCTGGATGAAAACTTGCAAAATTATTTAGAGCGGTGGATATGTAATTTTAGGTTTGAGTAACAATGGCAAAGATTCATAGTTTTTGTGAAACACATACAAAGTAAAACAAGTGATTAATTAAGCTAACAAAGATTAATTGAACACTATGAACAAATTAAAAACAATGAATACGAACCTTTACAACCAAAGTAGAAGCCATAGCGACAAGAAGAACACTTCCCCTCTAAACCCTAAAACCCTATGAGTGATAAAACCCTATGAGTGAAGAGGTTGCTAGGTTGCTTATAATATAATTCAGATTGAAAGATGGTAAAAGAATAAATATTGAGATCCTCGAAACTAGCGGAAAATATATAGGGTTGGATATATTTCTAAATATATCAATTGGAGAAAAATATATTGAGTAATAAAATCTTTTAGAAAAATCTTAAAGTTTATTTCTTAAAAAAAAATCTGAATATTTAAGGATTATTTACAAACTATTTCTAGTTTTAAAACTTGATCTCGCATTTTTGTTATCTTTTTTAAATCAATGGATGATATTGTTGAGATTTTATCGAAAATTATAGTGTTGGAATTGATCTCTTTGAGATTTATCTCTCTTATAATTTTCTTTTTATATTCATGATCATATTTACAATTCTACAATATCTCTAATTAATTTTTTTTATATTAGTACTCCAAATTAAATTATTATCTTTTTAACTATTAATAAATATACATGGCTCACAAGTCATTTTTCTATTAACTTTAATTCTAACCTTTTTTTTTTGTTTACAAAAACTATTTGTTAGAGATAGCTATATTTTAAGGATTGGCTAAAAAATTAAAATGCAAATATTTATCTTAACAAAAAAAAATCGAATTATATTTCATTGGAAAGGTTGTTTCACTAAATTCAACCTATAGATCGATGTTATTTTAAATCCATCACATTATCTAATAAGGAAATATCAATTAGTCTGCAAGCAATAGGAATCAAGTCTGCCGTTATACTTGAAGTTGTATATTAACAATCAATAATAATAATGCATTTATTCAGAATAATTCTATTTAATTAAAAGAACTCAAAATTGAGATGTAAGACAAAAATAACGTGTTAAGCAAATTAAGTAAGAGGATCTAGATTTTGAAAGTTGGTAGTTGATATATAGGTATTACTTTTTCAGTTGTGAATTGAAAGTATGTTTACAAATTGCTAAACGTTAGAGGAAGATTTGTATTTTTTCCAACATAATTTCATTACGATAAAATGTTTATTTTCCTATGATAACATCCTTCAAATCAAAAAATTGGACCATTTGAACTAAAAAAGTATATATTCAATGAATTGCTTTCAATAGAAAATATCTATCAAAAATAAAATATCATCGGAGGATGGCGAGCAAGCTGAGCAGGGCAGCACATGCCACCGCGAAGAGGCCCTTCTTCTGTTGGAATATAAGTGGGACCAAGTACCCGGTCACTTCACCGGTGATGACGCGGCCACGCCGGATCAAAACCCGGCGACGATTGCCCGCGAAGGTAAGCAGCACTAATACTGTGATCCATGTCACCATGGTGGCTCGGAACGCCACAACCACCCACGCCACACTCATAATGAGCCCCAGAAATAGAGGCAGCGCGGCCGCATAGAAACCCCACCGTCCTTGGAATTTCCGATCACATAACATATACACAATACAGGACACAGTGAAGGAGACCAACAGAGTGATGATTGTAGTTTTGGTCATGTGGGTTTTGATGGACATTGTTAAGGTTGTAAATTGTGATGGGATTCTGGAGAAGACAAGAGAGGGAGGCAGTTCAGAGATGGAGGAGGGAAAAAGAAATGGAAGCCTCTTCAGAATAAGATGCCTTTTGCTGAGTTGGCTGGCTACCTGCTACTATCAATATCATTATTGGAATTCAAAAGGAATTGGAAGACATGTGCTGCACATGGAGAGGCTGGCAATGGGTGGCTATTGTAGAGTCAAAATCTGAATGTGAAACTGAAAAAGCTAATCACCTAAACTGTTTCTAAACTAATATATATCTGCCATATCACTCACAATTTGAAATTCTTTTGGTCGAAATTATGGGTATTCAGAAATTTATTACATGTATAATGTCTACTCAAAACATCTCTAATTAAAAAGACCAGAGGAAACAGAACAATCATTTTCTGTCCAGCTTAGGGATAAATAAATATAAATAAAAAAAATAAAAATGAAAAAGTACTTTTTATTAAACTTTGATCACCCGACAAAATTATCTGTTGGGCAGGAAAGGAATGAGTACCAATCTAGCACTTGGCAGCAGATTGTATGATCTGTTGGAGCATCAGCATCACTTCATAGCTGCTCCTGAAGATAAGACTCTTTAGGATCTCTAGGAGATCCTGAAACACTTTCAGAAACGTTCTTAAGCCAGGAGGTGCTGCGAGTTAACCACCCCATTTGTTCTTGTTCTTGCATTTCAACCCTGCTTCTTTCCTCCTCATTCAGTATATCCACCCACCTCCTAGTCATATAATTTCTCACTGCTTGAACCCCTTGCTTTACAATCTCTTTTGGGGGCACTTCTAGAGGGTTCTGCTCTAGGTTGAGTTTGCTCAAACTATCAAGCCGACCAAATGTGTTAGGGAGTGCACTAATCTGATTGTTGCTGAGATCCAATTCCTTGAGCTTTATCAGATCACCAAATGTCTCAGGAAGTTCTTGAAGGTCGCTGAAATTACTGCTCAGGTTCAGAACCTCAAGATTGGTCAGTCTTCCAAATGCACTAGGAAGTCCATGCAGCTCATTGAAATGAGCATCCAGATACCGCAAGGATCTCATCTCACAAACAGATGAGGGAAATGACCGAATCTTGTTCAGAAAAATCATCAGCTTCTCTAAGTGCTGTAATTCATATCCAATGTTCGTAGGCAAGTACTTGAGCTGATTGAAACTTGCATCCAGCTCCACCAACGACCTGATCATTTTGAGATACAAAATTACTGAATTAGTATTTCTTTAGTATTGTCATCTGTAGGTTTTTCTGCCATCGTCATTGGTTTTGAAAAAAGTGAGAATACAAAAGGAGAATAGACCAGAGTTTCAAACAAAGAGTAAGATATTTTTACGATGAGATACTATGTGAAAAGAGACCAAAGTTCTCATTGAGAGAACTTCTTTCTTAAAAAATCCCTTTAGACTTGAGGGTGTGCATCTACAGTTAGGAGCAGTTTCTTTTGATCAAGTTTTCAGTAGATGCAAGTAATTAAGGTGGTTTAAGTATAACTAGAAGGAAAAACTTATGAAAGAAAATGAATTTCAAGCTTCAAAACATTTCATGATGTAAGAAACTGCTCAAATTTTCACAAGTCTAGAAGTATTATGGCTTTCAAGATTTTCATTTAAGAATCAAGGCTCTCTCTCTCTCTCCATTCCACTATATTGTTACTTTGTTAAAGTTAACATTAATCTTGCCCTGATAAATTTTATAAAGATACCAAATTAAAAAACTGAACAATGTAATAATCTGATTGTCTCACATACTTGCAATGACAGATGGAATCAGGAAGGGCAGTGAGTTTGTTCCCACAGACAATCAGGAGTTTCAACTTTTGTAACAAGCCAATTGAATCAGGCAGTGCCTCCAAATTATTTGCTGAGACGTTAAGCTCCTCCAGGTTTTGCAATCCAGCTATAGAGTCAGGAATCGCCTGTGAATGATGTTGCACAGAATAAAAGCATTATGGCTTTTAATAAAAGCATACTAGCACTATGCCTCTAGAACATATCAAGAAACACATGCATTCAAAATGAAAGCTATATATCATGAACAAAACATTTCTGTCACAACATCAGAACCTCTAGATATCGTCCATAAAGACACAATACACAGCTCCTGCTGATTGTATGATCTTGATCTTCTACTCGAGTCCTTTAAGTATGAAGTTAGTGAATTCTTATTATTTTACCCCGCATTGGGGATTGACTTAAGGCTCTGTTTGTTAGGTGTATTTGACAAGGGAATGGACATGGGAGTGCAACAACCCCAAGTATATATGGGTTTGGAGAAATCTCCAAGATTGGAGGTATTGTAACATTCTCATGTCAATCTTTCATCAAAAGTCTATTTTACCTTGCTTTTTCTTTTGTGTTTTTTTATTAATTTTTTAATATAAGGATAAAATTATCATTTTACCCAACATTCATTCCTTTCCCATTCACATTCCCATCAAAAATTTTCTACCAACCAAAGGAGCCTTTACAGAAAAGGACCTCAAGGATTCATCACATTCCAAAATTGACTCAATAAAACAGAATTTTATATTAGAAAACCATCACATGCAAATGCAATGCCAAGAACAGTAGAAGAAGCAAAATCCAAGTATGTATCCCCTCACCACCAACTGATTGGTTGAAACATTAAGCACCACCAACCCAGAAACGCGTCCAAACGCCTCAGGCAGCATCCTGAGGCCGCGATTGGAGAGATCAATCCGTTCCATCCCATGTCCATACGCCTTCTGCAGAATCCCCACAACCTCTTCGTTAACCTCATCATCAATCCCCGGCTTCTCCTCTCCCACACACTCCGTCGCCTCACCGGCGGAACTATAAATCTGAACCAATCTCTTCTCAGCGTCGTGAAGCAATTTCTCATAAGCATCGTGCATCTCATCCAATTGAATCACCGCTTTGTACACGCGCTTCTCATCCTCCGCCAATTTCCGGCACTCCTTCTCTTTCTGCGCCTGCTGGTGCCGCCACTGAATCGGCGCGACATTCGAAGGCGCAGGGGACATCACGATCTCTTCCAGCTGTCGAGACAAATGGGCATCGAGATCGGCGAGCTTGGCCTTGGCGTTGTCGACGGCCTCGTGGTCGGGTCGCTCGCCGATGACCTTGAGCATGGATCGGGTCTGGGCGACGTCGTAGATGGTGCGGGTCATGGAGGCCAAGAGCTTAGGGTCCGTAATGTTGACATGATGCGACGTCGTATTGGAAGAGGAAGGGTCGGAGGGAGGAGGGAGGCGGGGCTGTTCGATGTCGAATTGGAGGGAATTGGAATCGGAATTGTGAGAATCGTTTTTGCGAGTGAGGGAAGGGAGACGGGACATGACGTAGGAGAGATGAGGGAAGATTCCAGGGTTAGGATCCATGGCTGGCTGGCTAGCTAGGTTACGTAATCAACTCTGAATGATCGAAGAAGAAGAAGATGATGATGATGAGTGAATGTGCGTCCTTGAGAATATCGATTTGTGAGTGCCTTACTCTTAAGCTGAGGGGATTCTTCCAATTCATAACGGAATATCAACTGAATGCTACTTCACTGCCACGTGTTACTTATGACCAACTGAAATAACTGTAATCGCCTCTAAAATAAATCTATTTTATTATATAACCTAAATACTTTTTTAATGTAAATACTTAAAATTAAGAAACTCTTTTACCAAAAGTCACCTTAATCATCATCTTGAATCTTGAATGTAACAACTAACAACATAGGTGGTTTTCCTAGAGAAGAAAAAGTCAAGGGATGAATTATAATTTCTTTTTTAGATTCAAAGTGTCACGGTAAATTCTAATAATTTTTTTCAATGATTAGCAAATTTTGAATAGAAATAAATTTATATGTTTGCTAAATTTCTTCTCAGAAAAGGTGAGCAAGTATGGTGAACTCTTGTACTTAAATAAGTTTCATGCGTAGTTTTTTTTTTTTTTTGGTTGGGACAGCAAATTTCGTATGTAGTTAAATGTGTTCTCTTCAGTGTTTGCTGATAAAGAAAAGAGTGAATTTCACTCAGATTAAAAACTTAAAATTTTTTAACTGAAATACCTTTAATAAAATTATTGATTTAAATAGATAAAATTGTAAATTTTTCTTAGGGAAGTGTAATCTTTTAAAAATAAAATTGAAGGAAGTATAGTATAATTCACTAATATATAGATAAGCAGCTTATACCGTGCATAAAACTATATGTGACGACTTTCTATTGTATTAATATTAAAAAATGATAAGTAAGAAATGAAGATAGTACAACGAACATCCTCTCAACCAAAGAAGAGCCTCAAGTCCGCATGAGAGGAAAGTTGTGCATTTGTGAATATTTATAAGTAAACAATCAACACTACTAATCTACTATAACTGAAGTGGAATACTGTAAAGGGGGATAGATATTGAACAATTTAACCCAAAATTTTATTCTAGTTACAGAAAATTTAAAAAGTTATCTCCATAAAGCTTGAGCTCTTAGAAGCCAGTACTAAATGCTACCTAATTACTGCTTCAATGATACCATCCTTCTGAGACATTAGCAAAACCTCTTTCTGAAGCATCTCAAATATTTCCTTCAATCGGTTTGTAAACTTAGCCGTTATGTTCCCATTGATCCTTTCCTGAAACTTGGAGCTTTTAAACCACATGATCTTTATATAAGCATCACACTTGCAAGCACAGTCACCCAGAGGAGATTTCTCAATTTGGTATCTGAAGTGAATCTGCAGGCAGAAAATGAAAGAAATATGAAACCCTAAATATTCAGAGATTATCAAAAGAAATGAATGAGTGTCCAGTTTTTACATACACGGAAGTGATCAGCAAATGGGACACCATGAAGGGCCATAACCTCTTTAACAATCCAGCCTCCAGTGTTTTCAATTGGAACTTTTTGTTGAGTGCATGTGACATCACTGCCGAAAACCGATACGTGGCGATTGAATTTGTATGAAACGCGTCTTTCGAAGACGTCGGGCTTTACACATTCCCAGGATGTTGTTGCATAATTAATGCATCCAGTTTTCCGCATAATCTTATGTTCAAGGTTTCCTCCATCAAACAATTCCATCAGTGATCTCATCTGAAAGAATAACAGTATATATATATATATATCACAATATAAAGCCACCAAAACAAAAAAGTAACTACTTTTGAACACATGCACCATAAGGAGAATAACTATGCACTCATCTAGTAGGAAATATGCAAGCACTGGCCTCTTTTTTCCTTTGAGAGCAAAGAATAATATTATGAAGAGCTCCACTTCTAAAAAGGAGCTTCAGCCTTTATACCATTGAATGCCCTTTAAGATTCTCACTTTGAATTTTTTATTAGTAAGGTGAGAATCTTAGAGTTAGCCTCTTTAAAGTTAATTATTCATATTAGAAAGACCTGGTCTACAAAACTTCAAAGTGTAGTACTAAGTTCACCTTCTAAAAATAAGGTGAAAAAAAAATAGCAACTATTTACTTACCTTAATTGGAAATTCTGCAGAGTAAATCTTGGACATCATTGCTTCCTCATCCAGAATAGATTCTGAGTCTTCAGGAATTACAAAGCCTTCCTCTTGATCCTCCTGCTCCTCTGCAAGTTGAGCTTTCTGATCAGGGGTCAGTGTTCTTGTTCTCCACAAGCCCTTTATTGTCCTGTTTCAGAATGAGTTCTGTCAGTTTAAAGCAAGTGAATGTCTTTCAGTGGATCACACTGAGAAGAAGCATGTCTGAATATTACCTGGAGGCGGCACCAAATGACACGAACGACTGAAAATGGAACCTAAGCCTGCCTTCTTCATCTTGAGTCTTCGCACCATGCCTTGCATCAAGACCCCGATCCCTTCGAAGAATTATGACCAATGTAGGGCTACCTATGGATGCCAGAGAAGGAGGAAGTACTTGGATGTCTTCGATATCCTCCCAAAGGAAGAAAAATTTGGTTTTATGTCCAAGAAAGTTGGCATAAAACCCCAGAATCCTTGCAGAGAGAAACAGGCGACCCTGCGGTAGGTAGGAATTATATATGTTAACACTGTCATTGAATAGGTTGTTATGATAAGTTCATCATGCAATGGTACTCAACATGTCAAACATATGCAGCACCTGTAAAGGCAATTTTCTCTTCAGGTAGCACGTGAAATCACTGATTAGAAATTCGTCTGCAGGCAATCCAAACAATTTCTGGAATGTAGAATTCCTTTGAGGGGATCGAAGATTCAGCTGAAATCCACGAATTTTAGTTAGATAAATAGTTCCATGACAGAAACAAAGAACAATACAAAAAGACATTTCTCAAATAATTACATACTAAGAATAAAAAAAGCATATACATAGTATTTACCTTTTTGCCAACTTCCTTTTCCTTCTTCATCAAGTAACCTCTAATTGTTTCAACTCCTTTATTATTGTCCAGAAAAATTCTCAAATGCAACTTCGATTGGGCAGACTGAGCGAGCTTTCCTTCAAGGGAAACCCACATGTCTGCCAATTCAGTAGATGTGTGCTTCAAGAAATTGATCTCGGCGTGTCCAAGGGAAACATCTTGGTCAAATGGACCATCAAAATCAAATACTTCCACATCTAAAACTGATGGCGGTTCTTCCATGGCATCAAACTCTAATATCTCTGCATAAGCAGTAAACAAAGATTTATCAAAAAAGAAATATGAATGCAGATAAGTACTAAGTTAAAAAGTCACACCATTCCATTGAGGATTGCTTGTCTGAAGCTTGACAGAGCTTGACCTTGTTTTTCCATTGCAGGTGAAAACCACATAGGGATCTGACAATCCTGATGACTCCAAGGATGCCAGGTCAACCCCCTCAATTAAAGCCACAGTTAGAACCCATCCATCACCATGGCCTTTCAGGCCATGATCACTTCCTGTCAAAAACAGATGGAACTCATATGCGAACCCTGAGATGAAATCAAAGCCCATGTATTTAGCATATTAGCACATTATACTTACCCATTTGAAATCTAGCTTGTACAAAGTGAAAGACCATATTAAAAACACGCTGCAACTGGATAACTAATATTCCACTTGTAATGAGCTCTCCTAAGCTGTCTGGCAAGTCAAGCCCCTTAAATTCCAGGCCTTGGATTTTGCTTGGACCACAACGAAAGATATGCACCAACACATACAAAAGCAACATGATAGTGGAAACTACCGTAAAATTCGAAAAATATTTAGTTGCCAACCACAAATTAGACTGTTCTTCTGTTTGCAAATTTGCCAACACCTGCTCTTTGTCTGATGAATCTCCAGAATTTAGCACCTTGAATTTCTGAGCAAGTAGGTTGGCAAACTGGTTAAAACTATCCTTCAATCCCTGACGAGCACCGCTTTCTATCATACCTTTCATCATTGTGCTTTGCAGGTAGACAATGCCCCAGGACACCACAAGATGAGAGGATTCCTCTTCTTTTCCAGGCATTATCTTGTAAAGCAATTCAATCCTAAATGAATTCCCATATGGAACCTCAGGTGTGCTTACATTAACATGTACAGCAAATTCCTCTTTACTCAGTCTAACATAGGTTTGCTCCTCGGTGGCCTTAACCGCCTTAACTAACTTTGTAGCAGCTTTTGTATACGAAACAACTCGCGTTAAACAAGACATATCTCCAGATTTCCATGTCCAAGGCCCCTCTTGGATATTTGTGGTTCCCTGCAGTTCAGCCAACTCTCTCCTGAATTGAGAATTGGGTGCAAAAAGAAAAGCATTAAGATCATATGGAGACACCAAATAGATCTGATCCACTAGGATACCACCCAGCAGATTTTCAGGCATTTCTTGTTTATTATTATCTCTTGACTCTATTGATGCAATGGCTTCTTCAAAGCTACAAGGAGATGGAAAGTCCTGTACAAGTTCTTCGTTATCTGATAACAAACTGGTTGGTTCTGAAGAATCATCAGCTTTTAAACTTTCTTCTTTCTTACTGAAAACCTTGTCCAAACGATTAGCATATCTAGCAATAACCTTCAACAGCTGTTTTCCTTCACCCATTTTGCAGCAAGCTGGAGTTTTGGAGATTAAATTGTTCCAAGATGAAATGCGTGGACTTGCAAAGTCTTTAGGGTCTTCTATAGCAATATTTGAACTTGGAGTGTGCATATGATTGAGGAAAGAAGCATGGCCTTTTCCGTGAAGAGAAATGGTCAGAAGAATTTTCCCTGGTTATACAAGATAAACATTAGATGATACCTCAAAAATGAAGTAAAATACTGTAAGAGGAAGAGTATGCAAAAAAACAGCACTACAAAATCATTCCATCTTTCAGACCAATTTCATCATTACTTTTGCATTTAAATTCCTCAGCAAGTGTCAATATGCAGGTACTAAACTAGAGTTTTTGGCAGTGAATGAAGATAAAGAATCGAACTTTAAATCAGCCCATTGGACATTCTAAAATCTAAACAACACAACCTATGCAATGTAGCCATATTAATAAGAAAAAGCTAATTCTGAAAGGCAATCAGTGAAAAAAAAAAAGCATAGACAGGGAAAAACAAACAAACCACAGTATGTATTGAAAAATTTCCCACTCTTGGATGTTCCAAGAGAGAACCACGTAGGCGGCAAGGTTTGCTTATCCTGACAAGCAACTGAGGCTACCAAAATCCGTACCTCACCCAGAAGTAAATCAGGAGAACCATTATTGAAGACTAAGGATTCTTCATCATTGTGACTGAAAACAGAAACAATAAGCTCGCCCGCGTCGTCTATGTCATGGACTCTGAATACGAACTCTTCATACCAAACAGGGTTTGAGGAGTGCCTCAATATCCTAGTCTTGGACTTGGACTTGAACTTGCCGAGTTTAAGTTTCACATAGGAATTCTGGACGGGCAAGTCTTTGGCTTCTAGAACGCACACGTAAAGTCTCCTCCACATAGCTGTAAAAATGCCGCCTTTTCAAGCCCCAAAAGCAAAAGGGCGTGATTGTGCAAATGGGTTTTACCGAGAAAGGAAGATAGACATATAGTGGTGGTTTTGCATCGGTGGGAGAGAGAGAGAGAGAGAGAGAAGGCATGAGATTGAGGAGAAGACGTGGAAAGCGAAAGAAAAGGACACGGGGAATGAGGGTAGAAAATGGGGAAGCAGAGGCGGTTTGATTGAATGGGAGATTTGAAGCATGAGGATGGTGACTTGGGTAAGATGGTTTCTTTCTTTGTAAATGCGTCAGCTTTCGATGGTGTGGCTTGTACGTTTTTGCTTCGGTGCCGAACGGTTTGGGTTTAAGGAATGAGGAGAATTGATGGGTGAGGATAAGGATTAAGGAAGAACTCTGTTGCTGTAGTTTCTTCATTCTATTCTAATTGATTCTCATTGTCATAAATTAATGCATTTGGCAGTGAGCCACAACTTTTGCTGCAAGAACAAACTCACAAGACGAAGAAAGAGATTTGTAATGTTTAAGGGATGTTAGAATTTTTTAATAAGCAGAGTAAGAATTCAACCAAGAATAAAAATTTATAATTATGAAAATTTATAATTTTGAGTACATTCGTTTTTAGTTTTTTATCAACAAAAAAAAAGAGTACATTCATTTTTAGTACATTGGTGTATTAATATTAATAAATAATTAAAAGTATGTTTAGGGTTCCCTATACTAGAAAAAATTTGAAGCACGGAACATAACTCACCTCTTGACAATAAAGATTGGTTGCGTGATTAAGGGGAAGGAAGTTATGTATTTTATTGGATAAATAAGTATTTGTATAATATCAATTTTACTCTTACTAAAAAATAAAAATGACAAGTTTGTCCATGTCATGTATTGGATAGAGAAGTGTGCCTTTTGTCCGAGATAAATTTTTTATTTTTAATTTTATTTTTTATATAATCTAATTTCACTTCCTTACATACTAAATATTTTTTTTAAAATTCTATTTTATTTTCTGCTCATAAACTTTTATTTCTAGTTTTTTTTTTCTATTAAAATAACTTTCTTATAATAAAAACTAACTACCAGAAAGATTCAGATATTGATTATCGAATTAACGTCCTCTCCCAACTGAGATATAATGCATAGAATTTTTACTTTTTTTTAAGGAGGATTTTCTTTTTAAAGAGTTAGATCTTAAATTTTTTTTATGAAAACATATTTGATAATTTATAAGTTATAACTTCTCATTATTTGTTCTAAAAAAAACTTCTCATTATTTAATTATCTTTAAAATTTAAAACAGATTTTAATAAATGATTATTATTAGGAACTATGTAAACGTTAAATTATTTAATTATTTTAATTTTCAATTGGATGACAAGTTGACAACACTCTTGATAACGCCATAATTAGGGGTGCACACAGTTTAGGTTAGTTCGGGTTAGGGACGGGTTGGTTCGGGTTGGAAAAAAATGCATCAACCAACCCAAACCATTCACTGGCGGTTTGGATTGGTTCGGGTTGGCGGACCAGCTCTTTTTTTTTCTTTCTTCCTTTTTTTTTGAAAATTTTTTCTTTCTTTCTTCCTTAATTCATTGAGCAGCACTAGCCAAAATTAAAAAAATGCTTAATATAAAATAAATTATATTTTAATAAATTATATTTCATAAACTTTTTAATATCACGTTTCATTCATTTTTTTTCAAGTTATGATTAATCTAACTAATTGTGATCTTGTTATTTGAAGTTTCAATGCATTATGCACATAATATATTTATAATTCAACTATGTGGTTGTCTAATTAATTTTATGATTGGAGAGATTTGCGTGTTGAGTAATGGAATGATAAAAAAATCATAAAAGAATATTTTGAAATTAACCTATCAAAAAAAATTTAATCATAAATGTATATAAAAAAATAAAAAAGTAATTTTTGGCGGGTTGGCAGTTTGGTTCGGTTCCGGCGGGCTCAATATTGATAAAACCGCAACCCGAACCGCCATGGTTCGGGCTGAAAAAGTTCAACCCGAACCAACCCTCCAGCTCAAACCAAACCAACCCAACATGGCGGGTTGGATTGGGTTTGGCGGGCCAGCCCGAACTGATGTTCAGCCCTAGCCAAAATTGTTAAACTTCCAAGTTCCAACCTAGTTGTTGAATTATTAGTTTTCTTTTGCTTTTTAAAATCAAAATCAACTTTTTATATATGTGGCAAAATATTATTTAGTCTCTGAATTGTTGGTCAAATTATTATTTAGTCTTTAAATTTGGAAAAATTACTATTTAGTCCCTGAATTTGACAAAAATACTATTTAGTCTCCGAATTTACAACTCTGTCAACTATTTAGTCCCCGAACTTGGCAAAAATACTATTTACTCTCTAAATTTGAAACTATGTTAACTATTTAGTCCCCTGACTGTTATCCGTTAAATAACCAGCTGACGTGGCCGTTAAATGCTTATGTGACATGTGAGGTGACATGTGTCCAGGCAGTTAACGGTGCCACATCAGTTGGTGTCCGGTTATCTAACGGATAACGATCAGGGGACTAAATAGTATTTTTGTCAAATTTGGGAACTAAATAGTTGATAAAGTTGCAAGTTTGGGGACTAAATATTTTTGTCAAATTCGGGGATTAAAGAGTTGATAAATTACAAATTCGAGAATTAAATAATATTTTTACCAAATTTAAAAATTAAATAGTAATTTAACTAACAATTCACAAACAAAATAATAATTTGTCTCTTTTATGTATACTATTGCTATACGTGAAGTGTCAATAAGGTTTAGGGTTTAGGAAAAAGATGTACATCTCTTTTGTAATTATGATTAATTGTACCAACTTATTATTGAATCTGGTTGCCTTATTGCTCGAATTTTATTAAAAGATGAGAATATTCATGCTTTCCATCACTTTCTTCTTTTGATTAATTATTGTAGGTCCTTGTTGAAGGAGTTTCATAAGACTCAAATTAACTATATTTTTGGGAGTCTGTTTCCTACATTCAACAGTTATTGGATAGAATTGACTGAGAATATTTTGACAGAACAGAATTCTGTACTAATCTTTTATTTGAATGCAATTCCAAATTTATGAAGAAAAAAAGTCTCAATAGGAGGAGTTTAGAAATTGGAACTTGGAAGGCTCTCAAACTTCTTTGTTAAATTTTATTGATATTGATGAACTTCTCTCTCCACACCTTCGAACTTTAACATTTTACAAGAAATTCAAGACAGGATGTGACTCTCGCGCTAAGACTCTAACTCTAACGCTTAAGTCAATTACTGAAAATACAAAGAATAATGAGAGTATATGGAATTCAGTGATCATACTTGGACTCATTGGTGCATATTTATAGGCTTCAATGGGCTATGATGATCATTTGGGAGTTCTAACGTATGTCAGGAGTCACGTTAGTATAACTATCTCCGTAAAGTGCGGTGGCATGAGTCATGCTTTAACCGTGACAGGTGGATCGGGACAATCGAGGGAGCCCGCTCAGTCCCACATGATCGTATCAGATATAAATATGAGGCAAAATACAATTTAATTCCTGAATTGTTGGTCAAACTACTATTTAGTCCCCGAATTTATCAAAAATACTATTTAGCCTTCAAAATTTGTAACTATGTCAACTATTTAGTCTCCGAATTTGACAAAAGTACTATTTAGTCCCCGAATTTGTAACTATGTCAACTATTTAGTTCTCAAATTTGACAAAAATACTATTTAATCTCTGAATTTACAACTCTATCAACTATTAAGTTTCTTTACTGTTACCCGTTATTGTTGGTTTAGTAATATGAGGCTAAATTATTTTTAAAAAAACTATAAAATTTAATTACACTATTTAAATTATAAAATCTATTATATATTATAAAACAAAAACCACCCTTGCCACATGTCACATTCTCAAATTTTTTCATTTTTATAAATAAACTTTTATGTTTTATTTATATGTTATTAAATCTAACAATATATAATTATTATTTTCGAAATGCGCGCGTTATTATTTATTCTTATATTACCCTTTACTTTTATCATTATTCATCACGGTTCAATGGTTAAATTTTTCATTCTCAACAGAAACCCAAAAAAAAATTCTATGCAATCATTATATATTATAATTTAAATTAATATATAATAACTAATGAACCCTTAATTAATTCTTTTTAACAATTTATTTTGTATTCTATTAGTCTTGTGCTATAATTATTTGAGTTCTATTATTACAGCTTTTGTCTCTCTATTTGTATTTTTAATAATCTTTAAATATATTTTGTGTACTTTTACTCATTAAATATGTTTTTTTATACTTTGTTTAAAATTAAAGGTATGTTCATTAGCAAGAATCATCAATGAAAAAGTCAATGGAAATGGTAGGGCCCACTGGGCCCCACTTACTTTTTTACTTTTTCATTTCCATCAACTTTTAAAAAAAATACAAAATATCTATTATACCCTCTGATTTGACATGATTTGACACAATTATAATCCTCTTTTCTTTTTATTATTTTAATATAAGGGGTAAAATGGTCATTTTAATACATTCTCTTTCTATTTCCATTACCAAACTTTTACTATTAAACATATCAAATGCATTTCATTTTCATTTCCATTTCTATTTCTGCCTAATGAACGTGCCCTAATAATTGAGTTATTTTCTTTGAAGTCTTTTTAATTGTTATCTTTATTAATTTGTTACACTAAGTTATATTTACATGGAAAAATTATATTTTTGTTTATCATTGACATTTAGTCAAAATTTAGCTAAATTTACTTCTTCTTTTTTTAACTGTAGCCAAATCTACTTGGTAAAGTGAGAAATAGCAAAATGATAGTGAATGAGAGAAGTTGAAATTAAACCAAATGATTAAATATATTTTTTAAGATAGAATGACAATGTAAGTTTAAAGGTTTTTAGTTTTTAACGACTAAATGTTGATTAGTATTAGAATATATCTTTACATTTTTATTGTTGTTTATGATAAATCATGTAATCATAGGAAAAAAATCAAAATCGTTAAAAATTTTGATTAATAGAGGAAAAATATATTAATACAAAATTGAGAATGGTATTTCCCATTTCTATTTTGTTTATAGTTTGTAAGAATATTTTAATAAAAATGTATTCTTAGAGCTTATAATTATATAGTCTATAAAACACTTCAAATGTGTAAATCAACTTTTTGTATTAATGTTGAGTGGATGACTTGACAAAAAAAAATTGATAGCCCAATTACTCAAGTTGTTGAATCTTATTCAGTTAGATTGTATGGTGGAAATTATCACAGCACAACATATTAGATTGTTTGCTTTCACTTGAAGGCAAACCATTGTTTCGAAACTCGGGCTAGATCGGAAATCGGTCAAGTGTCCAGTTCGGACAACATCTTAAAACTGTTTTAATTGTTCAAAATCGCTTTGGACATATCTAAATTCGATTGAAAAAATGGTCAAGTCAGTGTGACATACTCGACCACCGATTTTGACACATTTTTTCTTTTACAAAATTGTTGTTTCAAATTGCAACAAGGATAATCAAACACCAATCCTTGAATTTTTAAATATGCTTATAATCACCGAGCAAATAAAATTTTTATTAAAGTTAATGCAACAAAAAATAAAAATATAATAAAATAATATTTATATAATAATTATATATAACTTATATTATTTAATATAGTAAAAGTTAAGAATAAAAATTATATATTAGATTTTGTGAAAGAATATTTTATAATTATAAAAACTAATAATTCATTGTTTATGATATCATCAGATTTAATTAACGACTGAACCAATTAAACCAGTTGACTTATGACTCGAAAGCATGTTTGGGTCATTATCTTGATTGCTTTTTAACACAATGCGACAAATCACTAAATTTTGTATCACAAATTCACAGTACATATAAAGTACGGAAAATAAGATTGAGAATAAGATATATCTTTAATTTAATATTGTTTCCTTACACTTTAATTCTTTTTTTTTAATGGAAACTATATTATTACAGTATCTTATTAATACTTTTTGTAATTAGATGAGACCTAAAATTTGATAAAAATATTGTTTATAATCTTTTTTTTGTATTCATATAAGTAAATATTAAATATAATTATCAATTGATCAAATTTATAAGCTTTTAAAACAATTTGAATAGATACATCCGTGCAACGGGTAACAATCTAGTTAAGTAAAAATGTTGTGACCAAAAAATAATTTTTTTCCATAAAGACCAACAAAATAATTTCACCATTCCTAGATTACCCATATCCTGCACTGGAATAAATCAAACTCTGCCCCAAACAAACCTACCAGTGGGGTGAGAACCGAGAAACGAAGCGAGGAAGAGAGAAAGAGGGTTCGGAATCCACACATACGAAGCTGTAATTCACAAAATGTTGCAGTTCCCGGCCTACATGACGCAGTACCCATTGTCGACGAGGACGATTCCGACGTCGTTTTTACTTCCGTCTCAGTGGCCCCACCCCCATAACGAAGAACTGCTTCTAGCAATGGAGGAGTCTGATTTTGAAGAAAAGGTATTCTACATACACCATAACCCCTTTTCCTTCTGACCGTTTACGAATACAAAAGAGGATTTCTTTTCTTTCTTTCTTTCTTTTTTCTGCCCCCATCGGTTTACCTATCTCTTATACCATTATTTTCGTACTCGCATTTCTTCTCTGAAAATGGAGTAACTAGTGTAAGGGTTTTAAAAGAAGTCGATTGGAGAAAGCTGATTTTCTTATCGTGTGACGGTGATTTTGGTGGAAGCAAATTGTTTTGTTAGGTTTAGCAGATTTCATATTTTCGGGTTTTGAGTGTTTTAACATATGAAAGTAGTTCAAAAACAATAATGCCTACATGTGTTTGAGCACATAATCTAGCTCAGAAGATCGAAATCGTGTAGGAAGTGGTAAACTATTGGCGTTTCTAGTGTTGATGACTTGTACTTTTCGTTTCCATAGTATTGAATTGAGAATAATAGAGGGGAAGGAAAGGGAAGAAAAGAGAATGAACTAACCATTTGCTTGTTTAGATTTCAAAATTTTGGAGGGAAAGAAATTAAAGGATTTTATGTTGACCCTCATTTTTTATTTAATTACGTAAATTGGAAGATTTTGATGGAACTCTAAACAAAGGTTGAGAAAACTTGTTTTACTTTTACATGGGTTGCTAATTGCTATTATACATCAACATGTGAATTTTCTCAAGCATTCAGATCCTCTGCTTATCAAAATTAAGTTGTAGTCATGAAGATGTGCAAAATAATGACCAAAACTTCAAATACTCTATCTGGTTACTTGGGTTGGAACAGTTGGGAGGTAAAATGCAAGTTTTGAAAGGGTTATCAAATTGATAAAAAAGCGTGTGTGGATTCATTGTTATGATTATGCTTGGTATCTATTAAGACATAAGAGCATAATGTGGGGATTTGTGAGTTCTCCTGCCTAAATTGTCCTTTATGAGTTGCTGTGTGGAGAAAACCTCTAATCAGACATATTTGGAATCATTCTTTATTATGTGATGACATTTTGGAAAAGCATTTGAATGATTATAATTCACAGGACTAGTCAGTGATTTAGTGATATGTTTATGCAATTTATTATGCCTGATATTCAGTAAGAAAACTGTTATATTGTGGAGATTTATAACTTCTTCTGGGTAGCATTTGTGCCTACCATGAATTGCTGAATAGATGATAGCCCTAGCCATACATTTTTGAAAAACATTGGAACTATTATATGGATGGTAAGAAATTCTGTTTTAAGTAGAAGCAATAGATGCATTGTAAGATATTTCGCTTTCAAAAGTATGTATTTACATTTTATATTTCAACTGAATTTACTTGGGATGAATGATGGAGAAGCTCATAAATACAAATAACTCATGGTTAAAGTGTACACCAAGGATGCATTTCTATTGTTAGCACCTTTCTGCCAAATTTTCATGGTTGGGAAGATCGAGACCCTCTCGAATAAGGTTGAAATCTCCTCACAATAAAGCCATTTCTTACTTTCTTCTCATGTGTTCAGTCACTCAGTTGTCACCTAGAAGAGCTTTATAGTTTTCACTTTTCAGGAATAAATGAATTATCCATGTCGAATCCATGTATGCATATTAGTAACCTATTAATAACTAACCATAGAAAACAATAGGATTTAGCTATTAATAACCTAACCATAAAAATGAGTAAAGACAAAATACATTGTCACTTAATCCATGTGGCCGACCCCACCTAAAAGCTTTAATTGTTGTTGTTGTATACATGTAAGCATGAACAAGTCTATTGTAGTGGAAGGGAAATGACTTCGCATGTTGAAGATACAAAGAATCACACTTTGAGTCTATCCCCTTATTTTGTTTTGTCTTAAACTCATCCTTATCAATTTTGCCACGAGTGATTGCAGTGCAATGAAATCAGGAAGATGAATAGCAACTTGATTGTGATTGGGAAAACTCCCACTGGCAATGAAAAGGAAGACTTTGATAATGATGCTGATGATGATGATGTCGACAATGCAGAGGAATCAGAGGGTGAGGAATTTGAGCAAGAAACTGGTTGAAGAAGCTATGCTTCAGACATCAATGCACACTTATGTTCTGTTTACAACAATCTCACAAGCAGAACAAATTCCAGTATCAACTTATGTACTAGTTCCACTTACTACTGTTTACTTTCTTTTATATTCTGTTACATATACCTTTCCTTGTGCATTAACCGATTTAAGCTTTAAGCTTCTTGGAAAGACTAAGACCTTTGATGCACTCTAATATCACATTTCAAGGTATTTTGTGTAATATGATATATGGTATTTTGATATTCTAGGTTTCTATGTTTAATATTACAATTGAAAGTTGTAAGTATATAAATCATGTTTGATGGAAGTGAATAAAAGCTAAAATAGTGCAATGTGAGGTTTTCATGGTTTTTTAAGATGATATCCTGAAAGTCAAAACTCTTTTAGAGTGGTGATGTCTAAGAATTAAGATGACAAGCCAATTTAATGCCTCTAATGAATAATTCCTCTGGTCCTTCTGAATATGGTTCCCAATAGAAAGGAAGAGGAAGGTAGTGTAACCTCCATTTATTTTTATAAAGTTTGGTATACACCTCTTTATTGAACTTTTTTAAAAAACCGAATTGTGATGGTCCCCAATAGGAAGGAGGAGGAAGGCAGTGCAACCTCCATCAGTTGAAGGCAAGAATGCTTCACTATTCATAAGACTGTTATAATTTCATTAGATTGCAAAAAGTAAGGGCTATATTTGGTATAACGAATCTTAGAGAAAATGTTAAATTACAGCTAAGATCAATTAAACATTCACCCAACCAAACAAGGCTATAGTTTTTTACTAAGGCAATATACTCGTAAGAAGTTTATTATCGAGACCACCCGTACTTTTTATTAGACTTTAAGTAATCTAGTTCAAACTAGCGAAAATTTCATAAAGAGATAATTCTCTTAACGAAGATTTTTTCATATACAAAACTCGAACACTACGTATCACTCTAAACTTGTTGATTGATTGCTTGATTTTTAATTTTAATAAATGCCAGCTAACAATAGTTACAACAGCAACTCGCCCTTTCAATTTTTTATCTTTTTAAATGTGTCCCCTGTCTCTTGATATATATATATATATATCCTTCAAGACAATTGTCTATTATTATTATTATTATTATTATTATTATTATTATTATTATTTTCATTATCCTCATAATTGCATGGCAAATTGGCTATCATATAAAACCATAATTTAAGTCCTAACATGTCTCGCCAAAGATAAATTATTCCTTGTGCCTCTTCTGCAGCACGAAACGCCATTGAATAGAACTGAACTTTTTTGTTGTTGTTGGTACTAACTAACCCAATTTGTTATCGCTTCTTGGGGGTGAGATTGCTTTACTTCAAACCGAAAGGGTTGGACCGAGTTGATTAAGGAGTGTCAAGTGTGGATATTTTTTTCAATGATTTATTTATTTATATTTCCTTTCACATGTTGCAATTTAGGTCCAAGCATCTTCATATTTATTTAAAGAATCTCTTCATTATTTCGTATGTTATATTATTGCTGGAAGGCAGTCTTTTTGGCCACATATTATTATTCTTTTAGTACCAAAACATATCAATTTAATGCTTCATCATATTTGATTAACGTTGGGATTGTAATTTAAAAAAATGGGATGGGATAAGGCCTAAGGGAGATCATTCCATAAAAAAAATTAAATTCTTCTTCCCACGTCACCACGTGTTATAAGTGAAAATTTATAAATATTCAAACCAACTAAAGTAGTTTAAAATTGACGTGTAGAACACATTACTTTAGTAGATGTTAAACATCCTTTGTCCAAAAAAAAGGTGTTAAACATCTAATTAATTTAATTAATGATTAAGATATAGGAGTACTAAATTATTCCAATCTCCTTTATTCCAAGCCGTCGTTTCAATTTAACCCTTAATTAAGAAGTGTGAAGGATATTTTTCAAAAGACGCGTTCTATACGCAAAAACTTATACTTAACCTCGTAAACATTTCTTTGCTTGGAAGAAATAATCTAAAATAAGCCTTATCGTGAATGTTTTACAGAATTAACTTGAGTGGCGGAATTAAAGGGACATGATGTTTGGATACACTTCATACCAGCTCAGTACAAGTACAGAGGCTCACTTTCACACTAAATTATGGGCACGTAGAAATAGAAATGAAAAAAAGAAAAATAATGGGAATGCATTTATTGTGTTTAGTAGTAAAAATTGAGAATAAAAATAGAATGGGAATGTATTAAAATTACTATTTTGCCCCTTATATTAAAATAATAAAAAGAAAAAAAGTTATGATTGTGTCAAATCAAAGGATATAATAGACATTTTATATATTTTTTTTAAAAAAAATTGATGTAAATGAAAAAGTGAAAAAGTTGGTGGGACTCAGTAAACCTCACACATTCTTTCATAATCTCCTTCCTCATTTCAAGCTAAAGAACATGAGGTATGTGTCTGAGTAATTGCTTAAAACATGAAGCAAGATTGAATATTTATTCAATCAGATTTTATTTTTTGTATATTAGTTTTCTCTTTAATAAAAGCACACTATATAAAAAAAAAAACTTCATTATATAGTATTCAATTGTAAAACACAAAATTTATTATATAACATATTTGAATCCTTTAACTTCAGATAAAGTGCATTTCAATTTACCATTTAAATCGTTGATCAGAAAAAATGTGATTTTGATTATCTGAATCAAGGTCCAGATCGCAAAATAAAGTGTACTTAAGTCAGTTTAGTTGATCCGAATCTATAACATAATTATTGTTCACTTGTCCAAATAAATAAATGATATTGATTATTGAAGCTTGCATAATCAACTCACTCTCCCAACAAATCTATAAACCTCGTAGTGGTTACTTTTTAGTACGATTTACTTGTTTCACTATTGTCGTCTTTTGTTTACCCACTCTTATTTCTTACTAAATATCTAATCACACGTGTCATTTGTTCTTTTATTGTTACCTTCATGATTTAGCCACTAATAATGCCCATACTAACTATCTAACGACAAATTATTTGTCCTTGGCCTATATTAATTTTTATCCACATAGACGTCACCCTTCCCTGTTACTAAATACATTTTCTAATTTTAACAAAAATAAAAACAAATAATTATGAAAGCAAACACATTTTGAGAGCTGAGCCTTGGAATCTAGAATTTTTTTAGTCATTTCCTATAGTAAATATTAAATACCTTTTTCTTTAGTTGTCTGAAGGAATTCAAATGCCCATAACTTTTTTGTTCAGCATTCGTTTTTCATAAATTTTGTATCCATGTTCATTATTTTGCTGTATAAATTTTGAGGCATAATAACTTGAAATAAAATTACAGTGGTCAAATTTTTAAAAATTAAAAATCTTGTAGTGTACAAAAATTTGACCATTGCAGTTTTATTTTAAGTCATTATGGTTCAAACTTTATACCATTGCGTAGAAGACAGAAAATGATGAAAATTGATATAAAGTTTGCCAAAAATGAAGGCTACACAAGAAAGTTATGAGCGTTTGAAGTTTTCAGGCCGTAACAAAAAAAATGACAGATCAAAAGAACGTCTATCCCGACGTCGGGATAAATGGACGTCCCGATGGCCTGTCGCGGCTTGAAAACTTCAAACGTCCATAACTTTCACGTTCGGCGTCCATTTTTTGCAAACTTTATATCGATTTTCATCGTTTTTTTGTCCTCTATGCAATGGTATAAATTTTGAGGCCTAATAACTTGAATTGAAGCTACAATGATCGAATTTTCAAAAACTAGAAATCTTGCAGTAAGTGAAAATTTTACCACTACAGTTTCATTTCAAGTTGTTAGGCCTAAATATTTATATCATTGCATAGAGAACAGAAAACGATGAAAATCAATATAAAGTTTGTCAAATACGGACACCAGATGCGAAAGTTATAGACGTTTGAAGTTTTCGGACCGCGACAGAAAAATGGCACATCAAAAGAACGGTCATCCCAATGTCCATTCATCCCGATGTTGAGATGAATGGACATCCTGATGGCCCGTCTAATTTCTGTCGCGGCTCAAAAACTTCAAATGTCTATAACTTTTGCATTCGGTGTTCGTATTTGGCAAACTTTATATCGATTTTCATCGTTTTCTATCCTCTATGCAATGATATAAATATTTAGGCCTAACAACTTGAAATGAAACTGTAGTGATCAAATTTTAAAAAATAGAAATCTTCCAGTGTGCAAAAATAGCACATCAAATGAATAGCCATCCCGACGTCCATTCACTCTAACATCGGGATGGAAGTCAGACTGAGTTTCTAACAAGGTTCCTCCAAATTCAATAACTCAATAGAGTAGATCTTAAAAAATTTGAGTTGAAAATTCACAAAAATCATCTAGTTGATTAGAAACTTTAAGGGAAAATATTATTTCGATCAAAGTGTATATTTTGATGTTTCAGAGGAAGCTAGTATAATATTTCAAACGAGAGAGGAAGTCTGTATGATATTCAAATCTTTCAAGGAAAGTATGTGTAATTTACTAAAAAATATATATATAATTGTTCAAGTTAGTTGACTTTTAACAAACATATTTTAAAAATCTTAAAAACATGAAAAATGAAAACTATTCTTTTTATGAAAAAAATGTTTTTGGATGAAAATAAAGCTAATTTTAAAAAATATAAATGAAAAACTCAATTTTTTTCCAAAATCAAACATACCAAATTGACACAGGCCATGAAATAATGCATATAATAATTATTCTCCTTGTATATAATTGGCACATTAGACTTTCAAAATATTTATTTCTTAAATTAATGAATTATTTAATTTTTTTACCAATTTTATTATTATTAGATTAGATACATTTGAAAATTTTTTAACATATGAATGAAATTGTACATACATATTATTCAATTATCAAAATTGAAGAGATTACACAAAATTGCAAGATAAATCTTTTCAATTTTAAAAGTTTTAATTATCACTCAAATTATATTTTAAATAATTTGTGTGCTAATAATAATAATAATAATGTATCATGCATTTTGATTCTCTTATCTCTTTCTTGCCTGTTCTCCATTATGTGGTGCATCTTTATAATTAAACAAAATTTTTAATATCTTTTATAATTAAAAAAAAATCTTATCATAAAATTCAAGTTCCTTTTAGTTTACGAGAGCTAGCAGCTGTTGTAATTGAATTATTTCAAAGCCAAAGTTGCCTTCCACTCCATATCAATGAATATTCAAATGCATAAAACACGCCATACGAATTGACCTGCAAATAGGGAGAAAAAAAGTCACAAAAACAATTAGTGTCGTTAATAATACAAATCAACAAGAATCTTTTGACCAAAAATTAAGGAGAGCCTTACCCGTGTCATCAAAAAGGGCTAAACACATTCCAAATTCACATGGAATTATGTACGTTCCCGAAGTCACAATTCAACCAAATATACAAATACTCTTAACGGGAATATTTCCTTCACTTTGGAATCAAATCCCCCAAATTAGCCGCGCATACAATACGTGGAATTGGTTGTATTAAGGTCCCAAACGGTAAAAAGAATATAGTTCCCACCATCATCATCAATGAATTCAACCTCAATTCCATGATCAGAATCTGAACCAGATCCAGAAATATCATATTTAAAAAAACTCAAACGTATTTCATAACCCACTCGTCCCTTTACTCTTTTCTTTTTCTTTTCTTTTTTTTTTACTTTTCCTTTTTTGTGGTGCGGAAATTTTTCATCATCATCATCACCTATCTATCTAGTATATGTTCTAGATGTCTCCAATCGTATGTATCCGGTTCGAAATTTGACCTAATCTTCACAGTGGATGAATTCAGTGACAGAAATTGTTGCCGCGGGGACGACTATACAAGTATCTAGGGCTTCCGTCGAATTGGCCGCCGGTATAGCAACAAGCTTTCCCCGATCCGTTACGGACACCAACCGGATACGCAACCGGACGGACGAAGCGATACGCCATGGAATACGGCAACGATTCGGTGGAGGAGTTGGCCGATCTAGTCGGAGAGTGACCGGCGCTCGTCGCCGAAGACGGAGGAGGCGATACTTTCTTTAGAGACTTCGGCGGCGAGAGAATGGCTCTGATCTTTAACGGATGAGCCAACGACGACGAAGCGCGATTGTATTCCTCGATTATATTGGCCAAATCCTCATCACTGGTAATCGAAATCAACGTCTCGAGGTCTCCGTTAGGCAATGAACACTTCAACTTCACGGATGAACCACATAACTCTCCAATCTTCACCATCAGCTCTATAAACAGTAAATACACAGATTTAATAAAAATCAAAATACAATAAACTGACTGAATTTAGGAAAAAATTATAAAAAAAAAACCTGAAAAGGAAATGGAAGGATCGACGGCGAGGACTCGAGTATGGCCGCCGACGTAACGGAGTTCGCCGTCGGTAGAACGTGGAAGAATCTTGCCGCCGTAGCTACAGAGGAATTTAATGGTAGTTCTATGTTTAGATTCCATGAAATGAAAGAAAGTGGGAAGAAGGGAAAGTTCTAGAGAGAGAGAAGAGAAGAGTAGGAAGGTTGTAGAGTTAGGGCTTGAAAACTTTGGGAAGTGGTGTTGGAGGGCATTTATAGGCAGAATGGAGTGAAAGGAGAATGGAGGGTGATGTCAAAGAGAGACCCACACGCTTAATTTTGTTAAAAATAAATAATTTAATTAATAAAGAAAATAATAATTATTATTAATTAAAGAGGAAACCGCCTCTGGCTCGCAGTCCAAGTATTTGGAAATTGCATATTGAATAAGATGCGGATATCCTTTTTTGTCTTTTTGCTTTTGGAGGAAGGAAATTAAGGAATGGACCCATTTTAGGTATGGTGATTGGTGATGATGCCAACGGGGGATGAAACGGAACGGAATCACTCAACTTCTTGTTATCAATTACGTCCAAACGGAACGGGGTTATTTTATTTGTGTCATTGTATTTAAGAGGGATTCAAAATCGAACAAAATTGCTCCACTCAAATCAAATCAAATTAAACTGACCAAAAATTAAAGTAAATCCACAAGTGAGTAGTTTGATTCAATTTATTTTAGGGATTATGGTTTAGTTCAATTTTCGATTTGATTTTTTTGTAATGAACCAAACTGATATATATATATATATATATTTTGATAAATTTAATTAAAAGAAAAATATGATAGATAATTATTAATTATGTGAAATTTATGAGTTTTTCAGATGAATTTTTTTCCTTCCATTTAATCTATATCTATTCATTTAATTTTTACTTTTATTGTTTGAGTTTTTTTTATAAATTTATGTGTTAGCACAATTAATGGGTCTATAAAGCTATTTTGTAATGCGTTGTATGAACTATGTAAATATTTTATTATCATTTTGAAATAATTTAAAATTAGGACAACATAATTGTTTTACTTATTATTAGTTTGTAATCTTATTTGATTTTAAATTAGAAAAAATGTGTAAATTTGATAAGATAAAAGTCTCAAACTGTTCAAAACCACTCATCTATAATTAAATTTAGTTTGACACTATAAATTCAAATGTCAAATTTAAATGTGAATGATTTAATTTAAAAATCGCTGAAACCAAACCTAGGAAGACCCCTTATCTCATTCTATTCCTTGATTTCCTTTTTTTTCTCTTTTGGTATGAATCATTCATGGATTTTGTCAAACTGAAAATTCCAGAATTTTTACCAAAAAAAAAACAATATTAGGAGTTTTTCTCTGAGATATATCATACATCATACATATATTAATAATCAATAATTGAAATAAGAATTAAGATTATGATATATTCGTATATTAATTAATAATCAAGATTGGGTTTTGTTAAAATTTTTCTAACAAATCTCCAATCAAAGGCGATTGAGCTGGCGGCTTTAAGCGAAATCCCATCTACAGCAAATTAAATCCGTAAAAGATGAATTGAAAAAATCAAATCAAATCAAGGAACCAATTTAATTCCAAAAAATGTTTAAAGAAATAATTCCCAAAAGAAAAGTGGTATGTATTGGCCATTGGGTATTAATTAACCACACAATATATTTTTTCTCTACTTAGAAGAGTTAAAATATTAAGGGATAAAAATATTTGTTAATATTAATAGAAATTTACATTAATAAGGATTCAGTTAAATAATTTAAAGACTAACTGATTGAAAGAATGCACTGAAATTCAATACTATTATACCACTTAACATCTCCTCGATACTAAGAAAAGAGTAAAACATTGAGAAAGTAGTGGTTCAGGTTGTATTAATCAAATTAAGAAATCTTTTGGTAAGAGTTCAAATTCCTAAATTCCTGCTATCTTACTTTTAAAACTATATGTTCAGATTATATATAATCTGAATTATATTTGGGCATCTACACTTTTATTCTCCAAATTTTGGATTTGATAGTGTCAAATGTACGAGTAGATGTTTAGTGATACGGTAGTACTGAACTTCAGTACATCCCTCCAATCAGTTAGTCCCTAAATCATTTAAGGTGGACCCTAATTAATGTGAGTTTTTATTAATATTAACAAATGACACTATATGATTGGAGGGATGCACTGAAATTCAGTGGTACGATACCATTGAACTCAAATGCACACCGTGGGTAAATCTCCTGGTGAATATTATGTCAACATTTTGCCACAATTAGTTCAGTTTAGGTTATTAATATGTTCCCATGGTGGCTAATGTCAATTTATGCTCTTTCTTTCTTTTTTATTATTCGCTCTTTCTCTCTTTTGGATGTGAGTTTTGAAAACACACACCCACCCTTCAATTTTGGCCATAAAAACCTCATGACACATAACAGATTCTTCTTTGAAACATCATAGGCAATGTTCTGCTCCCATTATAATTTGGTCAAGAACCACACCAATTTCATTTTATTTTAATTTATTCAAAAGCAATTGAAATATGGAGAGCGAGTGTTTGCTCCCAATATTATATTTGGTTGTTTTATTGTTTATATACATATATCTTGTAATCTTATTTCATCCGTTACTTGATTTCTATTTTAATTTACACTTTAAATTCATGCACCCAAAACACTCAAGGGGAAAACGCATTGACTTTAATCTGATGGAGTTAGACACGTCACAATTGTTGTGATTCTCTTTTAATGAGCCATGGCTCTAAGACTTCCACATGGCTTGTAATTAGAGGTCCCAAAAAGAATTAATCCAATTTTGTCTTAGTTTGTTTTGATTTTTTTTTTAATCAAATTGGTAGTAAGGGAAGGCACTCCCAAGTACTACCGGACAGGACGCCAGTGGCGTATTGGGGAGACCAACAGAGGCCCAACCCAAAGGATTACTGCACATGCCTAAACTACAAGCAGTTTTTTCCAGTTGCAGCTACTCAACTAGCCCTTGGGTACTAGTAGATCTCCCTGAGGAGGGATGCCTACCAAAGCAAGATTTTGGATGGCTTCAGGGAGATTTGAACCTTCACTCATGGATAAGGCAAGAACTTTTCTCCGGATCCTTGACCATTTGTGCCAATGACTAAATTGTTAGATTTCTAATTTTTTATGGACTAAAAGGGCCTATGTTCATTATTTATTATACATTCCTGCATGTTAGTTTTTTAAATTTTTATATAAATTGAACAAATATTTAATTTTTTATTATTTCTTCTAAATAAAAAAAATATAATATAGTTTTATAAAAATAACATCTAGGTGACTTTTTTTTTGGTTTCTCAAGGTATCCCCCAGCCCGACAGGCTAAGGACTAATCCTCCGCGGATCTGAGCTCCATTTAAGGGTTTGCCGCTGGCCAATTGGTTGCTGCATACACAAGGTGGGATTCAAACCCACAACACTTGCTTAAGCGACCTAGTGAGCTAACCACTAGACCAACCAAGCTTGGTTAACATCTAGGTGACTTTTGATTGCAATAAAGTTGTTTTGGTGAAAAAAAAAGAGAAAATGAAATATGAATTAAAAAAGTGTGTTTGATATGTAAGAAAATGTAATTAATTAGATTATATAAAAGGTAAAATTGGAAAGGATAATTAGGGATGGCAATGGGTAGGGTTTGGGTAGGATACTGCAATTTTCGTTCCCGGCCCCGATAATTAATATTTTCCCCATCCCCGGACCCGTCCTCGCCGGGTATGAAATTTGATACCCGTCCCCGGACCCATCGAATACTTAGATCCCCAGACCCGGACCCGAAAAATTTACTATTTTTTCTACAAAATTTGCTACTTTCATCACAAGTACTTTTATTTTTTGCCTGAATTCATCACAAGTACTTTAATCACAAGTATTGAACACACATTCATAAATTTAATTATTTTCAATTTTAAAAAAAATAAACTTAAAACACACAATTTGATATGATATATAATATATTTTTATATATATCATATCACCGGGTCCGGGGTGAATACACCCTTACTCGTCCCCGGACCCGGACCCGAACCCAGAATTTTACCCGTTAAAATCCCCATACTCGGATCCGATGGGTAAATTTTCAGGGTACCCGTTGGGTCCGAGTAAGATTGACATCCCTAACGATAATTTTGTTCTTTACTCAATACATAAAAAGTCAAAAGTAACTTCTTTAAATTTAATAACAGGAACAAAATGATTATTTTTATTTTTTATTACGGATAAAATTAACATTATATAAATACTTCCTTATCAATATACAACTTCCGCCCTCCTAATTAATCTTTCTTCTATATAGCCAACCAAAATTTCTAAACAATAAATTTTTCATATAACCAAACATGCCATAATAAAAAACCAAACATTATTTTTATTTTTCTTACCACTAATTTCTTCCAACCAATCATACTTCTAGAATTATATTTGCTTTGTCATATTTTTAAAATACTAAATCAATAATAATCTTTTCTAGGAAAAAAATGTTTGTTCAACATTATTGTGGGATCCATTGGTTGGTTATATATACCAATTCAAGCATTGGTATCACTATCATTCAGCATCCATGATTAATGATACGTCCCTTCCAACTCAAGTATGCCCAAGGAAGACGTTAAATCACTTATCTAACAAGTGTCTTCTCTCTTTTAAAGTTTTTTTTTTTTAAATTACGGGGATATTTAAATTTTTAAGAAGTTGAGTGTTTTTTATCTCTTATTTTATTTATTTAATTTTTTTACTAAACTAAAAGTGAAAAAAAAAAGACTCAAAAACTCAACTTTATAAAATTGACCACTCTAAAATGAGCCATTTTATAAACTTCTCAGTTGAAAAATCCTTAACTAAAGCCTTATTAAATTTAAAAATCAATTTTTTTGCCATTAATCTAACAATCACTTAAATTTTAAAAAAATACGTATAAATTGTCAGATTTTGTCTTGCCGTGGAAAATGAATCCTTTATATTAATTCTTTATATTTTTTAGTAGAGTTACGAGAGATAACAAAAATAAAAAAAAAATTAATTTTTTTCTCTTTTAATTTTTTATAACTCTACCAAAATTATAAAAAATTATTTTAAAGAATCCCCTCCTCGCGTGGGTCGACACGAGTGATTTATCCTTTTGCGATTGCGAGTGCTACTGTCTCAGAATGCACACCCTCACATGGTTGGTAACCCATAATGGAATATTGGAATTTGGAAGACATGCAAGTTATAAAATTATTAACTAGTGGCCACTGCTTGACTATTTTGTTAATCAATCAAATCATTTATAAAATTATTATTGTTAAAATCTATTAAGCTTATTATAATAAATTACTTAACCAATTAAAAAATAAAAGCACCCTAAAGTATTTATTAAATAAAGTAACCTAATATATATATATATATATATATATATATATATTATAAATAGTTTACTATTGACTCTTTAACTATATCCGCTAAACTGTTGGAATTGGAACTATTTAGGAAGTGAAAATATTATTTTTGTTAACATTTTATTCATTTGTAATCATTAAATACTCACAAATATTCAGAAAAAAATTTAATTACTATATACCTTTAGAGCATTTAAGAGTAAAAAAAAAAGAGTAAAATCCTAAAAATTAAAGTCATATAAAGCAAAATCATCTTTTACGAGTGTTCCTAATTTTTAATTTTGTCTCTAATTTTTTTTTTATGTTAATTTTGTTTCAAAAATTATAAATTACAATTGATTTCATTCCGCATTCAAATTATTAATGACAAAATAATGCTACAACATAATATTAATAACTCACATCACTCATAATCTTCACGACACACTAAAATAGATCCAGATCTACTAAAGTGCAGATCCGGTGAAGTGTGTAAAGTGCACACTTAAAGGTCATTGGATAAAATTGTTACAGTACAGACATGAATATCGATTTTTATTTAATGGTCTAAATGATGCACCTCATACACTTTACAGTTTCTGCACTTCACTGAATCCAATTCTGCTCTTAATGTCATATGTTGAACAATGATCAGTCAACATTAACATTACATTAACGATGTCACGATATTATTATTACAAATGATTTGTACGTGTTAGGTGTTAAGACAAAATTGATGATAATTCAAAATTTTTAAAACAAAATTTACTCTAAAAATTTAGAGAAAGATTAAATAAATGTTTTTATCTAAATATATATAGCTGACTATTTTGGTAATTGTATTTTTAAAATTATTTATTTTTATTAAAAAAATTTATATATCCTTATAGTTGTGATGGTTATAATTTGTTGAGCTTTTGTCGTGACTTTGATGATTCGTGGAAGGCGTAGGATATGCCACTGCCAATTGCCACAGAGGCGCCACGTATAGAGTATGGACTCAGAAAAAGACAACTTAATAAGATTTCGGTGTGGTGGTGAAAAAAAATTCGGATTTATTAAAATGTAGATATAATAGAGTGTAACAGTTTTAACTGTTGAATGTGATTATTATAATGTAAATATAAATCTTAGATTTTATCAATTAATTTGAATTATACATTTTATACACTTGTACTCCATTAAAATTAACTTGGAAGAAGCATCGTTAACATAAAATAAAGAGTTGTAAGAACTAAAATGAGATTGGTCGTTGGATGGGTGGTTCCCTTCTTTATGTTGTTCGTTGCCTCTCAAAGACATCTGTGTTCTTCTTTATAACTCCCATGTTTTTATGTCAAAAAACCAAAAATAAAGAGTGAATTTATTCTCGGTCCATAGACTATAATTAGTAATCAAATCATGATTTATAATAAAAGGTTCTAATGTACTTTTCAGTCTTTGAGAATTTACAATACTCAACTTAGTAGTCACTGAATTGTTGACAGTTAAGAGAATTAATTATGTGCTTTGTTAAATGATAACGTGATATCGTTAATTGTTTAATTTGTTGGATACCAAAATTTGTCCAACTGTATGAAAAAATATATCTTAGCTATTGCTCCATACCTTATAAATCTATCTTAATGTCATCCATGTTAAATGTTTTATTGGACATCGAAATTAAGATAGATTTATGAATAGCACTCTGAAATTGCATTTTTTTTTCAAGCAAACAAAATTATTTGGTGTCTAGAAAAGAACTTAACAACACAACCTTATTATATTATTTAATGAATCACGTCATTTGTTATTGTCAATAATTAATTACTTAGAGACTTATTGAGTTTCATGATCTTTTAAATATAAAAAAATATATTGTGATTTTTCAATGATTAAATTATTAAATTGGTAATCTTTTAAAAAATAGGTTTAATCCAAAAAACAATATATTAATAAGAAAAATCAAATATGTAAATAGTATATATTTATTACTTAAATAGTTTTATAAATGTCTCAATTTTCATATATATATATATATATATATATATATATATATATATATCAGAAATAGACAATTTAGTCCTTCTATTACTCAATCTGTGTCGTCCTATCATGTTTTTACAATTTGTTGAATTACATTCTAAATCTAAATATAAATTAATAATTTATTAAATAAATAATTGTTCAATCAACTAATTGTCAAATTTGGTATTAAATATTAAATCAATTGTATGATAAAGGAGAAAAAATAGATTATTCGTTGCATTAGAATGACTAAAAATTTGTCCATATTTTAAAGTAGAGGCCTAGAGGGACTACATTGGAACTTTATGAAATTAATAGGACCAAAAATGTATTTAAGCCTTCATCTTTTTATTGATCACTTGGTACAATCATTTTATTTTCTGATCCATCCAAATTCATTATTATTATTATTATTATCTCTACTATAGATTTTATAAATTCTCCTTGTAGATTTGTAGATTTATGATTAAGTGATAGTATATAAACGAGTAAAACAATATTTTGGACCTTCTTAGATGACAAGTGTCTTAATTTAGTCCTTTTTAAATGATCGTTTTTAATTTAATCCTTCTTATATTGACTTATTATCAATTTTGTCTATATAGTCAAAATTATTAACAAATGTGATGACATGGACTTAAATTAAATTATTTATTTGTATTTTTTTTACCAAAAAAAATGCTCACTGTGTAATACAAAATTCACCTAATTTTTTTTTCTCATATAATTTTTCAAATTAATTAAACTCTTCACTTGCTCCTTTGTTGGAAATCACGCATCTCTTCATGTAAGTATGTAACTAGCATATGCATATCTGACAAGAAGTTTAAGTAAACTTATTTAGTTACTAATAATAATTGTGCATATACCAAGTTACATCTTGTATTATTTTGTATTATTAATTTTGATATGAGATGTTGCATGTTTGGATTCAATACGAAAATAAATGAGACTAATAATGTGCATTGCATTTATTGGGTTTGAGTAATAATCTTATCCTTTCAACACTGAATCCCTTTAGTGGTCCATGGTTCGAATTTAATGCCTGATTTGAGAGTTTTAGGGTTTGTTTGGAATCAAGAGGGGAAGGGAAGGGGAGAGATTAGAGGAGAAGGGAGGGGAGGGGAAGGGAAGGTTAACCTTCCATATGTCCTCCCATTGTTTGGGTGTTGATACCTCCTCTAAAATACCCCAATTTGGGGTATCTTGAATTTGTGAAGGAGAAGGATAATGGAGGATTAAGGCTTGATCCTCCATTATCTTCTCCTCCAATTTTCATCTTCCTAAACAAGGGGAAGATATCTAAATAGTCTCCCCTTCCCTTCTCCTCCTTAATCCCCAATCCAAACATACCCTTATTGATAGATGATATGTAAATCATTTTATAAATTCTCCAAGAGTTTAGAAGATTTTTCATAACCTTGATTATTGGATATCGGTCCTTACTCCACCTAAATATTTTTTAATGAAAAAAAAATCCCTTTGGCCAAGAGTCAATACTCTTGTTTCGGCTATTGTCCAAATAGCTGAGGATTGATTAAACGAAAGATTTTAAGGGTGTGTTTGGTTAGTGGGGTGAAGGATGTAATGAAAATAGAGGATGTAATGAGATTGCAGAAGAGAATGAAAAAAGTAATATGTAAGTGATGTGAAAGGAATCAAATTAGATAAAATGACCGTTTTACCCTTATATTAAAAGTGAGAAAGGAATAAAGTGGGTAAAAAAATAAAGACAAAAAAATAATTTCAACATATTACAAAAAGTAGAGTATGTTTGGTTGGAAGGATGTAAAGAGATTACGTCTACGATTACGTCAACATAACATTAAACCAAACATGCCCTTAACACAGGAAGTTCAATTTTATTTTGGGAAGTTTTAATTTTTTTGTTGTTGAATCATTTAATAAAAAATAGGCAAAAGTACCTTTTCTAATCCCAACGTTTGGGGGTCCTGTCAGTTTCGCCCCTAACATTTTTTCGTTGTCAATTGTACCCCTAACGTTTTACGTTTCTGCCAATGTCACCCTTTTCACTAACACCGTCAAATATTTAACATTTTTTTGCTGACGTGGCATCCTATGTGGCAAAACGTTTCTTTTTTCTGTCAATTGTAACCCTAACGTTTTACATTTCTGCCAATGTCACCCTTTTCACTAACACCATCAAATATTTAATAATTTTTTCTTACGTGGCATCTTATGTGGCAAAAATATCTCACTTGGTATATTTTTTTTTCCATATCAGATTTCCTACTCATCTTTTTCCCATCAAAGTTGTGTCGTTTTGACCTCGGCCTATTCCTTCTAAAATATAACTCAAACGCACGCGCTTTGCTCATAAAAACATCGGAGATGTTACCCATTCTCTATTTTAGGGTAACGTCTCTGACAAAGTAGAGAATGGATAACGTCTCCAATGTTTTTGTCTGCAAAATGGCATGTACGTTTGAGTTATATTTTAAAAGGAATATGATGAGGCTAAAACGACATGGTTTTGATGGGAAAAAGATGAGTAAAAAATCTGGTGTGGAAAAAAATATGTCAAGTCAGATATTTTTGTCACATAGGATGCCACGTAAGAAAAAATTATTAAATATTTGATGGTGTTAGTGAAAAGGGTGACATTGACAGAAATGTAAAACGTTAGGGTTACAATTGACAGAAAAAAGAAACGTTTTGCCACATAGGATGCCACGTCAGCAAAAAATGTTAAATATTTGACGGTATTAGTGAAAAGGGTGACATTGGCAGAAATGTAAAACGTTAGGGGTATAATTGACAGCGAAAAAACGTTAGGGGCGAAACTGACAGGACCCCCAAACGTTGGGGTTAGGAAAGGTACTTTTGCCTAAAAAATATATTAAGTAAACAAAATTTTTCTATGCTGAGAAGAAAATATTTCTCATCTCCGTTCTTTATGAAAATTTGGGGATTGACGACTTTCACGGGGATTTAAAGTGTTAACAAAATTTATTAAAATAACAGTACATATAAATTTTTTTAAATGGAATTTGTTTGGTAAGAAGAAGAGAGGAGAGAAGAGAGAGGAGAGAGTAGTGATTTCCCTTTCTTTTTCCATCATCTTTTCCATGTACCAAACACATCTTAAGATTATGTTCTTTTGCAAGAAAAGACGAGAGAAGCTTTTTCCTCGTCTTTTCTTCCTACCAAACAAACCTAACTTTTTGCAATATGGAGAAATTATGTTTTTGTATTTACTTTTTTACCCACTTTTATTCCATTCTCACTTTTATTGTAAGGACAAAATAGTCATTTTATTCACTTTTATTTCAATCACATCACATTACATTAACATAACATTTCAATTCCTTCATTTTTTTTTCTTATTCTCATTTTCATTCTCTCGTTTTTCTTTTAAACATACATTAAGGAATAAAGATGTTTTTTAAATGTGACAAGATGAGTATTTCTAATCCGGTGCTTCATATCTTACAGTTGGTGGATGCCTCGAAGCAAGATAGTTTTACGAGGATTAAATAGCATAGTGGGCTTCTAAAGTTTTTTTCAATCATCTAAAATCTCATTTAGGGGGTAAATAATTGAATAAAATGACTCAAAATAATGAAATACAGCTATACTCGTCTAACTTTCAAACAAATAATTACTGAGTTATTCCATTCTAATTAACGGAGGATAATATTAAAAATAATAATTCAAAAGGAACTCCATTCCATTCATTTTATTATAAACCTCACAAAATTAATAGGCCTCCTTCTATTTTCTTATTACAACTCTTGAACATTTCTACTCAAATCATTTTATTTTATTATGGTAAAAAAATCATTCTATTTTACTAATGACAATTCCATTTCATCCTCTTTCCGACTCTCAAACATAGTCTAAATAATTAACAAGAGGTTGATCTAAGTGTTAAGTAGTTTGATATTACTTAAACAAGATCATGAATTTGAGACATTATAAATGTAGCTCTATCCTTATTGAAGGACTCTCATACCATAATTAAGTGCGTGACACAATAGAGTATTTATTAATTAGGACAAAACCTTGGAGACCAAACAAAAAAAAAAGAGTTTAAATAATGGTAGTAGAGTCTTATCACTTATGCTTCTTAAATTTGAAATATCCATCCCAAACGCAACAGTGGCGCCAATGAAAACTGGGCCGAAGAATAATAGAAACCAAAATCCATGAACCATGATAATAATGTCTATTTGAAGAACAGTATTGCTCTTAAGCCCAATCTGAAATTATGATCTGTTGCTCACACCAGCCTGTAGGCCCATAAAAAATTCTCATTGATTTTTGGAGTCAACAAATTAAAATTATTTATATTATAATGCCCTTGCACTTTTTTATTCGATGCTCAAAATTATATATTTTTATATAAAAAATAATATGTGATATGAAAATATTTTAAAGAGATACAAGAAAATAAAGATAATAGATGGATAAATAATAAACTGGTTTTGCTAACCCGTGCTCTATAAAGATACTCTTTTGGAATCGTTTGGTACCTGAGCTAAAAAAATATAATTGGGATTATGACTCTGGCATTTTATAATCTCGTGTTTGGTACGCAGATTAAAAAAATAATCTCGAGAATCTTATATTTATGAGAATCTTATAATCCCATTTTTCTTCACTTTTTAAAACGGCCCATGGGATGAGAATATTTTGAGGTATCTTATTTTATTAAAGTACTTTTAACTTAATTACTACTCATCATTTAAACCATTCTCTCTTGTTTATTAGGCATCTTTTTTTATTTTCCAATAATACTATTAAATAATTATATATTTTGGATTTATCTAACATGTCTCTACATGTTAAAATTTCTCTTGAGTGGTCAATAGAGTATTTCATCTCTTGAAATATACGAAAGTTTATTTTAAAAATAATTTTAAATGTGTGAAAACTCACTTGACTAATTAGCTATACGAAACCTTAACATGTGTCCTCAATTGACTAATTAGAAGGACCCATATATTTATGCCTTATATATATATCACTTATATTTTAAACCATTGTTCTTTTTTATTTGTCAGGCATCTCTTTTGATTTTCTAATGATACTTTGAATTAATTATATACTTTCATGCATTAGATATATATTGCTATATTTTGTTTTGTTGTTCAAACTTGTACAAGTGTATATGTATAATATAATACAATAATAAAATTTACCATGGTAACTTTAAATTTAAGGAAAATCAAGGGAAAAAAAAACTCTATATAAGAGACACTTCATGAATTGTTATAAATTTTGTAAGTTAAATTCATTTTTAAAGTTAAAATATTTTTACATTAAAAGTATAAATATGATATAAGAATATAATTTTTAATGTTAGTTGATCTAAGTTGAAATAGTTTTACAAATTATTTATTTATTTTTGATGAATGCAAATTATTTATTGAATGATAAGTTACTATTTAAAAAATTAGTCAATATTTAAAAAATTACTAAACATTCTCAAATTATGAAAGTTGAATCAAATGTAAATTTGTAATATTCTTAGAAATATTTTAAAATAGTCTCATAAATGTAAACATTGAATCAAACATCTTTTATGATATTTTTAAGAATCATAGTATCAAAAATTACATTCTCAAAACTAGAATTCTCGAAATTAGAAAGTCAACTCGTTTAACTTGTGTACCAAACACATAGCTCTAGTTAGCAAAACGCTATTTATATTAGGAAAAAATTTATGTGTTGTTGTTTACATGCTTTTGGTAAGGTTAACCAATTAAAAAAAGACATGTGTCAATTTTCTTCTCAAAATTGACACATATAAGTTTTTTCCTTTATATTATTAGATAGACTGACACAGCCACCACGAACTCTATAAACCATTTGATGCAAGAAAATAAGAAAGGGTCATGTGGTATGTAATTATAAAAGTGGATTCATATCTATATTAATATGGCTGTGGGGTCTTTTCGTCAACGGTCTTCTAAAATAGTCAATTAGTTAATTGAAAAAGAAAATAAAAATATGATGTGAGAAGATCATGTGTGAGAGAAAATAAGAATAGTGATAATTTCTCAGGATTCCATTTATTATTTTAAATATAATAATTATTTTATTTTATATTTTAAAATTTTAAAATAATTTAATATTTTATTTTTTATTAATTTAAAGTATAATAATCAGAATTTTATAATATATATTTTTAAAAACGAAACCTCTAGTGCTTATTAATGCGTTATTTTAATTCATATGCAAACTAATGTTTGTGCATTAATTCCATAGGTATAAGAAAATGTATTTTAGTATATTTTACAAAACTCGCATAAAAACAAGCTATTGTTTTTTTGAACCAAAAACAAGTTATTGTTGTTTTAATAAACTAGTTTTATTTTTATAACAAAAATAGTTTTATTTTTTGTTAGTTTAGAATTTAGTCAGAATTTTAATTTTATATATTTACAAACTACTAAAGAAATTAATTAATCTTCTTGTCACAAAATGATCACTAAAAGATATAGATATAGAAATAAGTTTAATCAAATAAATATGTATTTTAATGGTCTTGATGATGCAATTTAATTATTTTATTTAAAAGAAAGAGAACAAATACAATAAAAATTTCGGATGGTGAAATTGTGTTAGACATTAGAATCGTCTAGTTATTGACCAGACAAATTATTTTTTTAGTTATTAATTTGTGTAACGATTACAATTAAAAAGATACTAAACTTGTTTGCATATATATAAATTAAAATTTTAAATCGCCTCAATTTTAAGTGATACTTTCCCCCCTTAATTTTATTAAATTAAAAGTTTTGTGACATTTACCTCAACATTTTGGATATTCATTTATTATACTCTTTTTTTGTTCTAGATTTGTCTTTTCTTCTTTTCTTACTAGTTGGTGCTTTGGTAAATGTAATTTAATGGATGGGATGCTTGTTTCAACTGTTTTAAGATTTTATTTGAATTTTTATCAAAAAAATAATAACCTCAAACAATATATGACAAACAAAAACATTCAATTTGAATCTTGGTTGAAATAGAAATACTTCAAAAGAAAAGGTGTTTGGGTATTCTACTATTCTGTCTGAAAATTTTCTGTTGAAAAAAATTACTTTTATAGGAAACATCAGCTCCAACCAAATGAGTTAGATTTTAATACAAAGTAATGAATAATAAACGAGTTTGAGTATTATGGTTAAGATTTTTACTCAACACAAATATATATTTGAACTAATACAAAGTTAATAAGACCCATAAAAAAAAATACAAAGTTAAGAGTAATGCTTTTACCAGAAAAGTTGCACAATAAAAGAAGTATTAGTTAGGTTAGTAGACTACTTAGTCAAAAAAATGTTATAATTTGTATAAATCTTTTAAAACCAAAACTCTTGAACATTCTATGAAGATGAACTCCTTGACCACAAAGTTAACAGTAATGCCAGAAACAGAAAGTGATACTTTATCCAATCAGTACAAAGACCTTACCTTCACAGTCATGCTGATCGGAGCCACACCCACCTAGCACACACCATCCTCTTACTCTCGCCGGAATGGGAATTCCTCCGATCCTTTTACTCTTCTTCTTCTTCTTCCTCTCTCCCGTCTCTGCACTCGACTTCCTCTTCAATTCCTTCACGGGCCTCATCAATGGCACCCACAATCTCACTCTCATCAACGACGCCCGCGTGGACCACTCCGTCATCCGCATGACCAACGACTCCAACCAGTACTCCTTCGGCCGATGCTTCTACCCCACCATGATCCGCATGAAACCCACCTCCAATTCCTCCAACATTTCTTCCTTCTCCACTTCCTTCGTCTTCTCCATCTTGCCCCAGATCTCCACCAGTCCAGGTTTCGGCCTCGCCTTCGTCCTCACCCACACCATGAACCCGCCCGGCGCCCTCGCCAGCCAGTACTTCGGTCTCTTCACAAACGCCACCACACCCACCGTCGCTCCCCTGCTCGCCGTCGAATTCGACACCGGCCAGAACCCGGAGTTCAACGACCCAGACGACAACCACATCGGGATCGACCTGAACAACATCGAATCCACCACGACAAGATCCGCCGGCTACTACAACTCCTCAGGAGGGTTCGTCCCTATTCGAATGCGTGACGGTAAGAACGTTCGAGCTTGGATAGACTTCGACGGCGGAAATTTCGAGATCAACGTTACGGTAGCGCCAATCGGTGTTTCTCGCCCATCTATACCCACGCTTTCGTTTAAAGATCCCATTATAGCTAACTACGTATCCGCAGAGATGTACGTAGGGTTTTCGGCTTCGAAGACGAATTGGGTTGAAGCACAGAGACTTCTGGCTTGGAGCTTGAGCGATAGTGGACCTGCGAGAGACATCAACACAACGAATTTACCAGTTTTTGAGGCTGAATCGTCGTCTTCGAAGCTCTCAGGCGGGGCGATTGGAGGGATTGTGATTGGATGCGTTGCTTTTGTGGTAATTTGTGGTTCTGCGTATTACCTGTGGTGGCGAAACAAGAAATTGAAAGAACAAGAAGATGAAATCGAAGATTGGGAGCTAGAATACTGGCCTCATAGATTCTCCTACGAGGAGCTCAGTGTTGCTACAGGTGAATTCCGCAAGGAGAATCTCTTAGGTTCTGGAGGATTCGGAAGAGTGTATAAGGGAACACTATCGAATAATACAGAAATCGCAGTGAAATGCGTGAATCACGATTCGAAACAGGGGTTACGAGAGTTTATGGCGGAGATTTCAAGTATGGGTAGGCTTCAGCATAAGAATCTGGTTCAAATGAGAGGGTGGTGTAGAAAAGGCAACGAGCTCATGCTTGTATACGATTATATGCCGAATGGAAGCCTCAACAAATGGATCTTCGATAAGCCCGAGAAGCTTCTGGGTTGGGAACGACGTCGTCGAGTCCTCGTCGACGTCGCCGAGGGTTTGAACTATCTCCACCATGGATGGGACCAAGTGGTGATTCATAGAGACATTAAATCGAGCAATATATTGTTGGATTCGGATATGAGGGGGAGGTTGGGAGATTTTGGTCTCGCGAAGCTTTACCAGCAAGGTGAGGTGCCGAATACGACGAGGGTGGTGGGTACGTTGGGGTATTTGGCGCCGGAGCTGGCGACGGTGGCGGCTCCGACGTCGGCGAGTGACGTGTACAGCTTCGGAGTGGTGTTGTTGGAGGTTGCGTGTGGGAGGAGACCGATTGAGACGTCGGTGCCGGAGGAGGAGGTGGTGCTGATTGATTGGGTTAGGGATTTGTACGCGAAAGGGTGTGCCGGCGAGGCGGCGGATCGGAGGATTGAGGGTGAGTACCATGAGGGAGACATGGAAATGGTTTTGAAGCTTGGTTTGGCTTGTTGTCACCCTGATCCGCTGAAGAGGCCAACCATGAAGGAGGTAGTTATGCTTCTGGTGGGTGAGGAAGTCGCCGCAGCGCCGGCGGAATTGTTGTCTGAATTGGCTCGCGGCGAAAGCAGCGCCGTGGGTGGTGGCGCCGACGGGGATTCACAATCACAAGAGGCGGCGCCACTAAGGACCACAAATACGTGTGACTTGTGAGTATGACTATTGACTGCGTATATTTTGACTTTTCTCTATTTTTTTTTTGGAGATTTTATTCGTAAATATTGTATTTATTTTGGAGATATTTCAATTATTTGACTCCTTTATCTTGAAAGTTATAATCCAGGCCGCCACGCCTTTTTGGGTGAAGAAGATTCATGAATCAAATTCCTTGCTATTTAAACTTCAAGTAAATGATAATTATTGCAACGTGGCATAAATAATAACAAATTTGTGTTTGTTTAACTATGATGTCGAGTAATAGTCTAATAGAGTTACTCCTAACAATAAATTTAATAGTAATACTTAAGACATTTATCACCAAAACCAAAAATACAAAAAAAGTACAGTAGTACACTATAATTTTGTTGGACATAAACGAATTTATTTCAAAAGAACAGGAGAAATTAATGACTATAAGTAACGGTCCATTAGCTTTATCATCCTCGTTGTATAGCTACAAATACAAAGGACTTTGAGTTGATGGTGATGTTGAAGACCTCTTCCGTAAGAGAATTGATATAACCGTGGCAGAAATAATTGATAAAAAAATGATGTGACAATAGCCAAGTTTTCAAACGTCTTATATATAATATATATTTACATTATTATTATTATTTATGTATTTCATCTAAAATTAAATTATACTCCTTAACAAAATCTTGATTTATGACGATCACATGATGTTGAATTCGTTAGTCTTCTCTCTATCCCTCTTCTTTTTATACATTTCAAATTTTATTTTGTTAACATTTCTTAGAAGAATTTAAAGTCAGGGAGAACAAAAATAAACGATGAAACTGGTATGGTTTGTTTAATACAACGAAAGATAATTTGTATTGTGTATAATTAGTATGGTATTATTACGATTCATCAGATTCTTGGAATCACATCTTTAAATGCAATCTGAAATATAAAACACATGTCAAAGAAAAACATCAAAGCAAACACACAGTACTCTCTTTTTTTGGCCTGAAAACACTCGGTACTCAAATCTCAGGTTTGATTCACCACACACTAGACTAGAGTGTGAAGTTGAGGGAGTGGAAATTAAAGCAGGTTTCTCTTCTCTTACCACCAAACTTGAAACGCTTTGATTTCTGCAAGCATATGGATGCTACTGACTCCTTCATACTCTCTGGTCCACACACCAAAACTCCAACATCTAATCCACCACTTTCATTTGGAAACTCGTCAAAAATATCTGTTCCATTATTCACAGTATATTAGAGCTTCACATCTTAAAAATAGCTGTTAACTGTTCTCTGTTCTGTCACAGTATAGCAATTCTACTATCAAGTTCTTTTATTATTGACACCTGAATATCTCATAGTTTTATTAAAAGAACTTGATTGTAGAATATAATGGAAACAGATGGAATTGGGGGAAAAAATGAGATCAGTAATTACCTTGAAAGTTTGGTCGTCCTCCAAAGTGGACTTCATGATCTTCAAGAGCATTTCTCGTTTCAGTTGAAGTTAGATCAAGGGGTGTAGATTCTTTCTGGGAGATCGGTGGAATACCTTTCTCCAGCCTTCTCCACCTCAAAAGGATAGCCATCAAGGTGCTGCAAATTAAAGCTAAGACAAAGGAAGCTATAAGAAGCATATCCACAACCCAAGAGGGAGTCTTATCTTTGGACTTTTTGGAGCCCTTCCCTGCAGGTGGACTTATAATATGGTTGAAGCAGATAAGAAGAAATAGAAAAACGATGGAGCAAAATCCTGCAATGGCAGCCATCCATGTTGGACTTTCTAGCCCATGAATCGCATAGTTCGAACACTCTGTGTTCAAGTTCAGGGTTTTTACTTCAAAGAATTCATTTAGTAGGTCTCTGATTCTCACGCCTGACTGTTTTTCTTGGGTTATGAACAGTTTCAGCTTCAAGTGACATTTTTCAGTTGATTGGCTGAGCAACAAATGGGAGATTGAATGCAGTAGAGAAAAGTCTTGTGCCTTCTTAATGACATACACAAGTTGTATCCTTGCCGGGAATCGGCTTTTGCTTGTGGCTGAAGCAACTTCTGCCAATATACTCAGAAATGGAGTTATCCCACTCCCTCCAGCAACCAAAAGCAGACTATCATATCTGCAGAAATTCTTCTGAACGTTTAAAGAAGATGATATAAAATATAAAGATTAAGACAAAGTACTAGGCTTGAAGTTTTTGCTCACTTCAAGAAGTTAAGTGAAGCAGGTCCATAAGGTCCTTCAATTGCAACAGGTATAGCCTTCATCTTTTCAGAATCTTTGCCTAGCTCAGTATGTATCATGTTATAAAGTGAACTTGTCCACCGCCCTTCACATTTAACTATCACAGACATGTTCTGTTTATCGGCTCTGGAACTAGATGTTATGCTGAAGGAGTGCCATTGGAGATTTGATATACTTGGTATCTTCATAAATATAACACTTGTAGGGCTATAGTTCAGTCCTGCAAATGATAGAAGCAAGTAGATTTATAAAAGGAAACATGATTTTCTTATCTTTGAAAATTTTGAAAGTATTTTTTGGAAAGGAACAAAATACTTGGGTCTTTGGGAAGAATGAGCTCCACAGCCTTGCAAGGGAAAACTCGAGCTGAAACAATGCAAGTTATTGGTTGTGATTGTACGAAACGAAGCATTTTGTCAAGACCAAAGAGAATAACTCCTGGGAACACCATGTAAAAGTGCCTATCTCCAGCATGAAACAAGAAAAAAACAAGAAATACTATGTACAGATGGTGGGTGTAGTAGAAGATTTCGAACTTTCTCCTTCTAAATTGAGGAAGTGCTGTGACCCAGATAACTAGTCCTGTAATAAGTGTAATCTCCCCAGCAAGGTATATTCTTCCTGTCTTCTGCCACATCCACATCTGTTTCAAGAGAAAAAATGCAAGGAGAAAGAGTAAACAAGAGTAAATGGAGGATAGAACTTATCACTAGCCATTACCAAATTTACTGGATGCATTTCCAAAAAATATAAACAAATTGGCTTCTATATATATATATATATATATATATAATGAAACTGCTTCAAATTCCTTGTGAATCCCCTCATTTCAGTGTGGCCACCATGCCTTTGATTAGACTGGGGATGTGTGTGCACAAGCTGGGAAAAGGAAACTTGAATTAGAATCACCTCATTCTGTAAGTGGTGGCTGACACCCCAGATGAACAAAGTGCTTCCTCCATGGATTGCTGCAAAAATTATCATTGCTGTTCCAACCCAAGTGTGATATCTTACTGAAGCTTCAAATTGAATGCCAAGTATGCGAAACAAGGCTAGTCCCCTTAAGACAGGAAGAAGAAGTAGAGCCAAAGATGCTTCTGCTAGCAAACCAAACCGGGTTGCTACTCTGAGATACTTGAGTTGCCATCTGAAATGACGAAGCATATCCATTTGGCAAAATCATTCCTTGTCAAGTATCCTACGTAAGATAGAAAGCATCGTGGGAACTTACAAGTTCAACTTGAGGGATTTGACAGGCATCAACTTCTTGAAGTCATTAGAGATCCGAGCATAAAAGGTCCATGCTAAGAAGAGGATGAAAAGAAAGACCAGGAGTAATTCGATGCTGGATAAGATTCCCACAAGACTATTCACCACCAGTGGATTTGAGAAGACAATGGAATGACTCCTTGCTTTTCTATCAGTGTCATTTGTATAATCAACAAAGTAGATTTTGAAGGGAAATGTTTAATAGAAGTAAATTGAATTAACACACATGATAGTACCTGGAACTTTGATCTCTAGACTTTAAACCCAAGTAGATAAGTCCTATTATTGCCACAGCTATTATAGGAAATGTATATACAGCAAAGTTAAGACCTGCAATAGCATTCAAGTACGACATTCCATTCAATTCAAACATGGAAGGAATTTAAAGACAGTAAGACTTCCTAAAGTTGAACACCTAGTGATTACCATAGTACCCAAACACAGTATTATTAGCGCTTTCTTCTGCATCTTTCCATTTTCTTGTCCATAATTGGGTAGGCTTCAGAAGCCATAGAGAAGCCCAGCCTGCACATATGAGAATCATAAGCAGTTTGAGAACAGCAGGATAATGGGTGCTTGCCATGTCTGACTGGTCTATAATGGTTGTGACTTCATTCAGAAAGGTAAGGATCCATATATAAAGGAATCTGAAGAAAAGTTTAGAAGATTGACTTAAGCCCCATCATTTCCCTTGAGTGCCTTTCACATATGAGAATCATAAGCAGTTATCGAACAGTGGGAAAGTGGGTGCTGGCAATGTCTGACTGGTCTATAATGGCTGTAGTTTATTGACTTCATTCGGAAACGTAAGGATCCATATATAAAGGAATCTAAAGAAAAGTTTCTTTAGAAGATTGAATGAACTCCATAATTTCCCTTGAGTGCCTGTCACATACAAAGCACTTTCTATTATAAGATAGCAAACATTATATGCGAAGTAGATTACAATAGTTAAACAGGTCATGCCCATCAATTATTTAATTTTTTTAGAGTTCTCAATTAGTATTTTGACACTTACTGTATCAATTATACACAAGATACATATGATAATGGTCCATCTTATATCATGCTTATGACATAATTCTGTCACTTACTGTACTTAAGTGTTAATGTGGCAGCTCAAGATTTATCAAATTAAAACTTTTTTGCTCTAACAATTGGTCCATCCAAGGAAAAGTGGATCCATGGTCCATGCCAGAATTGTGAGAATCTTTCTAACTAAGGATTTGTTTCTTTATCCAACTTTCTCCCACGCTGAAAACCAATTTTTTTGTGGGCAATACTTATGGGTCAATCTGCAATCGAGTCCATTATCTAATCTAAATATGTGGCAGAGATTTAGCGCATGCTTGTGTAGTGGAAGACAAAGACTAGATTATATACAACCACATTGGAAACTATAGCTACCATTTCTGTTACATGATTCCGGAAAAAGGCATTTAAAATTCATATATCATTAGGTCAACCATTGATACGGTATGCTCATATCGGACCTACCGAGCTACCTCGCACAGACCGACCAAGTCACCTTGCCCAGACCGACCGAGCCACCTCGCTTGTCCCGATTTACCACACTTTACAGGGTGGTTATGCTGACGTGGCCCCCGCCACTCTCTTGGACTCTCAAATGACTATCATACCCTCATTGGAGCATATATATATATATATATATATATATATATATATATATATATATATATATATATATCCCAGATGCCTCCAAGGTATGCTAACTGAATCCCATTACTCTCTCTACACTCTCTATCACCGGACCTGACTTGGGCGTCGGAGTCCCACCGCAGGAGCCACCTCCCGCTGTGGGTTTGCTTGCAGGTCTTCACGCTTGGGTCGCCGGAACTACCGGAGGGAGTTGGATTCATCAAACCACAAGGATAGTTATTGACTAATTGACTTAGTCCTAATGTCGGTTTACTCTTCATGATATACTTATACAGCAACGGAGGAGGAAGAGGTTACAGTTTCAACAAGACACCAAAAAGTGCGGCTCAGTGGGTATCAAATAGCATAAGCACAACATAGACAAAATTACAACTGCAAGAGCAGGTAGTTAAGAAACCATGCTAAAATTTAGTATCATAGTTCATACGAAGTGAAGATGCTAGGCATATAGTTCTTGAAGTCCAAATGTAAAATCTGAAATATCATTCGTCTTTTTGTGTCTAGATGATGCAGAGAAGTTTCCTGTAGTATCAGAATCCTAACTATCTGAAGCAGTCATTATGAGACAAGTACTACAAAGTGAAATGCAGCTTCGTTTAAATTTAGTGAGACGCAATCATCACAAAATGTACGCACAAACAGCATCGGGAGACGGGAAAATATGAAGTTTTTTTTTTTTTTTCTGGATAAACACTTGATGAGAACGAAGAACAGTGAAAAATAAGATCCAATCAAGTAACTACAACAGCATAATTTCAATCTTGGTACTAACCCACTGGGAATAAGAATTTGATTCAGGATGATTGGGATTTGTACGATTCCATGATGATTATGGGAAGAAATTAAATGCTCCCACGTATGGGAATCTTTGATTGAGCAGAAGAATAGAACATATGGCTCCACTTGGGAAGTCTCGAGAGTGCGCATAGGCACAGGCCACATTTTGGTTGGTTAAACTCAGAATCGAACACTATTCACTCTTATCTCTCACCTCTGCATCCACTGAAGTAAAAAGTATGGTCTGTACTGAAAAGGCCTCCATTGAATCTCAATTTAGTATAAATAAATATATATATATATAGTGGTGGTGGTGGTGGTGGGGCTGGGTAGAGAATATTCGTTTGATAATAATTGATATCATATTTTGACTCAAGAGTTAATTATAATTATTAATTACTTGAATCATATTTTGTGGTTAGGGACGGGAGGGGTAGGGTCTGAGTAGGATATTGCATTCTTCGTTTCCGGTCTCAGTAGTCAATATTTTTTTCATTTCCGGATCCGTTCTCAGCTGGGTATGAAATTTGATACTCGTCCCCGGACTCATCGAATACTTAGATCCCCAGACCCGGCTCCGGACCTAGAAAATTTACTATTTTTTATACAAAATTTGCTACTTTCATCACAAGTAGTTTAATCAAAGTATTGAACACACATTCATAAATTTAATTATTTACAAATTTAAAAAAATAAACTTCAAACACACAATTTGATATGATATATAATATATTTTTATATAAAATATTTATATATATATATTATATCACCGGATCCGGGGTGAATACACCCTTACCCGGACCCAGACCCGAACCCAGACATTTACCTGTTAAAATATCCAAACCCGGATCCAGACCTATTTTTTTAATACCCAGACCCGAACCCAATGAATAAATTTTTTGAGTATCCGTTGGATCCGAGTAAGATTAACATCCCTATTTATGGTAATAATATCTTCATCAAGCTGTTTCTGCTACTTCTCGGATTTTCCTTTTCAATGTCTCTCTTGCGATTACTTCCGGTTCCTGCGCCAAGAAACAACGAGGCTTTCATCTTTTTCACTCCCATTTTCATAGCAAGAGTTTTCCATTATTAATAAGTTCATACTTCATAATAGAATAGTCTTCAATCATAGAAATTGCCACCAAAATTCTTAATTCATGAGAATATGATGGTATTGTTAGATATTATAATTAAGTTCTCTTTGGGCGTCTATATTATAAATAAGTTATTATTATATATGATAGTTGGAATGTTTCCAATCTTAAATGGACCTATTTGTTGAGTCCTAGTTTCCATGTTGGAAAGGAATTTAGAATATATTGTAATTTTGCAAGTTGATTTGGTTGCATCTCTAAATGAGTTAAAATATTTTTAATGAGGGATATTCTGAATCGGATCGACTCAGTTCATACTCATAAATGAATATTATACTTTATAAGATAAAATTAATAGCATCCCTTCAAAATCTAAGATATAAAATCCTTCTCCTCTCACTATTCATTTCTATTATGTTACATTATCTTCTCCCTCAACTCTCTTCATTTTCTTCTTCAATAATTATAGCTAACTTGAGTATTAAAGTTTACAGTAGAGACTCCGAGCAATCATGCTTTGCAAGTTGATGATTTACTAGATCGAGTTCGCTAGAACTCACTTAAAGACTACCTCAAATAACACATCCTTTTGAATTTCTACTACCAATCAAAATATAAAACTTGGGCAAAAGAAAAGGAGATGTACCCCTTTCGGTGCTGCTTTTTGTAATACGGAACAGCATATAATATGGTTAACTAGAAACATACAGGTTATGGAGGGTAATCAAATCAACTAATATCAATTGATCATATAGGTGGTTTCATCTTCACCAAAAAAAAAAAAAAGAGGGTGGTTTCAAATCTTCAGCATTTCCACACAAGTGTCATGACTAAAAGTCTAATTTGAACTTTGGACAATAAAATTTAGATTTAGAGAATCTCCTCATTAGCAACTAATCATGATAATGCCCAAATATTTATGGTATGTATGATTGATAGATATGATTATGTTTAGTATAACATAAAAAAATAGGATTAAAACTCCAATAATGAAAGTTGAATAAAATAAACATTTTTTTATAAAAAAAAATAAACATTTGATCCATTATGAATAAAAAATGAGTAAATTATACTGCCCTTCTTGAGAGATGTTGAAATTACACTACCATCCCCTTTACTTTGAAAAATGACACTCACCTCCATTGAGAGATAAAAAATCATTACACTTCCACCCAAAGCTCCATTTTTAAATAAAAAAATGTCTAAAAAGTAAACCTTTTTCAACTTCAAATACTACATATCATTTATGACTAATTTGTCCCTTTAATGAATATGACCAATCTCTCTTTAATTCATCACGGGCTCCCAAGTTTGTTATTTTTTTTCTTCCTATTATTATTTTTTATCATTTTAATAATATTTAATAGTTATGATTAATTTATTAAAATAAAATTTTAAAAAATATGTAATTATTCTTGCATTAATAATATTTTAAAAAAATGAATATAACTAAATAAATGAAATTATTGGAAATATATAGTTAGTATTTTTTTAAAAAAATTGAGAGAATTATTATGAATTTATTATTTAATATAAAATTATGATGGATTCAATAAAAAATTGTAAAAAAAATAAGGTGACCAAGTAATTATTTTAATTGTTATAAAATATTACTAATTATACTGGTAATAATTTATTTTTATTTTTGCAAAAAAAAAATTGTTAATACAACAAGAATAATTACATATTTTTTTAAAAAAATATTTATTTTATTAAAATAATCATAACTATAAATATTAATAAATTAATGAAAGACAATAATAAGAAGAAAAAAGAAAAAGAAAAAGGAGTGTTGCTGGAAGATGGAAGCAAATAAGAAGATTCACATTTGATTTAACTTCTTTCATTAAGAGGGATAAATTGATCATAAAAGATATGTAGTATTTGAAGTTAAAAAAAAGTTGACTTTTTAAATATTTTTTTATTGAAAAATAGAGCTTTGGATGAAAGTGTAATGACTTTGTATCTCTCAAGGGAGGTGAGTGTCATTTTTCAAAGTAGAGGAGAGGGCAGTGTAATATTAGTATCTCTCAGGGGAGGACAGTGTAATTTACTCTAAAAAATATGGGTTTAGGCCATAGTTTGAAAACCCGGACTGACCAGGCCGGGTTGACCCGGGCACCAAGCCGGTCCGGGTGGTCCATATGGACTGTTTTACAATTGACCCAGCAACAACCCGGATTGACCCGGCGGGTTTTAGGCAAACCCGGTGACCCATGACCCGGTTCCTTTTTTTTTTTTGAAAAAAAATTGAAAAATATAAGATTTTTTTATAGTATTAATATTTTATTTTCTTAATTAACTAAATTGGCAAGCTTTTTATTGTTTAAAGTGTTAGAGTGGTTTGAGTTACGACTTAATTGATGTGCTAATTTTTTATTAAAATTTCATTTTTGTGGGTTCAAAACTAAGTGTTTAAGATTTATTATGTGTTATTATTTTTATATTTTAGACTTGTTATATTCAATTTCAGCTTTGAATTTGAATTATAATAACTTATTATGTGTTTTCCATATTTATTTAGTTAATGTATGCATATGTATATATATTTTTAAATTTTTTAAAAATTTGAAAGGGCTAACCGATTTTTTAGTGACCCAGCGGTTAAACTAGTGACCCAGTGACCCGAGTTCTTGACCGAGTTAATGACCGATCCGAGTTTTCAAACATTGGTTTAAGCTATTTTGTGAAGCATTTTGGTAAAAAAAAAAAATTAATTCGATGAGAAGTTGAGCATTCCACCCATATTTTAATGGAATGAGAAAGAAAATAGATTTTTATCTCATTTTTAAACGACACAAGTTGTGTTATCTCATTCCTTTTCTTTCACCTCTTTTTTTTCATCAAACGTGAAAATTGATTAAATAAACATGCCGTTAGTCTTAAATGCTTATAGTTATGCTGATCATTCACAAAAATTTATTTTTTTATGGAAAAATTTAATTAAAAAATAAGTTTATTGTATCTTAGCGATTTTTTTTTGCTAAAGTACTATTTTGGTCCTCAATGTTTGCATGAAGTTTAATGTTGGTCCTCAATGTTTTAAAAGTTTAATGTTGGTCCTCAAAGTTTTATTTTTTGGTCGATTTTGGTCCTCGAACGTAACACCGTTAACTTTTTGCCGTTAAATAATGATGTGGTATGCTTATGTGGCACACTCTCTCCCATACGTGTCATATTTTAATGACGTTGCATGATATACATCACTGCCACGTCACCCCATATTGCCACATCATCATCCTCTCTCCTTTATCATCATCATTATCATCATCATCTGGGGTGACGTGACAGTGATGTGTCATGCCACATCATTAAAATATGACACGTAGAAGAGAGGATGTGCCATATAAGCATGTCACGTCATTATTTAATGGCAAAAAGTTAACGGTGTTACGCTCGAGGACCAAAATCGACCAAAAAATAAAACTTTGAGGACCAACATTAAACTTTCGAAACATTAAGGACCAACATTAAACTTCATGTAAATATTAAGGACCAAAATAATACTTTAGCCTTATTTTTTTAAAATAAACTTTTTATCTTTTTGGTCTGACATAAATAATTTGGGCTTGGACCAAAACAGCGTCTTGGGCTAACTTTCAAGTTTCAACGAAGAAAAACAAAATCATTCATATTCGGAGCAGAGAGAGAGAGAGAGAGAGAGAGAGAGAGAGTTAAAAAAAAAAAAAACGAAAAAGCAATCGCGCTTCGAGCATAGCATTCCTGATTTCGTTCCAAGCTTAAGAATCAGATATATTTGCAGGAATTTTTTACTTCTCAAATTCGATTCTCTCCGTTCTAAAACCCTAGTTAAGGAAAAGTATTTGCTTTTAGGAAGACACAGGCTGAGCGAGAAGATTTGTCTTTGCCGTAATTGCGAACCCTAACGAATTACGAAAACCCTAGTAATTACCTTCCACCAAGGATCTAAGCATGAATTCTTACGACAACAGATATACAGACTCCGCTTCTTATCGCGACCGTCGGAGGTAGGTTGCGTATTCTGGCATCGTATTTATTCGCCTTATGTACGCGCTTATTCGTTTCACATCTTAATTCTTATTCTTACTGCAGTGATTTAGTTGGATCTAGACCGTCTATGGCGCCTCCAGTGTTTGGCGGTGCCGCCTCGAGCTATGGCCGCGGTGGTCCCGCTCCGCCTGGGAGTGCTTCTGGAACGGCACCTTTTGCCCCAAATCATAATGGATTACCGCCGTTTATGCCGCCTCCTGGAGGTTTTGATATAGGTAGAAGTGGTGGAAGCAGCCAAAGGGGCTTCGGTGGTAGACATGGCAATAGTGGTGGAGCTAGAGGAAGAGATCGTGGTTATAGTTCGAATGGAGGTCGGGGCAGTGGTAGATTTGGTGGAGAACGCGGTGGTAGGACCTCGTGGAGAGGTGGAAGTGCTGGCAGTGGCCGAGGCCGTGGCCGTGATGGTGGGAGAGGAGGAAGACATAGTGGATCCTCCAGGGATGACTTGGACAATGTTGCACTTCCGAAGCAAGAATTTAGAAATTTGGTCCCCTTTGAGAAGAATTTTTACATTGAAAGTTCATCGGTGCGGGCAATGTCTGATCATGAGCTTATGGTTTACCGTGCCAGTAGAGAGATTACAGTGCAAGGGCATGACATTCCAAAACCAACTCCGATGTTTCAAGATGCAAATTTTCCTGGTATTTTACTTTTCTTAATAGTATTTTGATTTTTGATGACTTTTTTTGTCTCCTTTAGCTGATTATGCAATCTGAGATATTAGGTTACTGTCTTGAGGTGATTGCCAATTTGGGTTTTGTTGAGCCTACTCCAATTCAGGCTCAGGGTTGGCCCATGGCTCTGAAGGGTAGAGATCTAATTGGCATTGCTGAGACTGGCTCTGGAAAAACACTCGCGTATCTGCTTCCTGCCTTTGTGCATGTCAATGCACAGCCTCGATTGGGTATGCACTTTTTTACGTGTTTGGTTAGTGTCAAGTTTCCACCTTCTTTAGTTTTATGGTATATTGAATATTTTGGCCGGTCATTCAGTACAAGGCGAAGGACCCATTGTCTTAATTCTGGCTCCAACTAGAGAGTTAGCTGTTCAAATTCAAGAAGAAGCTTTAAAATTTGGTTCACGAGCAAATATTCGAAGCACTTGCATCTATGGTGGTGCACCAAAGGGGCCACAAATTCGCGATCTTAGACGCGGTACTTGTTTTCTTTTCAGTAAACATAAGTGGCTTGTGTTTTGAATCTGTATATAGATCAAAATTGGTGAAAGAATGTGGTGATTAACTGTTGGCTCTTGGCAGGTGTTGAGATTGTTATTGCTACACCTGGTCGCTTGATAGATATGTTGGAAGCTCAGCACACAAACCTGCAAAGAGTGACTTATCTTGTGTTGGATGAAGCTGATCGAATGCTGGACATGGGCTTTGAACCTCAAATACGGAAAATTGTGGGGCAGGTAGGGGCCATAGTCACATATAACAAGATTATTAAGCAGTGATGTATATAACCTGAATTTTTCAATACTTTCTGTGAAATATACCAATATGTGAAGAAGGCACATCTGTCAAATTGTCATCTTGAATTCATCATAGCTTTTGAGGTAAATTCACAAAGGTGCTTTGATATAACAGATCCGACCTGATAGGCAGACATTGTATTGGAGTGCAACATGGCCAAAGGAAGTTGAAACTCTGGCAAGGCAGTTTCTACACAACCCATATAAGGTTATTGTCATAGAATCTAATCCACATGATAGTTAACATTAATGGACAATCATGTATATCTTGTTACTGAGCTATAAACTGACGTTTATATCTTGTGGGCATCATTATTCTTAAGGTAATTATTGGATCACCAGAGCTGAAAGCAAATCAATCTATAAATCAAGTTGTTGAAGTTATGACAGAAGTTGAGAAATACAATAGGTTTGTATTCTCACTGATAATAGACTAATGGCTGATGTTTTTGCGTGTTATAATAATACATGTTGGCTGGTTGTATCAATGCAGATTGATCAGACTGCTCAAAGAAGTGATGGATGGTAGTCGAATTCTGATATTTATGGAGACAAAAAAGGGTTGTGACCGAGTTACAAGACAATTGAGAGTGGATGGCTGGCCTGCACTATCCATTCATGGCGATAAAAGCCAGTCCGAAAGGGACTGGGTCTTGGCTGAGTTTAAGAGTGGCAGAAGTCCAATAATGACTGCCACTGATGTTGCTGCACGGGGTCTTGGTAGGATCACTGTGTGTTAGGAATTTTAGGCATATTTGGTATTGGTCTAATAATTTAAAGACAGGTGAGTCGGCCAGCTGCTGTCCAGTTTCCTTAATATATAATGTGGTTTGGGTGTGCAAAGGTGCCATATTGTCAGTGCATTGGAACTTCCTTTACCTTGACTAAGGGATTAATGAGTTGTGCTTCAAGATGATATTCCTCTGTTGCATTTAATGAACTTCCTGCTAATGTTATTTTGGGTGCTATCATATTTTGGGTGGTCATGTTACATGGATACCTAAAGCGTAGTCCCATTAATATGGCTGGGATGTTGGCTTTCATTTTCTAGGATAGGCTACCATAATGTGAGAGGGCTTGTAAATTTTTAAGAGGATGTTTTATGCCTGGTGATTTAGTGGTTGGATTTACAAGGTTAATTATGAGTTATGCTCTGGTGATACAATTGTTGTCCCTTGTTTAAGAACATAGTTATATTAATTGCAGCCCATCCACAGTAATGGAGCTGGTTGTCTCTGCAGCCTGGTTGACTCATACATGCTTAGTCGATAATTGGATATGGGAGGTGGAAGTGATGGTGAAGCTGCTCCTTATCCCTGCAAGGTTAAGGTGGGCACATTTATATGATGAATGTGTTGACTTTGAGTTTGGTCTCCGAAATCTTAGGGGTGCAGGGATAAGGAACTTTGCAGTTTTCTCCATTTTTAACCCTTGCAAAGTAATGCTTATGATGCTTTTCTTTTGGTTGATTGTAGATGTGAAGGACATAAAGTGTGTGATTAATTATGATTTTCCAACAAGCCTGGAAGATTATGTCCACAGAATTGGTCGAACTGGTCGTGCAGGGGCTAAAGGAACTGCTTACACATTTTTTACACATGCAAACGCCAGATTTGCTAGGGAACTGATCAAGATCTTGCACGATGCTGGCCAGGTTGTGAGTCCTAAGCTCTCTGCCTTGGGTCGGTCACCTGGTTTTCTTTCTAAAAATGGTAATTTATTTTCTTTTGACGGCATTGAAATATAAGGTTTATATTGAGATGATTTGTAATTGTGCTTTTTTAATTTTGTAGGATCTGGAGGAAACTTCCGGTCCAGAGGAAGGGGAGGTAGTGGTAATCGGGGTTCAATATCAGGATCCAATTCCATTCCTCTAGGTTCAAAGCCTTGGTAGCCTGCGTTTCCGCTGTCTTGGCATTTTCTTTTTATAAATGTTTTAGGTTAAAATTTCAATTACTGATCCTTATTATTTTTGGGGGGGATTTACTAGGATTACATTTGAAAGAACATCTTAGGATCATATGATCATGCACTTGTTAGGCATGTGTTGTAAATTGATGCATGTGCAGTTGGCGCTATGACCTTCTTTAGGTTAAACCAAGTTAAACCATTTTGAGGTAATGAAGGAATAGAAAAGACTACGCAGATGTGTGTATTTAAGAATTTTAATATATTTATGTTTACTAATTCGTCAATTATTTTATGAAAATTTCTAATTTAATCCTTTTAAGAGTATCATATTATTGTCATTCACTTGTGTAAATACAAACTCGACATCATCTGCCACTACTTCCAGAAAGAAAGTATATAATAATGCCTAATTCAGGGGCAAAATAGCAATAGGTTAATTGGGTTCTCAGGTTCTGGCTGGTGAAACATGATGAAACTAAAGGCTCAAGTTTTTAACTGCATCTTTCTCTGAAAATCTAACCAAGCTTTTCAACAGTGAACATCATCTTCATCTTTTCAAGAAAACAAGAAAGAAAGACAAACATCATCTACACTAAACAATCCTCATAATCCTTGGCAGCTACCCTTGCCCTTTGGTCAAGTAATTGGAATTGGCCCTGTCAATGAAATCTCACCATCTATTCATAACAAAAAGGGAAACGGTGTGGTATTCATGTGCATTCTTACTGAGACTTAGAATTGAAAGAGGATCAACTGCGATAATTTAAATTTCTTGAAATGTAATTTTGAGTGAGGCACCACGAATTTTTTTTTTTTTTTAAATTTTATAGTTGAAAAGAATAATTACAGTAAAATTTTTAAGTTAAATTATTTGTCTCGTTTTCATGTTCTATATTTCCATCTAACTTTTTTTCCTATCAACAATTTTTTCCTTCACTCCCTCTAATATTTCAAATATAAATTTCAGTTCCTTCCAATTATTATGATATTAAACAGCACATTTTAAGAAATAATATGTTTCATCGGCTTAGTAAAAGATTCAAGCAAACCTGTTACTTGATTAAATAGTAATGATTATAAAAAAAAATTTGTTAAGAGTGTGTTTATAATTTATATATGTTTTAAAAAGAGTGTGCTTATTAACACTCAGTTCACGCAATCACACGTTGGGGTCAAAATGGTAAAATCGTAACCAATCCCTTATAAATACCAAAACCCTAAATTGCTCTGCGTCGCCGCTCCATCGTTCAGAGAGAGGAGAAAGAGGAGAAGAGTGAGATAGGAGAAAATGACGACGAGGTTCAAGAAGAACAGGAAGAAGAGAGGCCACGTGAGCGCTGGCCATGGGCGTATCGGCAAGCACAGGAAGCACCCCGGAGGTCGAGGTAACGCCGGAGGTATGCACCACCACCGAATCCTCTTCGATAAATACCATCCCGGTTATTTCGGCAAGGTCGGTATGCGTTACTTCCACAAGCTACGCAACAAGTTCTATTGCCCCATCGTCAATATCGACAAGCTCTGGTCCTTGGTCCCTCAAGAATCGAAGGACAAAGCTTCAAAGGACAACGCTCCCCTGATCGATGTCACTCAGTTCGGTTACTTCAAGGTCTTGGGTAAGGGGGTTTTGCCTGAGAACAAGCCCATCGTCGTCAAGGCTAAGCTCGTTTCCAAGATTGCCGAGAAGAAGATCAAGGAGGCTGGTGGAGCTGTTGTTCTCACCGCTTGAGTTTAAAGGGTATTTTTATTATTAGAAATTAAGATATTTTTGGATACTTTTTTTTATTTTTGTTGGTGACATCTTGGATGTTGTTATTACTTCTGTTACATTTGAGGGTTTAAAGTTATTTTAATTAGCGTGAACTCTCTTATCTGCACATTGTCTCATACTTTAATCTTATTTCTATGATGAATGTTCTTGATTTAAGCCTGCACTGAGCTACCTATGGGAACTATTCCTTGATCGCTTCGAAATGTAGAATTAGTTGAATGGATAAATCTTGTGTTTAAACAAATGATCTTCGTTTCTAGTATTGCAAGGAATGGATAGATTCTGATCCTACATTTCTTTTTTCTTTAAGATCAGGGGGTTTAGTTCAGATGGAAATGTACCATATGTTACGGTTTTAGTTTGATCTAGAGTTGCCTCTAGGATGTTCCTTAGCTATTTTAGATTGAGAAGAATGATGTTAACAATTGGATATTTCAGCCCATTGTTTTTGTTGCCCCTGGAATTGCTATGATTACATATTTACATAATACTATCTGGTGTTATATAATCCAAGGGCCTAGGAATATTATCATTGCTCCCATTTGTTGTAGCCTGCCTGAATCAGGGAACTCAAATTATGCACTTTCAAATGGGTGTTATTTGATTTTAGTGTCAATATTGTGAAGTTGCTTATCAACCAAGGACAACGGAAATGTGGTTTGAGACAGTGTGTCTATACGGCAATTCAACTTTTGGCTAGGGTTTTTAAAATGAACATTAGCTTTGACTAGGTTAGTTTAAGTTCTTTCTTTTATTGCATTTAGTGCAACAAAAATGTATTTTCCCACTACACTTAGTTAGCTACATAAATCAAGCAATGTTTTCGTGTTCTATCTTGGTTAATTTTTATAGGTAGATTATTTATGGTTAGATTCATCCTAATAGTTTCTTGTTTTTTTTGGAGCTAATTATCGGTAGAGATTAGAGAAGATAAAAAAGATATAGGCCTCATTTGGTTCATTTATTGATTTGGAGGGACGGAGAGGAAATTGGATAGGTGGGTAGGGTTACTATTCCTATATTTGGTTACACTTATGGAGGTGGGATTGGGATTCCTATGAAAATCCCTATCCTACAATTTGAGGTAATCCCAATATTTCTATCGTGGTATTGGGTTGATTCCCTTGGGAATTTGGACAAAATTTCCCTTTTACCCCACCACCACCTATGCCGTCATGGGTCATCACTAGTAATGTTTATGGATAAATTAGTTATTATACCTCATTCTTAGTCCAAATCCTATTCCTTTTTATGTTATGTCTCACTCCCACTCTTTCAAAATCAATCCATCAACCAAATGGTCACATAGCTGAAGGTGGAGTGATGTTAAAGGGTACGTCCAGCTTTCTCATTTCTGTATCCACTTCGGAGCCGAGAAGGGCATGGCATCTTGCTTCAAACTCCTACCCAATTTAAGGTGAAATTTACATTGGTAATGATTTTAATAAATTATATCTTTCTCCATTTTAATTTGGTTTTTCTCAAATTTACTTGTGCTTATATCAGCAGTAGTTTTTAAACGGAAGAAACTTAAGTATAATTTCTATATATTTTATTAATAGATTGATAAATGGATCTTATGCAATCTAGTATCTTAAAATTAAGATTTTTTTAAGCTTATTTTTACATGTTCTATTTTTACTAAAAAAGTAATGACCTCTGTGTGAATTTCATTTATTAAAAATTGTGATTGATATTATCTCAAAGTAAAATAAAAAATGCAATCTGGAGACCCAAAGAAAAGTTTGAATCAAATGAAAATGTTTCAATCGCGAGATACTAAACTACTAGTACGAATCGCCATTCATCTTTCATATTATTACTATTAAATATTTAATTGCAAAAAAGAATGAATGAATATTTAATTTCATCTTTTTCGTTCATTAATAAATATTTAATTTGTAAGCAACGAAATTCTCTTTTTCATTGGTGGTTTCTCGAGTGTGAATTGGCTCTGACCACTTAGAGCATGTTTGGTATCAGATTTAGTAGGAAGTGGAAGTGGAAGTGAAAAATTTATGTGTGTTTGGTATGCAGGAAAAATAAAATGAAAATAAGAATAAAATTGTTTGGTATGATAGGAATGAGTAGGGACGTAGAAGTTAAAAAGTGTAAAAGACTATTTTACCCTTTAAGATTATGTCTTCACACGGGAAGGAAATATCAAAATAGTACTTTCAGATCTATTTTATTCTCTCAATTTCACCTTTCATCTAAATTTAAAGAGAAGCAATCTTTCCTCTTACCTTCCATCTTCATATCAAACATACAACAACTTTCCTTCCTCAAACACCAAACGGCACCTTAGAGCTTGAACTCTTTTTCTTCTGTTATGACAAAGAAAACAATTGCGTAGTGCGTAGTGCGCACTATCACTATCCGAAAGGAAAAAAAAAAAAAAAATCAACATTCGGATATTATTGTGTAGATAATGAAATGTAACTATCAATTGCATATTTTTATTTCATTGCAAATGTCTCAAATATTCTGATATTGAATAGCAAATAAAAAGTCCAACCATTAACTCATAATAGAATGATCTAAAAGGTGATACTGATAACGTTCATCATATATATCCCTTTCTCAGTTCTTGCTTGACGAGAATATATTTTTTTTTTTAAAACTAAAGTTCAATTATAAAATTGATATATAAATGTAAAATATGTGATCAGTTATTTATGAAGATTCGCGATAAGATAATTAATCACTACAATAAACAGTATATATTTTAATTTAAACAAAAAAATTAAAAGGTTTAATGTAATACTAATCTCTGGTTAGGACAAAATTACAAATACAAGGAATTGTTTAATTTATCACAGTGATGCCATGCCAAGTAGGACAAAATTACAAATACAAGGAATTGTTTAATTTATGTTTCCTATCCTTTGTGTCAAATCATATTTTGCAATAATGAAACAAATTGTTGTCTTGAGTCTAATCAAACATATTGAGAACACGTTTTGTATGGTTGCAAAGCAGGAAAAGTGAGATGAGCTGCTCTTTAGTATGGTTGTAGAACTGGTGAGGTGAGCTTCAACTTCCCGTGAAAAGGGAAGCTTTTTCCCTCATTATATGGAAAAAGTGGAGGGAATGTGAGATTTAAAAATTAAAATACCCTTAAAAAATTTGTGGTTTTTAAAAAAGTAAGGACAAAAAAGGTATTTCATACTTTAATCTTCTATTTGTCTATCTTCTTCCCACCATACCAAACAATATTACTTTAACATTCTACTTCTATTTCTATGCCTACCAAACATACTTTTTATCACTTACTTCCACTTCCACTATCACTTTCACTTCTATTTTCACTTTTACTTCTCACTAAAACACTTACCGAATACCAAACGTGGATTTTCTTTAATCTTTATAATTGATTTATGTATCTTGATCTTTTTTTTTAAAAAAAAAGAAAAAAAGAAAAAGCCCTGGGTCCTTATTAGCTTGACCTGTGTTATCTAGGGTCTAAACTTTGCCTTGAAAATGGAAACCCTCACATTATATTAACATTGGGAATTCTTGTACATGTATTTTCTATTGAGATTTGTTTGGATTATGTTTTGTTCATTAGCCTACTACTTCAACTTCCTTGATGTTCTTGTCATAAAATTTCAATGCTAAGATAATGATAAATACATACCTAATAGTTGATTGATCAATACGAGAGCTCCCATTCATCTATTTGAATGAACAAACATTCTTTTAGCCTCTTTAACCAACCAAGCAAAGATATATTTTGCTACTTTATTAATTGGCTTTTAGTATGAGAAATTGCATCAATAAGACTTGCTCTATCAATCACACATTTTACAACTAACATATAAATACTACAGCTCTTGAGCTTTAGAATATTCAAATATAGTTATTGGTTGTTATTGCGTTGGGTGCATTAAGTGACTATTGTTTTGTTATGTTATGTGCTGAAGTGAAACTTGTTATTGGATTCAAAAGATAATGTTTTTTTTTTAAAAAGCCAATCCAGGGCAACTTAGTGGCAACACCAAAGCTATAAAGCCTTACGTCCTCGTCCCACCAAAAAAGAAAAAGTGATTTTGGCCCTTTCCTGCTCACAAAGAAAGTGAAATGTAGGCAAAAGTTCATTTGAATATAATTATATAGGCTAAAATTTCATTTCGTCCCTTATCTTTTTTGCTTATTTTATATTACTCTTTTATTTTTCAAAAATTTTAAATTAATTATGTATCTTTATAACTAGGTGTGATTGCGGGTTGGTTTGATTTGGGTTTGAAAAAAAATTGGAACTAATTCGATCAAAGTGCGACGGGTTGAGTTGGGTTGGGTTTGAAAAAAGAGTCTTGAACCCGAACCGAACCAACCCGCCAATGAGCGGGTAGGATTGGTTCGGGTTCAACCCGTCAATTTTATTTTTACTTTTTTTATTTGGAAAAAGTCAAGAACTTGAAAAAAAATTAAAATTGACATATTCAAGATATAAACAATTTGTATTTGTTACTTATGTATTAGTGATTTAATATTTTAATATGTTATAAATTTTTTTTCTAATAATAATATATACTAGAGCGGGTTGGTTCGAGTTAGACGGGTTCATACTTTTCCAATCCGCTAATCGAACCAATCGATGAGCGAGTTGAAATTTTAAACCCGAATCAACCTAACCCAAACTGACAGGTTGGATTGGTTTTGACGAGTTCCCGAGTTAATTTGAACCGCTGATCACCCCTATTTATAACTGATTTTAAATTGACTTCTATTAATTTGGTTCATCAACCAATGACGTAGCATGATGGACACAATTCAAAAAGTTATATTTTTACTCATTCTTCTTCTTTATTTCATCCAATCATTCCCTTCCGCGTAATAACGGAGGTCACCACATGCAACACAGAATTAGGCACATACATGAAGTGGTATGGCACATCATGTCCGTATGGCCCTTCCACGGAAACTTTCACCAGTTTGTTTTAGTGCTTCACCCTCAATTATTTTCTTTCCCAGCTTTTGTATCCATTGGCCAACAACATTTATGATAACAGAAAGATAGATGATAGGACGTTGGATTGAATGTTTGGTTTAGACGTTATTTTTTTTACATCCTTTCAATTAAATATATATTATTATTTTTAATGTGATAAATTAAATTTTTTTTATTTTATTCTATTCTTACTTTTAATGTAAGGATAAAATTATTGTTTTATCCACTTTTATTTCATTCGTATTGCATCACATCACTTTCATATTATTTTTTCATTTCCTTCTGCAATCTTGTTACATCCTCTATTTTCATTATTATTCTCATTACATCTTCTACCCCAATAACCAAATACATCATATACTTTCTATCAAAGAGACCAATTTAAAATAAATTACAGATAATTGATTTAAAATTTTTAAAAAGTAAAAAGTAATATAAACATAAAAGAAAAGGGAAGAAAAATGGAATTTTGGGAAATTATATATATTACTAGTTTCTGTTTGGCACTAGAATTAAAACCTTGAAAGCTCCATTCGTCGTTCGTCTATACTATTCCTTTTTAATCTTTAATCGACGAAGGACAGAAAAAGCAAAACAATAATGTAATAGAAAAGCTGACTACTTTTGACGATTGACAAGACGACAGTGTATGAGTCATGAGTCGTGACTATGAAGGTTGGTTGGTATGATTTTCCGTTTTTTATCCTCTTTCATCCTTATCCTCACTAACAATCTGCCTTCGTCATCTCCAATCTCACTACTCTAACAACTAATTAATTCCACAATCTCATCATTTCTTGTTTTTTTGAATTTTTTCTGAAAAGAAACGAAGCAGAGAAGCAATTAGTGCTCTGCTTCTTCTTCTTCTTCTTCTTCTTCTCTGCCATGGCTAACCCCGAAGATGAAAAGAGCCTCCAAGAAGAACTCTCTCTTCCCATATTGCTCGGAGACCGAGTCATCAAAGCTGCCCAAGAGGCCCAATCCTCCAAGTCCGACTGCTCTGACGTCGCCAAGCAAGTTGAGCGTCTCTCCGCCATGCTCCGAGCCATCGTCCGCCTCGCCTCCGCCACCACCACTTCCTCCTCCCTCTACGACCGACCCATCCGCCGGATTCTCGCCGACGTCTCCAAGAACCTCGAACGCGCCCTAACCCTCCTCCGCAAGTGTAAGAAACACGGCGCCCTCTTCCGCCATGTCTTCTCCATCACCTCCGCCGCCGACTTCCGCAAGCTCTCCAACCTTCTCGAATCTTCCATCGGCGACATGAAGTGGCTTCTCAGCATCCTCGACTCCTCCGACGGCGCTACCAGTCTCTCCCTCCCTCCCATCGCCAGCAACGACCCCATCCTCGCTTGGGTCTGGTCCTTCATCTCCGCCCTCCAAATGGGTCAGCTCAAGGACCGAGCCGATGCAGCCAACGAGCTCGCTTCCGTCGCCAACGACAACGATCGCAACAAGATCATCATCATGGAAGAAGGCGGGATTCCCCCATTGCTGAAGCTTCTCAAGGAAGCTGCATCACCCGACGCTCAAATCGCCGCCGCCAATGCTCTCGTCAATATCGCCTCTGACCAACACAGAGTCGTCGAATTCATCGTGGAATCTCTCGGGGTTCCGATTATTGTCCAGGTTCTCGGCGATTCGCCGATTAGGGTTCAGGTTGCTGTAGCAAATTTGGTGTCAAAAATGGCAGAATTGGGGACTATTGCTCAAGAGGAGTTTGTGAGAGTGAATGTGACTAGACCATTGATTTCCTTATTGTGTATGGACACTGTTCTGGATCGACCCAGCATTCATTCACTTGTTCTGAATTTAACATCATCATCATCTGGGAGTTCTTCTGATCATAGGAAGGAAAGGGAGGGTGAGAGTTATGAGATGAAGAAGAAGATCAAAACAAGCTGTGCAGAGGCATTGTGGAAACTCTCAAAAGGGAGTGAAGCAACATGCAGGAAGATCACAGAGACCAAAGGTTTGCTCTGTTTGGCTAAATTGATTGAGTCTGAAACTGCAGAATTGCAGTTCAATTGCCTCATGGCAGTCATGGAGATCACTGTAGTAGCAGAATTCAATGCTGAGCTTAGAAGAGTGGCTTTTAAGCCTACTGCTCCTGCAGCAAAAGCTGTTTTGGATCAGCTTCTGAGGTTGATTCAAAATGATCAAACGGATTCAGTATTGCAAATTCCTGCCATTAAATCAATAGGTTCATTGGCAAGAAACTTCCCTGCAAAAGCACCTCAAATTGTGGGACCTTTGGTAGCCCAACTTGGTAGTGGTAATGTGGATGTGGCCATTGAAGCTGCCATTGCTTTGAGGAAATTTGTGTGTCCGGATAACTACAATTTTGCGTGCCATTCCAAGGCAATAATAATGGAGTTTGATGGAGTTCCTAGTGTAATGAGATTGCTTCAGAGGAATGATCGGGCAAGAAAGCATGGGCTAGTTCTACTGTGTTATCTTGCTATGAATGTAGGTGATAGTAAGGCTCTTGAGCAAGCACGTGCATTGAGTACTCTCAAGGGACTAGAGCGTCCTGTTTTGGCTCAACATCCTGAGATGAAAGAACTCATGACTAAAGCCATTGATAACCTCATTCTTTATCAGACAGGAGCTCAATTGCACAGACAGGGTATATAAATAATTGATCACTCATCACTGTGTGTTTCAAATTAGTGACAATGAGAAAATGCAAAATATTCAATCTAATATAATATGGCTATTTCTGAGGGTGAGCTTCCGAGCACCAGTAAATTTGTCGTCATGTGATTTAGGGTTGTTGCTATGTGATTTAGAAGTCCCGGGTTCAATTTCTAAAAATAGTAAGTCTACCTACAAAGGTAACACAACGCACATTTGACGTGGACTGGGCTGCCCTTTATAACCCTTTATAATATAGCTACTTTTCTTGTAGTATATAATATAAGAACCATCCATGATCCATCTGGTTCTGGCTGTATATTCCAACCTGATGAGTGAATGTACAAATTTTTATGCTGAGAAGATTGCATGTAATGCATCTGAATTTTCAGTAGACTTCACAGAATTTTTTTTTGGGGTCTGAAATACATCTTCTTTAAAGATGAAAAAATCTTCATTAAACAGAATTTTCAGTAGGTTTCACAGAATTACTATACCAACATTTCTTTCTCTTGTTATATGCTTGAGTTGAAAGTACAGGCCCTAATGGGCGGCCCAATATATATAGGATTGGGCTAGTTCTATTTAACCCTGGGGCCAACCAACTAGGATTGGGCTGAGCTAGTTCTAACTGATATATTTTGACAAAAAAAAAAGTTCTAACTGATATATAGTACTGAGGTGAAGCAGTGGATCTTGTGAAATGTGAAGTATGGGCGTGTTTATTTCATTTGGGGCACACTTTGCTAAATAATAAAAAATTTCATTTTTGGGGTTCAAGCCTGGCAAATGGACTTTGGTCACTTATTATTATTTATGAGAGTTGGAGGAAAGTCGCAGAGCGCCAGAGCTAGGATCTTCCAATGATATGAACGGAGCACTTTGCTAAATAATATGAAAGTTGAATTGAAACTCTCTTACACTCAATAATTTGTACATAAATTATCTGTTACACATCAACAAAATTAGTCATATACCAATTTCTTTTTCTAATAATTAATTTAAAATTAAAATAAATAAAATAATATATTCTTTTTTACAGCTAACTTATATATATAAGTTAATTATATTAAAAATAAATAAAATGTGAAGATAGGTCAAGTCTAACAACTTAGATAAATAACTAACTTATTATAATGAGTAACGAATTATATAGGCTTAAACTTAAGTCCAAACTTATAGTTGTAAAAGCTCGTGAGCAAGGTGATTAATATGAAATTTTCATTCCGTTATATATATGTTAATATCATTCTTGTTACAGATTGCACTGAAAACACAGAGATTGATGGCACTATAATTCTGTAGAGATCATTGTCAATGTCAGTTTGTTGAATGGCCCTTTTCTCAGGTTTTCCAAAATCACGACTAGTCCATCATCATGTTCCTTAAATATTTCGTTATTATTATTTCTCTTTTCTTCTTTCTATCGATTTATTTAGAGACATGATTTGAAGCTCAAGTTTCCTTGCCTTACCAACAGATCCAAGTTGATTTGCAAATTAAATTTTGTTTACAAAGAAATCTACCCAAAAAAAAAAACTAGATTTAAAATGGATGTCTCATCATCATGCAAATGAAAGAAATCTACGTGATGGTTTATATATACTTTGAGCATATATTTTTTTATATATATATACGTGCACGATGCAGTACGTATAGTACTTGCTTACTTAGAAAATACATATATATATATATATGGATTGGTCTATGATGTAATTTGTTGCATGTATGCAATGCAATTTCGACTGATAGAATTATAACACATGAAAAATTGCATTGTATCTCAAGTCATCCTACCCACATGTCACAATCCTATCGACTGAAATTACATTGCACACATGCAACAAGTTGCATCATAGCTAGACTGACCATATATATATAGACATTAGTGAGTGATGAATACGTAATTAGAAGTAGAAGTTTGGTGATTATATTGGAAGGCGGAAAGCGCAATCAGTGAATAACACATTTCAAGAGAGAAGTCTACTTAATTGGTGGCTTATCTTTGATGAGAAGCTATTATTAAGACGTTCAAATTAAGGAATGCTTGCTTTATGTACTTTCAAGTTTCTTTGCTTTTTTTTTTTTAAATTAAAAAAGAAAAAGCAGTATGTTTCCATTGTGGTGTTTAAGGTCATAATAATTAATCACTCTTTAAGTCTTAACCCAAAAAAGCCGAATTTAATTCAGAAAACAAAAAAGTTAAATTAGCTAGGTAATTAAGCTGTTTTGTGCTAATAAACTTTTTAACAGGTTATAAAGAGAGTCGCAAAATGTCAAACATAATCGTTACTAAATATTTGGCAATGATGCTGAGGAATATATATGTTTTTCATCCCAACTTATAATTACCACAATGTATCATGAATTTTATATTATATAATTATATTCCTTCTGACTTGTGTGCTTGTAATTATATTGCCCACCCCTCTTTTACCCTCAACATCCATCATTTCCCAATTTCTTTTAACGGTCTTTAATTCATTTCATTTCCATATATGTCCATATATATGGTCCCTTTATATCTCTCTTCCAGAAGCTCTCAGTTTTAAGTTCAACGCATCACATAATTATGCATCATCATCATCATTATTATTGTCTATACCTAATTTTTACATTAATTAATTCCCTCTAGTTCTCTTTAATTGTAATATATATTCTCACTTTTTGTTATTACGTGATTGATGATTAACATTTTACATCTGATTATATATATATAACTTGCAAACTCCATATTGGATTTGTTTTAATATCTCAAGCTCTTGAATATTAATTAATTAACCAGCTCAAGAAACGTGTGGTGGTATTCAAATTAAAATGCACGAATATATTTATTTTTAACCCTCATGTGCGCATGCATGTGTGTTTTTTTTTTTAATTTGTAATAATAAGCTTAAAGTGTGAGAATTGAGATGATCAGAGATGAGTTAGTAACTAACTAATAATTAATTAAGTTAAGTTAACATTAATCATCAATATATAATATAAGGCTCACTTGAGATGCATGCGATGAGATATATTTTTTATTTGTTAATTATTCAATTCTCTTATGTTTGCCTTTATCCCTTTTAAGTATGAGACAGTATCCTGTCGGTGTGCCAATGTCATGTAGCTAGATTTTGGTAATAAGTTGAAAGCCAAAAGCATCAAAAGCATCAAAATATCACCTGTCGGAGGCATCCTTAGTTGACCAACAATATTATTAATATCTTCAACTTATATACTATATATTTTTTATTTTACTTCACCCCACAAAACATTTTTTTAACTACTATACTTTCAAAAACTCATGACTAAATTATGACTAATCTAATTCAAATAATTTATTAAAATCTTCGTAATAACAGAGATCGACATCTCTCAATGAAAGTGTTTTCAGATCGAGACATTATTTAAACGGATATAATTAATGAAATAAACATGTTCAGTACTCCAACCATCAATTAGTAAATACGTTGACCAATGTGTGACAGCAATTACTCCATAGTAAATACAGAAATAAGGGTCAAGTTATGATCGAATCATGTAGAGTCTAACTAACAATTGTAATTTTTGACTTAATGACGGGCAATAGATGCAACAAAAGAAAATATCTTTTTATGTCTAGTCTTTTGCTTCTATCTTTAATTTCCCACGTTGTCTTCCTATATGACCACTTTTTTGTATACTTTTCATATTCAATCACGAATTCAACTAGTGCTCAAACTCCTCAAGTAGTTGCGTCGTCGGCATATATAGTACTATAATTATAATTAGCTTGGACTAATTGTTCCCAAATTAAGATGACTTTGTATAGATTAACGTTTTTCTTTTTTTGTGAAACCTGCTTTTAACGCCTGTAATTAACTTTGCTTAGAATCTTAATTAATGATTTTGATTAATTTAATTTTTGACCGTAACAAAACTACTTATTTACGTCATGGCTTGGCGGCAGGTACCTTTTACAGTTAATTTTGGAGTATGTGTGTGAACATGTTAAGGATTAAGCATCTTGCTTCTTGTCAATATCATTAAATATTTGACATAATTTCTTGCTTTTTACATCAATATTTTCCCAATCAGTTAATAATTATGTAAGTTAATCTTAGGCATCACCCATTTAATATATTTACTATTAGTGTATATGGTTTGAGCTAGAGATGTAATTAATTAAGCACTTTTTTGTGGAAGCAATGGTGTACTTAATTTATAGTTTCTACTTTGTGATTGAAATAGTTTAGTGATATCGATATGGATGATCACAAATAAATAAGGCAAATTAGGATGGGACCATTTTGTGATGTCACGAGATCAGTGAATTAAATAAGCTCTTTCTCTAATTTGTATTTTAGCTAAAAAGCACTTTTGGATGAGAAAAACATTGAAGCATAAACTCTTGCACTTTAAACTTTGTCTACCATTTTCTCATGATTTGTGTGGTTTTTCCAAATCAAAATGACCGTTTGACTTTTTTGAATATGGTTTTGCGTGCAAATTTGGAGCAGCTTTATTAATACTGATCCATGACTCTTTACTGGTTTATAAATGTATGTATTAAGTATTAACAACTGCTAGAGACGTACAAGGATGTCATTATGTGTATTTTTCTTCTCTTTTTTGTTATATTACTTTGAGTTGTCATTTAATTAATAATATATATTATGTACTGCCTAACAGATAAATTGTCCTATTGAATGTTTTACTTTGTCGTTTTATTCGATATATTTATGAGCCAAAATATTATTTAGTTCTTGAATTTTTTGTCAAACTATTATTTAGTCTCTGAATTTATCAAAAATACTATTTAGTCCCCGAAATGTTTAACTATGTCAACTATTTAGTCTCCGAATTTGACAAAATACTATTTAGTCTCCGAATTTGACAAAATACTATTTAGTCCCCGAAATATTTAACTATGTCAACTATTTAGTCCCCAAATTTGGCAAAAATACTATTTAATCACCGAATTTGCAACTCTGTCAACTATAACGAGTAACAGTCATGAGACTAAATAATTGACAGAGTTGCAAATTCGATGATTAAATAGTATTTTTGCCAAGTTTGGGGACTAAATAGTTGACATAGTTAAATATTTCGGGGACTAAATAGTATTTTGTCAAATTCGAGGACTAAATAGTTGACATAGTTAAACATTTCGGGGACTAAATAGTATTTTTGATAAATTTAGGGACTAAATAGTAGTTTGACCAATAATTCAGAAACTAATATTTTGCCTCTGTATTTATTTAGCTAAAGTTTAATATATAGGGTTTAGGAATATGTGTATATATAAAGTTGTTAATTTAGATATTATGTGTCCATTTTCAACAACTTATAGCTCAATAGTATCGGCCTCTATTAATTGTTGAAAAAAAATAGTTGTCTAAATAAGTATTTTTTTTTAATAACTAAATTTTAATGGTCAAAATAAATTACTAAAAAAAGACAATAATAATATTTTCGATTGTCAATAATTATCAATAATATTATTTTCAATAATTAAGTAGTTGTCAAAATATAAATCGATAAAAATACTCATTTTTCTTAGAATGAAATGTGAATATTTAAAAAAAATATAAAATTACTAATAGAGTACAGAGTTAAAATATATAGGATTTTAAAAGAATGAAAAGTTAAATAAATTTTTATTTTATTGGATACTAGGCTACTAGCTAAAACATTAGTTTTAATGATTGTAGAGTAATGAATTGGGAAAAAAAATATTTTGATACCTAGCTAGCTAGCTAGGTATCAAAATAAGATTTTTCCCTCTTGATGTATAATATTAACAATAAAAATGGAAAACATGATGAAAGGTGTTTGTCAGAATTCAGAAGCCAAAAGAGGAAGCCCATGCATTGATCACAATTATCTTCATGCAAAGTCATATATATCATATATATATATATATAAGCAATAGCATGAAGTTATGGGGGTGACTATATATAGAGCTTATACATGAATTTAAAAAACGCAGGAACCACCGTTATTTATATATAATTAAATTGCACAAGAGTACGTAAGATGATATATATATGTGCAATAATGGAAAGTGACAGCCAATTTTATTGTTTTGGAAGGATTCACAATAATATACATGGTGGTGGCTGGAGCCCGCAGTAGCAAGATCATATATATATATGCCAGCAAGACAAATACCATATAGCCCACCATAATCTTCTTATTTATTATTTCTCTTTATATGTATATGCATGTATATATATATTTGTGTGTGTCACACGGGCGTCTCTCTCTGTATATATATAAATTATTAATTATATATTACTAAAATAATTTTTGAGTCCTTGTGGAGCATCAGCTGCTGCAATAATATCTTAATGACAGCAAATTAATTAAAGGAAAGGCGTGAAAAAAATAATTTAATTAAATAGAAAAACATACAAGCGCTAGAGACAAAAAGAATATAGGATAAAAATTCAGTACTATAAGAATATTTAACTTCAGTATATTCTTCTAATTATTTAATGTCGTTATTTTTTAACATTAATAGAGACTTGGACTACCTTAAAGTTTAAAACTATTGCAATACTACTGAACTGAGAAAGAGAAATTAAAGGAAAGGAGTATATATAAATGGAGGTAATAATGAATATTAGTTAATTAGACAAAATGGGAAGATTAGGACCACAAATTTATAAAATTAGCTTCACTCATTTAATTAATTAATGAACAAGAATCGTGGATATGACTTCATCAAATCTTTAACAAGCTAAGAGAAAACAAAAGAATACATATTCCATCAAAAAAATAATACACATCATGAAAGAAAATTAAAGGGAGAGGAGAAGATGGATGGATGGATATGGCATATATATATCTCTCTGAATTCTGAAGCTAGCTAGCAAGAAGTTTCCCGTACTATATATCATCACATCAGCGTAGGTCTTTCTAAATGTTGGTTACCCTGCGTGAAGAGATCAATTGAACACAAAAAAAAAAAGAAAAAAGAAAAGAGAAATACAATATTGAATGAATTAATATATAGTCATTTACAGTAGTTGATAGAAAAAGGTTGATCGAATAGATGATCAAAATTGGGGGTGGCACAAATTAGATCTTGTGAAAGTGACGTTAAGGAGGGATAGGTGGTGAAATCCATGGAGGAATTATTATTAATATAATTTTGATGAGCCTCCTCCTCAAACAAAGGCTCCATTATCACGTGACACCCTCCTCCCGCAGCATTATTCATATTATTTGAGGTAGTAAGTAGAGAATTGTTGCTGTTGAAACTAGAGAATTGTGCAGTAGCAGAAGCAGAATTGAAGGCATTAATGTGGTTACTGTAGGCTCCCGTGGTATTACTATTGGCATGAGCATGATCAAATAATAGTGGTGTATTAGTATTATAGGCATCGGTAGTAGTAGTGGTGGCCATTTGGAAGTGATCTAAGAAGGACATGAATGGGTCCAAATTATGATCATTCAGTAGAAAAGTTGGGGCAGAGGCAGAGGCAGAGGCCCCCTGAGGCTGAGGCTGAGGCTGAGGGTGAGACACCACTATAGGTAGTCCTACAGTACTGTGGTCTCTATGTGTAGGAGTTGGAGTACTAGTTTTGTTGTTGTCTTCTTTTATGGTGGTGATTTGAGGGATAGTGATGGGCTTGTGGGTGGTTGGGTCGATGCCTTGCTTCAAGAGCTTCTTCTTGAGGCAGGAATTCCAGAAGTTCTTTATTTCGTTATCTGTTCTTCCCGGTAATTGCGCTGCTATTTGAGCCCACCTGATCCAATTATATATATTGTATATCCATTTTAATTGATTAATTTCATAATAGTTTCGTTATAAAATTAATTAAAATGAATTAATAATAATGAGAGGTAGGTATATATATATATATATATACCTGTTGCCTAGAACTTGGTGAAGAGTGATGATGAGATCCTCCTCCTCTTGGGAGAACATGCCTCTCTTCAAATCGGGCCTCAGATAATTGATCCATCTCAATCGGCAGCTCTTTCCACATCTCTGCAATCCTGCATATACATAATTATTAATTCATCAGAATCAAACCATTATTATATATATTAATAAAGAAATGAATGAATGAAATAGAATTAATTACCAGCTAATTTGGGGACGGAACTCCAGCACCCAACTCCATAGGAGGTAATGTAATTGAAGAGCTTCTCATCTTCTTCAGGGGACCATAGCCCCTTCCTCAATTTTTGCTTTACACAACACGAATGCCGACCCATATATATATTACTTATTACTAATCTTTACTTTCTCTTATATATATATATATATAATCACTAAATGTTGATATATATATATATATATATATATATATATATATAATGGAGGAATGGAAGCAACTCCAAATTAAGAAGACTAGTGTCAAGTGAGTCTCTCTCTATATATATATATAGGCTCCTCAACTTTTACTTGGAATATAGTGCTTTAATTTGCGTCATTCAAAAATATATATATATATGAGAGAGATGAGAAGGAGGAAGGAAGGCTCAGGAGTTAATTGTGTAATTGGTTTATAGAGAGAAGAGAAGAGAAGGAAGAAATTAAACTTAGGATTCAAGTTAAGAGATTATACAGAGAGAGAAGAGAAGGAAGAGGAAGAAGAAGAAGAAGAAGAAGAATAAGAGAGACAAGTCTGCGAGGAAGGTGAAGCAATCAAGTGGCTTTTACGCAAATCCGGTGCTGCTTTATTTTGCCTTCCCCTGGATTGGATTTTAAGATATCCCTATTTCTACATTTTTTTTTTAATTTTTTATTTTTTTTATTTTTATTAAACAATCAACCACGGACAACAAATGCTATTAATAATCTAATTAACTCACTAGTACTTTCACTAACCTTTTTAATTATTATTTTATTCAATGGTACCGTACCACTGAACTTCAGTGTATTCCTCCAATCATGTAGTGTTATTTGTTAATATTAATAAAAACTCACATTAATTATGGCCCACCTTGAATGATTTATGAACCAACTGATTGAAGGGATGTACTGAAGTTCAGTATTAATGTACCACTGAACATCTGCTCTATTTTATGAGTGCATGACATCAATTACTCTTTGGTAAAGCTACCTAATATTAGTTTTAAATTAATTATACAAGTCAATTAATTATAATAATTTATTTTCTGCAAAATATGATCGTACATTAATTATAAGCCTAATATAACTACTTTTCTCTGCATGCATGTTAAATTTAATTCATTGCACTATATTAGTTTAATTAACATATATTCATTAATTAAGAATCATGACTTCTCTTTAACTGTTCTTTTACTGTACTCCTTAATTCTCCTTACACACTATGATTTCATCCCTATTATGTCATTCTAAAATCTAAACCATGTGTTACATGTGGAACCAAACAAAAATCCCTATTCACGGAGATTAATTCATGTATATCATTAAAAGTTAATTAATGAATTATAATCCATTTTTTAGTAAATAAAATAAAATAATTATTAAAATTTTCAAAACGAGACTAGCTACTTATTATATTACACAAAATTTATATATATATATATTAAGACACATATGAATTATTAATTATATTTTTATTGACTTAATTAATTATTAAATATAATCAATGAATCTTTAAATTCAAAAATATTGTTATTGTGAATTATGCATGAACCTCAGGGCACCTTGCTTGCCAGCTACTATACGCAGTGCAATGTATCTGTGTGGCGGAATATAATATTTGTGTGTTCTTAATTATTTTAATTTATATATAACTTAATTTTAATTTATATATATATTTTAATTTTTCTGAGAACGTCGAGAATACTATAAAATCAGCCGACACCAGTACATTGAAGGACGTGTGGGCCCCATGCACATATTGACTGACACTTACCAAATTTTACAAAAAAGACATAAAATTATTTAGAGAGTCCCATGAAAATAGTAAATCTATGGAGGGTTTCGTTGGGTGATTTTTGATAGCATCAAATCAAACTATAAACGAGCGGTTTTGAACGGTTCACTTTGACGGTTTAGAACTTCTATATCATCAAATTTATATATTTAAGTTTATTAATAAAAAATATAATTTTATTCAATATAAATAATAAAAAGTACAGTAATATTTCATTTACTTACAATATGCAATCAACTTAATTCTAAAATTAAAATTTTAGATTGACTAAATTTAATCTAACATTCTAAAAATAAATTTTTAATTTGATTATTTAAAAATTTTAACATAATATGTACATATATATATAAATGTATGTGTATGTGGTTTGGTTCGATTTTTTGATATACTAAACCGAACCAAACCAAACATTGATCGATTTTATTCGGTTTGTGCTAATTCGGTTTGGTTTGGTTCAAGTACGGCGGTTTTGTTCGGTTCAGAACACCCCTGAATCTATGTAATTACAATTTGCAAATTACAACCCAGATTTTTATTTTTATTTTGTCCCATTAATTATATGTTAATTTGTCACCTTAACCACTTTTTGTATACACCTAGCTATTGCCTTCGTTTAAGGGTTTGTCTATTAATGGCCATAGCTACGTTATTCTTAAAGCAATATTAGAAAACATGCGTTAAACGACAAAACTACTTTAACTGTTAAACCTTTTCTTTAATGTGTATATTTTGGCTTACAATTTAAGTTATTAAGATATTGTTTTGTGAACAGAGATTTTTTTTAATTTTAATTTTTTTTACAATATACACGTGGGAACATTGCCCTAGCTAAGCAAGCAATTAATATTTATAAATATATATACTGAAACACATTTTTCTTATAAAATTGAGCTGGACTTGGTTGTTGTCAAATGTCGAAAAAACATATCCTATATATATATATGTTAGACGATGGTTAGTTTAATACGAAAGTAAAGTGTTTTATCATAGTTATGTCCATTTCTTTTGAAAACAAGAGACAAATTATTCTATTCTTATGGTCAGAGAATTGGAGTCCTTAATTTTTCACATTGATATGCATTATATTATATTATTATAGAGAGAGATACCATAAAAAAATAATATCAATTAATTTTAGCGATAGGTTTAATGGAGATATATATATATATACATTTTCTAAAAGTATAATAAAAATTCAGTATTACAGTAATATTGAATTTTATTCATTCAATCATGTAGTATTCAGACCAAAAAAAATTATGTGGTATTATTTTTTAATATTTGTAAAAACTCATATCAATAGAGACACACGTTTAATGGTTAAGAACCAATACTATTAGGAAGAAATATATTGAAATACAATACTATTTTACTATTAATTAATATATCTGCTTAAAAGTATTAGGGTTAATTTTCATAATCGGTGCTATATATATAAAAAGTCTCGCAATCACTCTAATGGTAGTTATAATAATTTAATTAACAAATCATATTATTAATTAATTTTTTTATAAGAATTATATTATTAATTATTAATAAATGATTTTATATAACTTACGCTAATTTTCTGATAGCAACAATTAATGCAATTAAAAACAAAAATCAAGTTAGATAAATACAATTTTCTGTATTTTATTATATATACAAAGTAATTTAATTTTCATGATGTCATCCTTACTTCAATAATATTAATAAAATACTGATAAAAAATATTCTAGTAGCAGAATATGAACTACTAATTAAATAAAAGAAGAAGGCTAGAAAGCTAGGTGATTTCAGAAAATCGATTTCATATATTAGTCAAACAAACACGGAATACAAAAAAGTACTTTTGAAAATAAAGAAATTCCACCAACCGATTTCGTAGAGGAGGAATTACAATGGGAAAACTCATCTAATTAAGCAAAAATATATATAATCATGAGGAATTATATCGAACGAACAGTACTTTTTAATTTTGACTTTTAACTTTTAAGTATTGAATCGCATGGCTCTGTCTATATAAACACAATATTGTTCTATTAAAATATATATTGTGTGTTCATCAAGATAATATATAATGCACTTAATATATATTAAATTAATCATGTGTATCAATTATGTGTTAATTATGTATAGTTAACGAGTGAATATATATATATACACACACAGGATACAATTTATATAATTAATAAAAAATTACTGTTATTTATTTATATAAAGGTTAAATATATATTTTCCATTGACACATATAAAATAGCTCTATTAATACAGGTTTTCCTTCTTAGTCATTGATTTCACAAAATATTTATGTAATAATAATTAATAAAATATATAATTAGATGAGTGGTGGGGAAAAAATAAAAAAATGGATATAGTTAATAAAAAAAGTGATGATAAATTATAAATAATATCTAATTATATAATTTGCCTTCATCTAATTATTTTATTTATTGTTTTAAATTATAATAACAGTTTTATATTATATTTAAAGTAGAATTAAATAAAAAAAATTTTGCATACACTTAATTACAAAGTCTCTTGCTAGTATATATCTATATTAATATGGCTGTGACCCCTTCTGGTCATTGGGGTCACAAAATAGCCATATTTTCTAATTAAAAAATAACAAAAAAAAATTTGATTGGAGGAAAGATGAGTGAGGAAGTTGAGATTATAGGTGATTACTACAAAAGTTGAAATAATGGGTATTGAGTACTTATTTAACTTATTCATCTTAAAAAAAATCGGGCAATTATTTAAATTATTATTAATAAATTATAATTTTTTTGGCTTGAATTAATATATTATAATGGGTAGTTATTATATGGTGAGAGAATGATGGGCTAATGGGTAGTTATCAAAATCATTATTATTTTAAAAATTAAATTAAATGACCCACAAGTATCAATTAATAAATACATTTTGTAAAAATAATTAACTTCTACAATAATACCAATAGAATTTAAAAAAAAATATAATCTCATATGAAATTAATGTATGTTTTTTACACGCACACATATTTAGAGAAATAGATTACACACATAAAAAAAGCAGACAACACGCACGAAAGTACGTGTTGGATGTTAGTATTATTATATGCTTTTGTGCCAATAAATATATGGACCAGGACTACAGTACTTATAATGAAAGGTTATGCAATGGTTAACGGTCTGATTATACATTCAAATGTAGCTATTACGAAATAATAATGATGATCATATATATCCATATATATTATTAGGGGTGAGCAAAACCGATCCAATCCAAACCGAACCAACCAAAATCGATTACACATGCGGATGGATTGGTTTTCTTTTTTTAGAACCGATTATGTTCGGTTCGGTTGTTGGATGAAGGTCAATTCCAACCGAACCGAACCGAACCAACCGATTATAATTTTTAAAAATATAAAATATATATATATATATATATTCTAAACCTAATTGAGTAGTTCACTTCACTAGTTCCAGCCTGAGCCCTCACGCCGCGCCTCTGTCTCTCCTCTTCCAGCCCTCACGCGGTCACACCGTTACACCTCTGCCCTCACGCACGCCTCAGTGCCTCACGCCTCACGCCTCTGCCTCTGCCTCTTCCTCTTCCTCTTCCTCTTCCAGCCCTCACGTTCTTCGTCCTCGACAGTCACCGCAACTCGGAAATCTCAGTTCGTCCTCCGTTTCCGACTTTCCGTGACCGACTCACCGTGATTATTGATTAATCCGTTCAAATCTCAGTTCATCCTCGCAAGTAGCAAGTCGTTCCGTTCAGCCGTTAAAATCTCAGTTCCGATCTCTCTTATCTCTCCTCCGATTCCGTGACCGTGAGCTCTCTCCCTCTCTTTCTTTTGCTTTCATTTTTGGTTGCTGGTTTTATGCCCTCAAGCTTTTCGATATATGCCTGTAGCAACTAGCACTATATTTAACATTAGGCTGCCAATACTTAAATTTGTTGTTGTTTTTTAAGATATATTTCTTTGTTGTTTCTCTTTTTATGGATAAAAGTAACACTAAAACCATCAGACATTCAGACATATCAATTGTGCAATTCACATGCTTGGAGAATTAATTAAAGAGATGGAGATTTATTAGAAGCATTTTTATATTGAAGAATTTTTTTTATAAAATTTTCTGTCCAAAAATCGATTATCTGAATCGAACCAAACCGATTATAAGTTCGGTTCTAATGTTTGGGCGAATTGGATTGGATGCTGTTTCTGATCAACCGATTAGGTCAGTTCGGTTACCAAACTCATCCAATCCGAACCAAACCAACCATATGCTCACTCCTATATATTACTATACATGACACAATTTATTTATCAATGTATAATAAAAAATAAATTAAGTCTAAAAATATGATTATAATATAAATATAATGAAATTGTTAAAAGTGACTGGGTGTTACGCAAAAAAAAAAAAAATAAAGAAAGAAAAAAATTAAAAAAAGATATTAACCCTTTCAAAATTGAGCTCTCAATGATTGGAGGCCGTATAATAGACGTAACCATGACCGACAGGTACACGTAGAATATAATAAATACCAAAATAATATATACATTTAAATTAATGGAACAATATTAATGTCATAACAAAAATGGAACAATATTAATAAGTAATATGAAAAATACAAATATATATATCTCTAAAATTAACAATTATGTCCTAAATTTTTAATTTTCTCTTAATTGCATTAGTTACTATCTTAATTCTTAAACATAATTTTAAAATAATAAAATTAAGAACTTAATTGTCAATTTTAAAATTTCATCTTTTTTTTTAAAAGCATCAAGCCAAATTAAATTTATAGAGAAGCCAAATGACACTTACAAAAAGTCAGAGAACTACAACTCAATAATACAGAAGAAAGATAATTGGCAAACATTGTTGAAACTAAAAGACAAAACAAAAGCACAATTAATCCTATAAATAAGATAATATTAGGATGGAAATCCACACCGATCTTGGTGTTGCCAACAAATTGCTTACCCTTACACTTCCTGCATACCAGATAAGTAGTATTCTGCATAGAAGTAGATGACATAGACTTCTCCATCAATTTGATAAGAGACCTAAAATTTTCCAGTATAGATACTCAGATCTGAGTCGATCTAATAATCGAAACAGAAAGAAAGACTGAAATTTTATCTTAGACTTACACTTGAAGTATTTTTACAAATAAAATGTGACACAAATGATAAAATGTATACATTTTTAACTATCGTTTTTTAATTTGATCTATGAATGCCTGATATATAGTAACGGAATGTCATCTATGCAGAGAGTTATTCTTATCAATTGACTTGACAATACTTAATAAATTAACCATCTGACCCACTCTATGAATACATTAATTAAAACTAAAAAATGGTTTAGGTTTTTTTTCTGCCACATATTTTTTTTAAATAAATAAAATAAAATATTGGAAAATACGAAGCCAGCGCAACACAGTCCATGATGAATGATAGTGATACCCCACACAGAGATACCACCAATGGTCACAGTCAATGGGGATTGGCCTACGCTTTTTTGTCTGTCTTTGATCATTGTATTGTATAATCTCCCAATGATAACGTGTCTCGCTCTTAAGTCTTAACCAACACTTTTCACATTCACCTTCCGATTCAATAATCAACATCTCCATCCAACGGCTCCTCTTTTTTTGTTCTTTTTCTTATTAGATTTATCTAACAAGTGCTCTAAGATAGGATTTGTTTTTTTGGTCAAAACATCATTATGGTCCTCAATGTTTCACCCAAGTTACGTTTTGGTCCTCTATATTTCAAAAGTTCAAAATTAGTCCTCTATCTTTTTAAGTTGGTTCAAAATGATCATTTTGCCTCACACTGTTAGCTCTTCGTTAAATGTTGACGAGAGTTTTGATCCATGCCAGCATTCCAGGTCAATATTTAATGAAAGAGGTTAACGGTGTGAGGCAAAAGGACTATTTTGGACCAACTTGAAACATAGAGGACTGATTTTAAACTTTTGAAACATAGAAGACCAAAACGAAACTTGGATAAAACATAGAGGACTAAAATAATATTTTGACCTTATTTTTTCTGAAGTTGGTAAAAATATCAATAAACACAAATTTTTAAACCCTCTCATTAATAAGAGAGAATCCAAAGACACTTATCAGCAAAACTCTTCTTTATTTTAAAGCCTCCCTTGTCATTCATACCAATGTTGTAAGAACTGGACCGGATTGGACGGTTCAACCGTGAACCAGAGGTTAGAACGAGTTGGTCGGACAAAAAAAAATTGAATTAGCGGTTGGATCGAATTTAACCGGAATTCAACCACCGAACCGTTCGGTCCAACCTTCTTCTTTTTTTTTGCATTTTTTGAACTTTTTTGGATAAACATTTTTTTTTATTTGAAAAATCATGTAATCTTATTTGCTTTTGGACTTTGAACTTCGAATCTAAAATTTTAAAATTATGTATGATGAAATTTGAAACTTGAGTGTTGTTATTTTATACATTAAGAATAATTATTATTTATTATTTATTGCGTCATTTGGTTTGACCAGTGACTCGACTAGTTAAACCGATCAGATCGTAGACCAAATATTTATTCGGTTCGATTTTGACGATTCATACTTCTTTCTCTATTATTATTTGTACATGTCTATGGCTATCAGCTTCTTGGATCACACGTGAAAAATAATTTGTCTGCTTCTCAAAGAAATCCTATCATCTTTTAAAAAATTTAAAAACTTTTCATATTATATTGTAATTTGTAAGCTTATTATGTTCCTCTGATCTCTGTTATTGAATACTGAGTTTTCACAAAAAAATTTTCAAAGTAGAAGCAGTTTGTTTTTTTTTTTTTTACTTTTTCTTATGCAAATTACAATATGAAAGATGATAGGATTTCGAGATAAATTTATGGATGTTTATTGATCTTACAGAAAAAATTAACAAGACAAATTCAGTTGGATAATTAATCACTGCCAAAAAAATTTTAACATTAGTTATTTAACGTCATTTATTAATAATTGACGTTTTATTTAATAGTAACGTCATTCATTAATAATGTTATTTGTTAATTTTAATTTTATAAGTGATACATAACGTCAATTATAATTGACGTTAAAATTTTTTTATTTTTTGTGAGGGAAAGAAAAAAAACTAAACTACACAAAATCTCGTAACATCAAATCCCTGGCATCATCATCTAGAAAAGAAACGATCTCACTACTTCACTAGGAGGGACATCATGGAACACAAGATTACCAATACTAAAATTATGTTTTTTTATAGTGAATAATTAAGACAACAAACTTAATTAAAATCCTTTAAATGGCTTTAAAAGATTTTAAGGAAAAAGTAAGACAATTAAATGGGTAGAAAAGACATTAATAAGTAGTTTAATTGGAGTGAAGATGCGTACGTTGTTTAAGCAACACAAACATTGAAGTCATAATCTACTTTTTTTCATCAATATTAAAATTAAATGAATCTCATATGCGTCCCATTGTGATGGAATTGTTGAAACATGCATCATGATATTTGTAATTTAATGCATATGAAATGCGTGCCCAGTGTTCATTGTTCCATGCATAGTCCAAACTAAATAGGGAGCAAATTAATTATCCTATTAATTAAATATATAAATAAGATTGTACAATTAATTAAAAATTAAAACCTATATAGATACTCCCTCCGATTCACAATATCTGCTTCGTTTGGTAGCTATGCACAGACCAAAAAAATCATTGGTTCACCTTAAACTTAGAAAAATATGAGATAAAAAACCTAAACTACCCTTATTAATTAATTACTCCTATTTACTCTTTTTCCATTATTCTTATATTAGAAATATGTATTAGATAGGGATATAATTGTAAAGAAATAATTAATACTTTTTTATTTTGTAAAATAACAGATATTTTAAAACATAAAAAATCTCTTACTCAAACAAATATTATGAACCAGAGAGAGTATATAGCTTACCCCTTAATTAAATGTCAATCACGGTGGCACTGGCACTGCAATATTAATTGTTTTTTTTTTTTGGAGGAAGCAATATTCATTGTTACATAATGGACAAGTAAATATTTTTTATTATTTAATTATTATTTTAAAATATAATAATAAAAATAAAAAAAATAATAGGAAGAATAATGTATATGCAAATAATATATATATATATATATATATATATATATACACACACATTTTCCATCCATCAAATTGAAGTTACCAACTAGAATTGCCGCTATCAATAATCCAGAAAGCAGAAGCAATATTAATATTGCATGTGATTTAGCATAATCTCCCTTACTATTAAGCGATGTGACACAATATGTAGGCATATGCTTCAACACTTAAATATTAATGTTTCTTACTTTTTCTTAATGTGAATTGTTACAGGACTTTTCCTGTGAAAAAAAAAAAAACTATCTTTAGGTTAACAAGGATAGTTGAATCTAATTTTTTCCTGCGACACAATCTATTTTTTTTTTCAGGCCAAAAAAAAATCCAGTTTCTCTTTTTTAATGGAAATTTTAGTAATATTCTACAATGCGATAAATTAAAATTCAAATAAATTTTGAGATGATGTTCATATTTAGTTATACATAGTCTCTTAAATAAGATTAATTTTAGTTGAGGATATACTTATTACAAAAAGAAAAAAACTCCTTAATATTTGTTTTAAATATTAAATTAATATATGATTTTAAACAGGACAAAATAAAAAAGTGAAATTAATAATTTTCAACAAACTAAATAAATTACAACATTGAAATAAAAATCTTTAAAAAATATATATTATATTTCCAAAAATTACTTTCTCAATTATAAAAAAAAAACTTTCTCAACATCTTAAATTATGTCATCCAAACACAAAATAATGATACATAAGAAGTAATGATACATAAAATAAAATGACAAAATAAGAGTAGTATTTATAGAATGTGGTATAAAAGATGTAGTGAATATATATATTATGTAGAATTTATCTGTCGTTGGGGCATATGTTAGTTGAATTTTTTTAAGATCTAAACTTAGATAAGATTCTTTCTATCTTCGATATAATGTTTTTCAATATAAATAATACACAATTACACATGACAAAACATGTTTAAGTAACCAATCACATCAATAAGAAAATGATGATTTAGTTACGAAAATTAGCTCGGGAAAATTTCTCCAGCTAATTAGCTACGGATAAAATCTCTTTAGCTAATTTGGTAAAAAAGTTTGGCGCGAAAAGACGGGAAAAATTAACTAGGGATTTGCTACGGATTTCTCTAGCTAATTAGCTAGGGGAAAAAAACCCTAGCTAATTAGCTAGAGGAAAAAAAACCTAGCTAATTAATTAGGGAAAAAATCCCTAGTTAATTAGCTAGGAATTTCCCTAGCTAATTAGTTAGGGAAAAAAATCCATAGCTAATCCCTAGCAAATTAGCTACGGATTTCCTTAGCTAATCCCTAGCTAATTTATTATAGGCAAAAGTACCTTTCCTAACCCCAACGTTTGGGGGTCCTGTCAGTTTCGCCCCTAACGTTTTTTCGCTGTCAATTGTACCCCTAACGTTTTACGTTTCTGCCAATGTCACCCTTTTCACTAACACCGTCAAATATTTAACATTTTTTGCTGACGTGGCATCCTATGTGGCAAAACGTTTCTTTTTTCTGTCAATTGTAACCCTAACGTTTTACATTTCTGCCAATGTCACCCTTTTCACTAACACCATCAAATATTTAATAATTTTTGCTTACGTGGCATCCTATGTGGCAAAAATATCTGACTTGGTATATTTTTTTTCCACATCAGATTTCCTACTCATCTTTTCCCCATCAAAGTTGTGTCGTTTTGACCTCGGCCTATTCCGTCTAAAATATAACTCAAACGCATGCGCTATTTTGCTCATAAAAACAACGGAGACGTTATCCATTCTCTATTTTAGGGTAACGTCTCCGACAAAATAGAGAATGGGTAACGTCTCCAACAAAGTAGAGAATGGATAACGTCTCCAATGTTTTTGTCTGCAAAATGGCATGTACGTTTGAGTTATATTTTGAAAGGAATATGATGAGGCTAAAACGACACGGTTTTGATGGGAAAAAGATGAGTAAAAAATCTGGTGTGGAAAAAATATGTCAAGTCAGATATTTTTGTCACATAAGATGCCACGTAAGCAAAAATTATTAAATATTTGATGGTGTTAGTGAAAAGGGTGACATTGACAGAAATGTAAAACGTTAGGGTTACAATTGACAGAAAAAAGAAACGTTTTGCCACATAGGATGCCACGTCAGCAAAAAATGTTAAATATTTGACGGTGTTAGTGAAAAGGGTGACATTGGCAGAAACGTAAAACGTTAGGGGTACAATTGACAGCGAAAAAACGTTAGGGGCGAAACTGACAGGACCCCCAAACGTTGGGGTTAGGAAAGTTACTTTTTCCTTTATTATATGTGTATATATAAAATGTTTTACATTAATAAATCAAAAAGTGATAAATGGTCTAGTGGTTGGTCTAAATATTACCATTCATGATGTTCAGTCTTCAAGACCTCCTAGGATCATTTTTCAAAAATATAAAGTGGTCGCCGGCGGCCGTTGCCGGAGGGCCACCGCCGGTGGAGAAGGTCGCCGGCGACAATTTTCGGAGGGGTTGAATTAGCTAGGGATTAGCTACGAAAAAAATTCCTAGCAATTAGCGTCTAAATATTAGTTAGGGAAAAATCCGTAACTAATCCTGTTTTTTCTTGTAGTACGCGAATATAGAAGACTACCTTTACATAATCACTCATAGAAGAGAGAGTGTAAATGAAACATATAATTGGAAGAGAGAGTGTAAATGAAACATATAATTAGAAGAACCATATAACAAAAATATAAAGAATCTTAAATTTGTTTTTTTTTTGTAAATTGGTCAATAGAATTTTTTAAAACTTAAAACTTGTGAAAACTCAATTTAAAAATAAATTTTTTAAGATTTTAAAACTCTACCAATCAAGTGAAATTTTATTATTGTCATAAAAGGATATGTTAAATAAATTCATATATATATATATATATATATATATATATATATATATATATATATATTGAAAAAGAAGAGTCACAATCGAAGACCAACTATAAAGCTTCCTTTTCAAGTGATGATGATCACGAAATGATAGTGAAAGTGAAGCGTCGCAAAACCATTTCTTTCCCTTCATCCTTCCCCCAAATCATTACTCTCTTTAAGCTTTTGCTTCTCTCTAATTCCAAACAAACAAAACAACTCTCACTTTCACTCCCACACATGTGCCCTTCATTTACATTTTCTTTTCACTTTTGTCCCCATCAACCACACCTAAATTAAATGCTTCCTTTTCATTTAATTTAATATTCACTTCATTTCTTTATTTTTTGTATAATAAATAATTAGTTTAGTATGACTCCACATTAGAATTAATTACCAGTTCCTCAGGCATATAATTGTTCACCGAAAATGACCACCAACTTCTCTCCCATTATTTAAATCGCATACAGTGACTTGTGGCAATATATAATGAACCTTAGGCACACCATATTTAATTTATACAGTTGTATAAGTGTTTAATTATTGTGATTTTGATCGATCTATACGTTTGGTTTTATAAGTATCTTTTTATTCACTCGTTTTTTAATTTTAAATATTTTTTCACATAAATATAGGTATTTTGAATATAAAAAAGAATTAAGTTAACACATGTGCAGATTTTATATTTCATCATCTATAAGTGAACTGTTTTAAAAAGAAAAATTACTTCTCTACATATTTTATTAAAAAATATTTGACAATGTTGACGACATAACTTATGAACAAACACCAATTATTCATTATTGGCAAACCACCACTTGGGTGGTGTGATTAATTCGTTGCTTCCTTCTTCTTCTTTTTTTTCTAATGATGATGAGTAGATGCAAAAATTTAAAAAAATATATTGTCACTAATAAATATGTGTATATATATATATATATATATATATAGGGTAAATTACAGTTTGCCCTCTTGTGGTTTAAAATTCGACACTTAACCACCTGTGGTTTGGCTTAAAATTAATGTGCCACCCTGTGATTTAGAATGTGACACTTGACCCCCCTGTGTGGTTTGTAATGTTATCACTTGACTACCTTCACCTATCTTCTATATAAATTTTAGTCAAATTAATCATCATTTAATACTTTTAATGTTTAAAAATTGTCATTCAACACTCAAGAATTATAAAATGATTAAAAAAAAGTATAATTAATATAAAAATAAAATTATAATTTTAAAAAATCAATAAAATAATTTAATATTTATTTTTTACTCCATTGATTATTTATATTTAGTTATTTATTCATTTTATTGTTATTTTTTATCTTTAATGTTTTAGAATTATTAAATCAATCAAAATAAAATTATAAGAGAATAATATAATACAAATATATAACTAAATTTAAATGTTAACATTATTGAGCTTAGAAAATCTAACATTAAACAATAATTTTCTTAGAAAAGTATTCTTAGACTAGGAGCATAACAGTACTCTTGGATATAGTAGAGAGATTAGAGGAAAGAAAGAGTTTGAAGGAAACGCTAAAAAGAGTTGAAAGTAGAAGATTAGAGTTTATTATTATTTTAGAGATAAAATAAATATTTAATAAAATAATTAATTAATTCAATTATTTTTAAGTAATTTCTTTTATAAATTATATTAAATATTAAATTGTGAGAAAAATAATATAGGGTAGTTAAGTGATAATATAAGAAATCACAGGGGGTCAAGTGTCACACTATATATATATATATATATCCTCTTAATTATTGTTTTATCTTTGCCTACTATTTTTCATATTTTGATAGTAAGAGAATACATTTTTTAAAGATACTTTTTAAACATAATAATATTAATATAAAATTAAAATTCTTATCAAAAAATTTTGACAAAAAAAAACCATTTTTAGTGATTATTAATTATGAAATTTCATTTGATAAGAAAAAAATTGTTTTAGAATATATGTGTGTGCGCGCGTGTGTAGTAATCTACAAGATAATCCCAAAGGGTCTCAAAATGACATTAATAGAAGGCTTTTTTTTTATATATAAAAAATGGTAGTAAGAGAAGGCACTCCCAAGTACTGTTGGGGAGACCAACAGAAGTCCAACCCAAAGGATTACTGCACAGGCCTAAACCGCAAGCAGTTTTACCCAATCGCAACTACTCAACTAGCCCTTGGGTGCCAAGGGATTTCCCTGGGGAGGGATGCCCACCAAAGCAGGATTTTGGATGGCTTCAGGGGGATTGAACCTTCGCCCATGGGTAAGGTGAGAACTTTCTTCCGGATCCTTGATCATTTGTGCCAACCCAATTTAGCATTAATGAAAGCTTTTAATAAACTAATTAATATAACTTTATCAATGACAAAACTGTTTATTAATATCACAGGATCTTTTATATATAGTACTATATATAGTAGAGATCTTAAGAGTATATTTGATAATTAAGATGAGGAGTGAACTCGGAAGGATTAAAAGAGAGGAGAGGACAAGGGAATGGGAGATAAATCTCCTGTTTTTCTCTTTGAATTCTCCAAAATATTTTAAAATTATAAACAAGAGGGATAATAGGGGGTTAAAAATCATTTTTCATTATCTTTGCCTATTCTTTTTAAATAAGAAAACGATATTCAATTTTTATTCCCCCTCCTCCTCTCTAATATCCAATTCAAAATACCATAAATTAATTAAGAAGTAGCAGTGTATAATTAATGCTTAGTTAGAAGACTTTTGGTGTCTAGAGAATATTTTCATATAGCAAGAGGCAGATTGATCACTAAATAAGCTTGTCACGCACTAAAAAAAATATGATTTTAGTGTCGCTTATAAATTAATTTTAATATCAACGCTAAAAAGGTTAACGTTAGTTTTACAATCAATATTAAAAACTGTCTCTATAAAAAAAATTAAAAAATATTAAGAGCATTTTAATACCAATTATAGCAACTAAATTAATAAATAACATTAATAATAATTATTAACAAATACACTAATTCACTGCCATTAAAATTAATTTTTTTTGGTGATGGATGTACCTATGTAAGAAAAATCCAAACCAACACAATAATAAAGGCAAAGCTCTCTATATGTGTGTGATTTAAAATTAATAAATAACAAAATCTTATTAATTTAAATTTCTTAGAAGTATTATCTGGGTATAGTAGTTGATTAATTTCTAATATGGTTGGAATATTATTATTATTTTTGGTCTATGACTGGGGTAAGTATTCACTAGAGCGGATATGATGACTAATCTCTCAGATATTGTGAGATTCATTACTAGGGGTGATCCTCCCAACAGATGACGCTCAATTCCCATTCCTCCAAGAATTGAATCCGGGAGGTGATAGTTAAGAGAACACAGACCCCTTGTTATCTTTGCCACAAGTAGATGTTTAGTGGTACGGTAGTATTGAACTTCAGTGCATCCCTCCAATCAGTTGGTTCCTAAATCATTCAATGTGAGTCCTTATTAATGTGAATTTCTATTAATATTAATAAAGGGAGAGGCAGAAGCCTTCTCCCTCCTCTTTTCTTCATTCCTAACAAACAAACTCCACTTTTTGCAATGTGATAAAATTATGTTTTTACGCTTACTTTTTTACCCACTTTTATTCCATTCTCACTTTTAATGTAAGGGAAAAATTGTCATTTTATCCACTTTTATTCCATTCACATCACATTGACATGATATTTTCATTCCCTCCTCTTTTTCAAAACAACATACCCTAAATAATATTGAATACTACAGACGTTTGAGCACAAAACTGTCCATATCTTGATGTGCAATTATATTAAACCTCAATTATATTCCTAACCGTTTTTATTCTAATTATATGTGTAACTTATTCTTTATTTATAATAATATTCCAATGGCAAAAGAATAAAAGTTTAGTAGTACCGTATTGTTAAAGTTCGATACATTTCTCTAATCATATAAAGCTTTAGTATCTAAAGAACATAGCCTTAGTATCTAAAATGTTGCAAAGCATGTTGATCGCACATTCACTTATATATATATATATATATATATATATGAGAAGATCAGAAGAATGTATGAAGAAGATAAGAAGAATAAGAGCCGAATAATGAACCTCTAAAGCTTGCCTTCAATCTCCGATGATCTGCATAGACGACAAAACCATGAGTCCATGACATAAGAGGACTCTCGAGGTACAGTGGTATTCTCCGACGCTCAAATCAATATCGTTAGAAAAAAGTATAGGTAAGCTAAATCAAGATTCAATACCCGATACCCTAGAGCTCGTGGGATATTTATACAAATTTTACCGAGGGTCTTTTTGTTGGAAGAGTTGTGGCTTACATGATATAACCGCTCATATGCCTCCAGTTATGCATGACATGCATGACCAGGTAATAATTGGATGATATGACAGTTTGGATCGATCGAGGTCAGTCGGGTGATACGAGAATACCGTATCATGTATTATATTGGATAAAGAAATTAGGTGTGGGTGTTGACTGTTGAGAGTCGTCTTGTCTACTTCGTTACTTCCTATTATATATGTAGAGAATGTAGATAAACATGTGACTATGTGAGTACTGGTTGTTATATTTCTGGAGGCCAAGTAACCTGTCTGAGTATCTACTACATTAGATAATATAACAAAATTAACCACCGAGAAAAACATGACTTACCTTAAAAAAAACGAGATACACTACCTCTCAGTTATTCGATACCACACGATTTATTATTTGACTAATAAATATTGTGTGATGTATAAGGCATAATGCAATATATTCTTTGTGCTATGTTTTGTATAACTTCCTAGCTACTCAAACTGCTGTAAAATCCATTGGCAGGTCCCATGACAACGATAGTCGTTTGAAAATTAATATAATGTTCTCTGCGCTAATTACCACTAATTAGAAATTAATTAATAACAAAAATGTTTTGCGTACAACTTTGCTAGATGCAGATCTACCCTAGGCTAACGTCATGCATAATGAAAGAGCTAGATCAAATATTTTTCAACTAATTAACAGTACTGATCCATGATCTACCACTACCATAAAGTCATGAAGCAAATTAATCATATATATATATATATATATATATATATATATATATATATATATATATATATATATATATAATTGTAAATTATTATATATAAATACAAGGCGTACGCGAAGGAGTAATCTTGAAGTGTATATATATATATATAAATGTAATTAACTAGTTCTACTAGATAATGATGATGATGGTAATTAGGAGGAGGTGTTTGGGTTGGAGGATATATACATAGATACGTGGAAGCTACAATTCATTAGTATGATTAATTATAGCTAGTGAATATTAATTATTTCAAGCTCACCAGTTGTAAGTCGTTAGATCTGTCTGAAGATTTGTGCCAAAATATTTTTAAAAAAAAATATAAAATAACACAGATCTTAAAGTAGATCCAATGACTTACAACTGATGAGTTTGAACTATTGATAGCTCTATAATATTACCCTATTAATTAAAGTTAGGAGATGGTGGTGGTTTTAATTAGTGGAACGTATCTATCTATGTATGGAAATGGGATGGACATTATTGCAGTGGTTAACTTAAAACTGGGATTATTAATTAACAAGTTTTTCAAAAGTGTTGATTAAGATGAAGAGTTTAGAGATTCCTTGGAGGGTCCCCTCTTCAGTCCAATCCATAAGCAAACAAGTCAAAAGTGGTAATTAGAGTGCTTTCACAACATAATTAATACCTTCCACATGTCTAATCAATTTAATTAATTATGCAATGCCTCTGTACTCCTAGCTAGCTTTTAGGATAAAAGTAATTAATTAACTATTACGGGAATGTTGAATTTCAGTATATTCTTTTAATTATTTTGTGTCATTTTTTAATATATATTAATATAGACCCACGCTAATAAGAATCTACCTTAAATGATATAGAGAAATTATAACATTCTCTCTAGGTCTTGAGAGAAATTATAGTCCCTCTATTTCATTATTTATTGTTTCTCAATATTAAATAAAAATGTAGTCTCTGTTTCATTAGAATGTGTTAAGTTTCAATAATTAATTAACATCTCTAATTTGTTACCCAATCCACATGCTTGTTCGTGATCCCTTTCTATTAATTATAATTATAACCCTAAGCTACCCAATTTTTTTTCTCTTTATTTCCATCAATTCAATACCTCCAGAAGCGCAACACAACCTGCACGTCTCTTTTAGCACAATTCTTATTCATGATCGATAATATTTATTTTGGCGAGATTAACTTCTCTTTTATCTTCTTCTAATCAAATATCTATCAAACTGAATCAAATAACTAATTTCTTGTATACTTTCGAATTTATTGTTGAAAGCGACACTCTCAATGGATTACTAGCTTATCTTTAAGGAAAAAATTTAGGTTCATTTCTTTATGTCCATTACATCTAGTTCTCCAATATAAATATGACACGTGGCAAAAAGTGTTTAAATGACCAATCACAATAGAGAGAGAATATAAAAGATCACATTTTATATAGCCAATAATAGAAGAGAGAGTGTAAATACAATATATGATTGGTAGAATTAGATGTAATGGACATAAGGAAATGGACCTAAGTTTTTTTCTATCTTTAACTATTGTGTCATTTTAAGTAAATTTTCAACTAAAGTTAAGTTATTTCACAATTAATTAATTATGATCAACTCAAATATTATTAATCGATCAATCTAACATTCCATGATTGGTCATCCTTTCTTTCCTTTCCTTTTTTTTTTTTTTTTTTACTTTTTTTACTTTTTTAAAGAATTATAGGTATCTTTTATTTATCGATCTGTTTAAGATTTAAGCAAAAAATAATCCTATTCAAACTGAAAAGAACTACAAAGAGTCAAAAGACAGTAAAGAACTTGTGTTATTTGTTAGCTTCATTACCTTTCACATATATTATTAGTTCGAATAATGTGTTGGAGAATTTTTAACCCTTGTCTAATCTAATGTCCTTTACGTAGAAATAGAAAGGAATAGAAAATATATTTACTGTGTTTAATTTGTTAATAAAAGTTTAGGAATGAAAATGGAATGAGAATATATTAAAATTATCACTTTATTTCCTATATTAAAATAATAATAAAAAGTTATAATTGTGTCAAATCAAAAGTTATAATGATATTTTTTTATTTCTTATTTAATTTTTTTTCTTTTCTAAAAAAAGAAAAAAAAAAGTTAAAAAGGCTTAAAAAATCAGAAAGGAAAAAAGGAAAAAAAAAAGTCGGGTAGAACTAAAACTAACCCGAGCAAAACTGTTTTTTTTTTTGGAAAAGTATTTACGTTTAATAAAATTTCGAATAAAATTATCTCCAATAAAAAATACTTTTTAAAAAACTAAAAACAATAAACTCAATAAATAAACCTCGAATAAAATTATTTCCAATAAAAAATGCCTTTAAAAAACTAAAAACAATAAACCCCCTTTAATTACCTCATGAATTTCTCAACTTTTATCCTTCGAGTCCGTGTTATCTCAAATTATTTAAATTTAAGAAAACCAGCTGACTTGTTCTTTGTGCATAATGTTATAAAAAAAAGGTATAATTTTATTTTCCTGATAAATTAAAAAGAGTGTATATATAAATATATTAGCTTTGCTCTGATCTCGTATAATTTTTTCTAGACAATAATTTTTTTGGATTATAGATATATATACCCATAAATAATTCAAAAGGTGATGATAAGCTTAAATATTCCATTTCTTTAATGTATGGAAAAATAGAACTTTGGACCTATACATATAGTCCATCATGATCGATATCCGACAGCTCTAGCAGACATTATCTTCACTTCATTTTCATATTCTTTAGATGTTTGTGTATATATATATATATTTAAAATTAGTCTAAATAATTTAATATTAATATGTCCAGTTAAGTCAAAAGGTCACCTACTGTATTCATAAATAGCAGCATCATCATGATCTCCACAAGTATATTATCATAATTATCATTATCTTCTTTTTCATCGAACAAATCATCTGTGTTCGCAAAAATAACCTATTATACGACGATTAACCACACTTTTTTTTTTCTTTCAAAACTAACATTTTCTTTAACATATTATTTTCACAATTTCGTGAAACCAAAAAATTAAATACAATGGGTTCCTGAGCTTAAGTAACGTTAGCTTATGATTTAAGTAGAGACATTAAAGTGATACAACATATTTAGAATATCTTGATTATTTGGATTTTGAGCTTATTACAAAGCAGCTACTCTCGAATTGAAGTCTATATTTGAAATGGAGAAATAATGATTTTTTTTTCTATCAAATAAATCATACTTTTTGTAATATGATGAAATTATATTTTTGTTCTTGTTTTTTTATTCACTTTTAGTTATTTTATTCATTTTTATTTCATTCACATCACATCATATTGATATGACATTTTCATTCCCTCCTATTTTCTTATTTCCATTTTCATTCTCTCCTCTTTTCTACTTACAAAAAACACCCTTAATCAGTGAACCCATATATATATATATATATATATATATATATATATATATATATATATATAATTGTTTAAAGATCATAACAGAATTAGGAGATGTCTTAGGAATATGGGAAATCTTCATTTGGTATGGATCTGTTTATTGGGCCCAATGATATGGATCTATTGGACCAAAAATATAGTTTTTCGTGCTGAGGCCCACTAACGTTCTTCCACCTCAGGCCCAGATCTTGGCCTTTTGGACATCCTAGAAAGATGGTCTCAACTCTCAACTCTCAAACAAGTATAAGAATATATATATATATATAATATTTGTTTTCCAAAAGAACAAATAATATAAGGTTGACTTTCAAAATCTCGATGTACTAGGGATGGAGGGTATTTTGGTAAGAAGGCAAATAATAAATAGGATAGGATCATAAGCATTGAACTCTCAATTTGAGGAAGAAGCTCTCAATTTTAAAAGCTGAAAAAAAAAAAAAAAACTTATGCGTGCCACATGAGTTAGTAGTTAATAAAAAAATTAATAAACCATCACTAATTGACCATGAGCTTAATTTTCTACTTTGTAAATTTCCTCAAGTTGTAATAATTAAAAGAACGCCTACTTTATTAAAATAATTAACAGTGTATGTTCTTTAATAGAAGAAATTGAAAATAATCAAGGTTGGAATTTAATTTCACCCAAAAACATGTCTATATTTAATACCTGAAAATATCATATCCTGAATACCATCCTCAAGGAATAAATATGAACGTGATTCTTAAAAAAAGTCGATCCTATCAATAAACCTTAAAATATCAAAAAAATTAATTATCATCTCACTTACTTTGATAAATAACCTTGATAAAACCTGATCACGAGAGTTTGAATCTCTAAAGTTAAAATTTTATGAAGTTCTTGAAGTTGATTCAATACTTATTTTTTATTGGTCCAAAGTTAAAAAAAAAACATACAAACTAAGAGACAATTTCAAAAACTTCAAAAAATTCTCAATTTTAGAAGATCCATCGTAAGATGATAGACCTAACTTAATTATGAGAGATGGTTGTATGTTTTAATAGAACAAGTTGTAGTAGCTACGTATAGTACAGAAAATTCAACTTCATATATAGTTCAAATTCTTGGAACTTCACTCCTTGTATACTAAAAAATTGTTAAGAAGACAGAAATTGCCAGCTAACACTTCAGAAATTGCGGCCACTAGTGTACCTTAATTATTATTCTCCTAGTTATAGACAAATTAAGGAGCAGGAATATTGACCAAAATACATAAATTAAAGAAGGATTATATTAAAAGTCTACTTCTTTCATCAATAACATATATTTATATTAAAAAAATTTGTTAGTTCAACCCTAAATTTCTGCTATATGACTTATATATTTATATTTCTTCTAATTTTTTTAGAGGATGTTCAATAATATTAAACTTCAGTATATCTCTCTAATTATTTGGTTCATAGTCTATTTAAGGTGAGTCTTTATTAGTGTGAATCTCTATTAACATTAAAATATGACACTAAATGATTGATATTAAACTTCAGTACATCTCTTCAATTATGTAATTTGTCACGGGATCTCTATTTTTTTTTTGTTGATAGAAACGGGATATCTAATCTTTATACATAGTAAATACTAATTAAATAAAATAGCAAAAAGTAAATAAGTCAACTTTGTTGGTAGATTAATACTTAATTAATACCATGCATTATAATATTAATTAATTCATCATGTTGTACCAAATCACGAAAAACCAAAGAACGTGGCATCACTATAAATTAATCTTAAACCTCGCTTCCTTCTTAAATCTATCAAAACTATCAATAAGAGAGTTCTTCTTGTACAATAATAATGGGTGGATTTCAGTTTCAAGCCAAGTTCATCATGCCTGCACTAATTCTAGCTTCTCTCCTTCTCCTTCATTTTCAGCCAACCTTTGCCTACGGTAATTATTAATTTGTTGATCATGATTATGATTATTATTATTATACAATCAATAATTATATGATATGAATAATATTTTCAAGGAATGAATGTACTTGAGAAATTTTAATCTCTACATTATCAATATATATATATTTATATTATTGGCATTTTAATGAATAATATTAATTGTAGGTGATGAGGAGAAGATTAATCCAGCAATGGCGGCGTTTGGGTCAAGAAAGATGGGTGGTGGAAGAGAAGGCTTAAAGTTGAGGATTAATGTTGTGAGATCAAGACTTCTTCCATCTCCACCACCCGCACCTTCCAAAAATCGATCATCTTCCCAGGCTCTGCCCCTATCTCCTCCTTTGAATCATCAATGACATTAATATTAAGTACTCGTTGAGCCCAGAGTCCTGTTTAATTTTGGACTGGAGCGTATTCTTTACCTAAATTTGTATTGAGGAAAAAAAATACATATATATATATATATAATTACAATATGAATTCTGTTTTGTACAAAAGCAGGAATAAATTGAAAAAGAAAAGTGGTAATAAATGTGTAATTTAGGTTCTGTTCTATATTAGTAAATATTCTTTTAAAATTTAGGTTCCCGTCCTTTAAAATTTTTTTGGTAAAAATATACAAGTAATGTTATCTAATCGCAGTTACTCAATTAGTTCTTGAGTATTAAGGAATTAGCCTGGAAAGATGCCCACCAAATGAAATCTTAAATAGTTTAAGGAGGATTCAAACTCTCATCTATGAGTGAAGCGAGAACTTTTCTCTAAATCTTTGTCATTTGTATCAACCCACGGTGATCATACATGAAATTTTTAAATTTCTGATAATTTCATATAAACTCCTCTTGAAAACTTTTGGGTGAAGAGAAGAATGATACATGAAAATGTTTAATTCCAGTGAAGGATTTCATGAACTCAACTTCGTATTAATTATATATAGACACGCTAAATGTTGAAAGTTTAATAGAAAATATATGCGTGTAATTAAAATTAACAAAAATAAACTATCATTTTGGTCATTTTTAAATGACATCATTTATAAATTAGTTTCTCTTAAATTGTTCTGTAATCAATTTAGTCTTTAATTATTGGATTTGTTTTCTCAATTTGACCCTTATTATATTTCTCTGTTATTAATTTGATCCCTCTTAAATTTTCCTTTTTCAAATTGACACCTCTTTAAATTTTCTATTATTAATTTGGTCCCTCAAATTAATTAACTTTTCATCTCTATATAGTATTTGTGTATTAATATTTTGTATCATGAGATCCAAAGATTGAAAACAAATATGAATATATCAAGTTGCTAACTAAATTATTATTCTAAAAGTTAATTAATTCAAGGGACCAAATTGATGATGAAGCACTTTAAAATGAGTCAAATAAGTTAATAACATCATCTAATTAGAGGGACCAAAATAATATTTTAGTCAAATTAACATAATGTTTTTTTTTTTCAAACCCTTTAGATGTTTCGTACTTACGTTACTTACAACTTTTGACCAAAAAGAAAGAGAATAATATAGAAAGGTGAATGTATTATACATTTATACACAGCAAGTGTCATCAATCATCATCATCTTTTTGATGTTAATTCCGAATTATCAAACTATTATAATTTCTTATCCAGCTCGAAGAATGAAACTTGAGGATTGTGTCTATGTGCAACCGGAGAATAATAGATACGATGAAATGTGAATGTTCCCTTCAAATTTTGAAATGAATCCCATTTTTCTTGCAAGAATAATGATAAAGCTCGCGCGCAGAACAAGTCATCTTCTTCACAAATTGATATCGATGGTCTCTCTCTGGGTGAATTGAAGTTATTGTTCTAATGTTGATTCGTTTTCACTTACTCCACTCCGAACTCTGCAAGATTGGGAAATCCCTGAAGAGGGTCAAGCAATTGCATGCTTTGTTGATCAAGAATTGCCTCTCGGAAGACCCGTTTTACGCAACTCAAATCATTAGGCTGTATGCAGCTAGTGGCCACGTTAACTATGCCCACCACGTGTTTGACAGAATTCCCACAAGAACAGTCTACCTTTGGAATTCCTTGATTCGAGCTTACGCTCAAGCCCAAAGGTTTCGCAATGCATTTTCTCTCTTTAATAACATGCTTACAACTAATGTTAGACCTGACAATTTCACTTATGCTTGTGTAGTACGTGCATGCTCTGAGAATTTTGACTCAGCTAGACTGAGACTTGTTCATGGAAAGGCTGTAGTTTCTGGGTTAGGATTGGACTCTATTTGTTGCAGTGCACTCGTGACAGCTTATTCTAAACTAGGTCTAGTTAATGAAGCGAGTGTAGTGTTTTATGGGATTTCTGAACCGGATTTGGTTCTGTGGAATTCATTGATTTCTGGTTATGGGTATTCTGGTTTCTGGGATAAAGGGATGCAAATATTTAACGCAATGCAACGTGCTGGGAAGAGGCCAGATGGTTATACAATAGTTGGGTTGCTTTTAAGCGTTGCAGATTCAAGCTTGCTGAGCATTGGCCGTGGAACACATGGTTTAAGTCTGAAGAGTGGGCTTGATATCAATGCTCATGTAGTTAGTTTGCTGGTGAGCATGTACTCGAGGTGTGAGTGCATGACTTCAGCTTATAAGGTCTTTTGCAGTATATTCCAACCGGATTTAGTTACATGGTCTGCTCTCATAGCTGGATATTCTCAGACTGGAGATTATGTGAGGGCACTGCTCTTTTTCAGGAAATTGCATATGGAAGGCAAGAAGGCAGATACTGTTTTAATTTCCAGTGTATTGGCTTCTATTGCTCAGTTGGCAAACGTAGGGCTTGGACGTGAGATACATGGTTATGTCCTTAGACATGGATTGGAATCAGATGTCATGGTCTCATCTGCTCTTGTAGATATGTACTCGAAGTGTGGCTTCTTGCACTTGGGGATTTCTGTTTTTGAATCAATGACAAAACAGAATGTGATTTCTTATAATTCAGTAATTTCAGGTCTTGGCTTGCATGGATGTGCCTATGATGCTTTCAGGATGTTTGATAGGATGCTGAAGAAAGGAGTAGTACCTGATGAATCTACTTTCTCTGCTCTCCTTTGTGCTTGTTGTCATGCTGGCCTAGTCCAAGTTGGTCGGGAAATTTTCATGAGGATGAAAGATGAATTTGGCGTTGAAGCTAGACCTGAACACTATGTTTATATGGTGAAACTTCTTGGTGGTGCAGGTGAGTTGGAAGAGGCTTACAACCTCACTCAGTCCTTACCAGAACCAGTGGACAAAGGCATATTGGGTGCTCTCTTGTCATGCTGTAATTCTTGTGGGAAGTCTGAGCTGGCAGAAATTGTAGCTCAGCGGCTCTTTGAGAGTGATCCAGATGATAGAGTTTACAGGGTTATGCTTTCTAATATATATGCTGGCGATGGTAGGTGGGATGATGTCAAGAAAATAAGGGACAACATAACAGGTGGTCTGAGGAAATTTCCTGGACTAAGCTGGATCGAAGGCCATTTTTGCTAATTCTGAAAATTAACATAGATGCTTGATTGATTCTCTCTATATAATGCCATATGGGGCCTCTCAAGAAGGCATTACATATACAAAGCAACCTGGATATATATTTGCTGATTTGGACTCCTCCCTCTGTTAGGATTCACAAAATTGAAATGGATAATTATCATATAGCGTGGAATGCAATCTAGCATATAGAATAGCATAATTTCTGAGAAAATGATCTCTTATGTATATGTTAGGTAGTAAATATTACCTAAGTCACAAGTTGTCCATATAATTGATTTAAAGTGACAGAGTAACTACTCAAGCCACTCAGAAATATGGAAATACATTTATGGCCATACTTTTTGGTTCGACTGTTACCTCTGAAATTGACCCAATTGTCTGCAAATCACATGAATGCCTTTCAGCATGGGCTGGTTACAACAATAATTTATTCTTGAAGGCTTATATCTGCATGAATACGTGCTTATGGTAAATTTCAAGTTCTGATGGCTGGTTTAAGTGTGCATATGTTTAAAACAAAACACCTGAGTAGAAAACTAACTGAAAAAGAAATCCAGTAGTATATTTCTGCCTCCAGTGGTGGTGCATATAAATATGTAATAATACCAAAACTTATACAAGAGGATACTAATTGTTTTTTGCAGATAATAATCTTATTTTTTTTACAGTACCATAGTCACTGACTCTCCGTTCATTTGTGAAAGTTTAGAATGACTTCACCGTATCAAAGCATTTGTAGTTACAGACTTGCAGTAATGGGTTATAAAGAGTCCGTTCTGTTCCTATAGAGATACAGTAATGCACTAGAAGAGTTGGTCAGGAAATTTGAGACCTATAAAGATTCTGTGCACCAAGTAAGCTTATGATCCTTAACTAATAATTTTACTACTTTACTTCTAGCTTCTCCTTTTGTCAATTTTCATCTTGATATTATTTGGTAATTGATATGCTTATGAATGATTTTTGCTTTCATGAATCATGAGCTACGCATTAAGGGTGGCCTTCTCCCATGATCTTAAAAATTGGGCTTAGAAGCTAAACATTAAGATTTTATTGGCCAAACCCGAAGACTAAAAGATTTCATTTTCAGTCTCTGCAATTTTCAAGTGCTTTGTATGTATCTTACATCTTGGTAGATGTTGAACCCAAAGAGGACTAAAGCTATCTTGTTCGCTTGAATGTACTAGATCGGTGTCCTGAACTTATTGAAGCCGGCTAAAATTCAGATCTCATTTATATGCAATGTTCATTCTATAGGAGACCATATCAATATTGTTGGTTACATTTGCGTGTTCAAGTTAGGTTCCTCATTTCTGTAATTCTACGTCATATTATTTGTTACTGGCTCATTGCATTTCTTTTTGAATATCTCTTGTGCTATAAAGGTCAAGTCGCAATTTGTTTCCCAGCGTCAGACAGATGATTCACAGAATTTAATGTATTTCAATTTAAATTGAGACTTGAAGTTTTGATAGATCCATTTCTTATGAAGTTCAGAGAAGAAAGTGATGATTAACTTCTGTTGAAGTTAATTTTGGATAATTATGATATTTTACACTCTTTGAGATGTACTGTGGAGCTTGTCCTTGTCTATGCCTTTAACTATCTCATTTTATGTTATATCTGGGTATCAGGGACATTAGAAGACGTGAGAGACATGGAAGTGGTTGATTTAGAAGTTTCATCCTACTTGGCATCTCCCAGAAATAATCAATTACAGTGAACTGAAAATAACAGTTGTCCATAATGTGCAAAACATGCACAAAAGTGAACTGATCCACGAGATGCATTATTGGTGAACAAATGATGAGGAGTTTAACTATTTATATTCTTATGCAAGGTTTGATCTGGAGCCTTCCTTTGAACTGTGAAAGGACACAATACCCTTGTTCTCAAAAAACAGTAGTTCATAATCACTAGAAATACATGTCCCTGATTTACCTTGCAGCCTCATACATTTTTTTTCACTTCCACATTGAAGGTGAGGAAAGAATAGTAGAATACAATCTGTAAGTTTATAAAACATCAGGCTTTGCTTTTCCCTTTAGATGAACTATTTTAGGAGCCAACTACCATAGTTTCTGTACCAAAGCAGCAGAAGTACTATGGGAATCAATCAAGAACTGGTTGAAACTGTTATATCCCTTTTCTTTTGGCACTGTATTGCTGGCAGATTCATGAAAAATATCTATATTCTGTCGTGCTAATCTGAAGATCCTAAAATCGACGATATTAGTTTGCTTTAGATTCGTGGAGTAGTTAATGACATACATGATTTGTGCTAAACCTAACATCATAAGAACTCAAAGCCATACTTAACATCTGTAACCTTGATTCTTTCCTCTTAATTACACCTAATTTATTCTTACCATGATGATAATATATTTATGGTATATGTTAACCTAGAGTCAATATTGGAAGGCCCACAACATTATAAACAATTCAGATGCTAAGCTTGTTTATTCCCTTGATAAGATATAAGCTATAGAATGATTTGGCTTTTAGAATCCAGTCCACTTAGTTGAGTGAATACATTCTTCTCCTTTTTTTTTTTTTTTTAATTCCACAATGAATTTTACTTTCTTGCACCGCTTATTATTACACTGAATCATCCGTTGGCATTACCTGATACGTTGAGTAGATTGAAGAGACTTAAAATGAATTGGTAGATCTGGCACTCCACTGTGTGGTTCTGCAACTAAAGCAAGGATTCTGTTTACTTCATTTAGAATCTGATGTAAATGGCTAAATGCCACAACTAAGTCTCTTAGATACTATTTCTACTCAGTGAATATGTTATTTGTAATTTATATCTTTATTCTGAAACAGTTTTTTTGAAAAATTCCTCCTTCAACTCTTTGATGTGTTTCAATTTTCACAGACTACCATTTTTTGCCTGGCCCACCCACATTTTTTTTAAAAAAATTCTGTTGCCTGGAGTAGAAATGCATCCAGCTGCTATGATTAATGATTTTCTTAGCTGGTTGTTTCACAATTTACTGTTATACACCTATTAGTGCAAAGGGTAGTCTATGGACCTGCTTAAAATTTCTGATGAATCTTCAGAGACACTTCTGGGACATAATTTTCTTCTGGAATTTTGGCCCCTATTCTCTCCTGATGGTGAAAATATTTTGGTTTGGGAAATTCCATTAAATTTGAAAATATCAAACTAGTTAGACAATTCTGATGTGATGAAGGGTCCTCTCCTCTGTATTGCATTACTTCTAGTAAGACTTGTTGAGAGTGAATGTGACACGTGGGATTCTTCTGTGAAACAGGAATCAGAATCTTGTTAATTTGGAAATTCCTCAGCCTAGAGGTACGTACAAGAAACCTTTAACAGTGTGCTTAGCTGATGTCTAGCTCCTAGCTCTATAATAGCTCTTATAATTATGTATCTAATGATTTGGGCCCATTAAAGCTTCAATTAATTAATCATATATATATAGCCAAATATATTATATAGTGAATTTGCTTAGCGAGATATTCTTTTTGTGGACCTAGAATAGAATAAAAGAATACTGTGTGGAGTGGGAGACAGATGTAGCTTTGAACATATTGCACATTAGTTTCACTGTGCTCCGTATAGATAGTTTTACAAATGTGTACAGTAAAAAGGTTTCATGTGTTAGTGAAAAACACTATTACTATGATCCTGTTTTTGTTACTTGAAGATATTTCATGGACAGCCATAATCTTTCCCAGGAATATATTGAATGTCCTGTAAGGACGTGTCCTGTCTCCATTCTCATCATTAATCCACCCCTCAACTTCTGAACAAGCAATATTGTTACAGTTCTGCACAATTGTATTTATGCCAGGTTTGCATCATTGTCTCCAAATATTAATATTATTATTAATGATCAAATTGCAATTTTACCATGAATTCTTGTTGAAAATATATGTCTACATTATTTCAAGGAAACTGGTCCTCATGAGTCAGCATTAGCAACATCCAATTACTCAAACTGTTATGGGATGAAAGCAACCTTGGCCCTTGAGAGGGTATTTTGAGGAATAAGAAATTATATTCAAAAAAAAAAAATACTGTGGAAGAATATTCATCTATTTCAAATTAGTTCAATCAAACTGTAACAATGATGCATAATTAATTGAAGGAGAAGTAATGAAGTTGAGATAGATTATGATGAGTAAGTATTTCCTTTTTGGGAAATAATGGAAGAAATGGGTCATATATATAGTCAATTTATTAGTTAAATGAGTGTTGGGGAATTGAGAGAGAGAAAAAAAATTAAAATGGGTGTAAATGTGATATGGGAGGGGGTAGAGGGGTCCCATGAAGATGAAAGATGGAGGACAGTATTTGAAATTGTGGTTGGGGAAATTTTGCTGAAGCATCAACCACACTGATTGATGATAATATATAAAAGTGATAAGGACTAAGTAAGTGTAGCTATACGTACTACTGTTGTGCTTGTGCTTGTGGACCACATTTTTTTTCTTATTTTGTTTTAAATTACTCTTAACTTTGGCCCTAATTAATCAATGTTAAATTTATCTTTCGTTATCAACTTGGGTTCACAAATAGTCAAAAAAACAAAATTACACAAAATTATCTAAAATCTCGTTTGATATGCATTCTTCCTCAAACCAAGAAATCTCTTAACAATACACAATAATTAGTTGAATAGTTGTGACTAAATAAAATTGTTTGTTATTTAAATCAATATAATAATTCTTTGGATCGGATCTCGATGGGTCTACTAACATGCCAGTAGCATTTTGATAAGGAGTTTGAAGTGTTTCACCTTACTACTATATCATGTACCAAAAAAAATTATCTTACAACCTCATTTATGTTCTTTTTTTTGTTTGAGAAAAGTATAAATATATATGCGATAATTAAGGGCACGTTTGGTATGAATACCAAACAATACATTACATGTAATTTCACGATTCTCAAAAAACTTTATATTATATTTTATACATACCAAACACACTTTTTATCATACTTTTTCTCTCTCATAATTTTTCTCTCTATCTCTCTCCTTATTTTTTTCTACAGTACTTTTCTTTATTTTACAGTACTTTACTCTACAGTATTTTACATCTGTGCATTTATACCAAACGTGACCTTAAGGGATATAATAGTATACTTCAAGGTACCTAATATATGTAACAAAGGATTAATAGATAGTTGATTGGAGTAGTACATATTTCATTCTCCTTAAGCAAGGTCTCGAGTTTAAGTCTTGTGTATGACAAAATCTCTGCTAAGAGAGTTTTACTCCCGTTGTGAGACCTCGGCTAGCTCGAATATAATAAAAAAAATATCTGTAAATATATATGTGTGTGTGTAACGTAACAAAGGGATATATATAAAACGTAGATTAAAATCCATATATAAAGCAAGTGTTAATTAATTTGGGTCATCACTCAAAACTCAAAAGTAAGGTTAATTATTTATTTAATTTGATGTCCATCATCAATAATGTATCTATATATATCCCTAACTACAACTTCCTATCAAGGGCTGACTTGAGTGGGAGAGGGGCCTATAATTGGTGGGCCACACAACACAGAAAAATAATATATCCTTCTTGAACGATGCATTGTATGTTAACACATACATCTTCTGCTTTCTTTCTGTTTTAGATTTTCTTTCGGATACTTAAATCATTTTTATGTTATATTTATTATTTATGTGGTTTCTGCCTCAATTAATCGAATAAAAATTTAATATTACAAGAGTATTAAAATTCACTATATTTCTTCAATTATTTAATATATTTTTTAAAAAAAATTATTGAAATTCAATAAAACTAACTTTGATTAATTTTGCCCACGACACCTATATATAAAGAGGCATATATATGATACTACACCCACTACTTCCATTACTCGAACGGCAAGCATTAATATGATTTCCACTTTTAGTACTTAAAACAATAGCTAATGCATGTTTATATATAATTATATATAGTCGTCATCTTCTTCGTCTTCTTTTTTTTTTTCTTGCCTTTCTTTTTGGTTTTATAATATGGAAAAGATAAACTTGTGCTTTTTAATTCTCGCCCCCATTGTCTTTAATTAAACTCTAATCATTAAAGTTCACGACGTATGAATTCTACACCCAATATATATTTTGTTCAACACCTAATTTCACCGTATAATTAAACTATAAACTATTAACAAACCCATTATTATATACTCCCTCCGTTCACAATATCTGCTTTATTGAATAGGTACACACAAATAAAAAAATCATTAGTTCACCTTAAACTTAAACTTAAAAAAAATATGAGATAAAAAGATTCAATTACCCTTACTAATTAATTATTTTTACCTACTCTCTCCTTTAATTTTATCTTGGGAATAGGTATTAGGTAAAAATAAAATTGTAAAAAAATATTTAATGCTTTCTTAATTTTGTAAAACAACAGATATTTTGAAATATAAAAAATCTCTCAACGAAACAAATATTGTGAAATGGATGAAAAAATTAATAAATAAATATTGCAAGTTAGAATTTAGAAAGGTATGTAATGTAATAGGTATTAGGTAGGTAGCTAGCAAGTGGAAAACCTTGGGCATCGCTCTCGTGCTACTGTGAATAAATAAATATAGGTCGCTATCATCTTCTCAACTATATCTATATATCTATTCTTACTATTACCACTCGTACCTTCACAATGGTAAATAATACTATATATATTAAATTGATCTTTCAAATAAATGGAACAACAACCCTGGAGTTGTTCTTTCTTGATCTAATTTTTCATTTATGAAAAAGCTAATTAAGAAGAAATAAATTGAAGAATGTTAATATATATAGTCATATAGATACTCTCTTGGGTACTAAATATAAATATTAATGAATTTGATCTTATTAAAAAATTTTAGAAAATAAAAGCTGAAATACAAATAAAAAATAATGTAGGTCATGTGTACATATATAATTTTTCTTAATTATTAAGATTGATGATTAGAAACTCCCTAAGTTTTGTGATTTAATTTGTCCAAGAATTATACCTTTATGTTAACTTATTCGTCAAAATTCTAACGAATCAATGATATGACGGACGTCAAAATACAAAAAAAAAAAAAAAGATCTCCTAAATTTTAGGTGTTGTAGATAAGCCTCCTTTATTTTATAAGCCTTATTTTGAAACCCTTTTAATTAATAGGGCGTGTCTATCTTTTATTAAGATTTTAGATAAAAATGTTAATGCATAATTTTTTATACAAATTGTAAAGTTTGACGGAGTTTTATTATATGTCAACTTTTATAGTTAAAGAGATTATCTATATTTTAACAAAAAAATATAAAATAAAACATCACATTTAAAAATTATACAAACAATGTGCTGACTATATTTGTATGATTTTTAAATATAATATGTTTATTATTACTAAATAAAATATTTCATCATATATATCGTTAAGCACGTGAATCAACTGATAAAGATTTTAAATTCAAACTTTGAAATTAATGCAATTGTATTAAAATTAGATTAGGAAAACTTTTTTTTGTCATTGTAATCCCACCCGACTCAAATAATTAACATTAATAGACTATAACATAAGCTCAGTTGTACTTAACAAATTAAATGATATCAATCGCTAATTTCAATTTTATGTAATGTGTAAATCAAGTAATTTAGAAAAAAAAAATTCTGGTTAATGTAAATGAATGATCGATGATACATATACATATATAATTCAGAAAAAAAAAGTGCATGTAACCATTTAATTTGTTTATTTACTGAAGGCAGCTGGCTTCTAATAATTAAAACAAGTCGTTCCTAATGCTAATGTTAATGTTGTTCACTTTTTCATCATGACCAATACCTTACACAAATTCTTTGCTTTTCATAATATTATATATATATATATATATATATATATATATATATATATATATATATATATATGCATTCTATATATGATCGATAATGGACAAAAGGAACCAAACTGTTTGCTACATATATTGTTGCCGATTCTGTAAATACATTACGAATCAACAATTTAGAATTGGGCAATCAACTATATGTCTCGTGTTTTATCGTTTTCTTTCCTTTCACCTTTTTCCATCATCTTTAATTTATGCATGTGATATTATATATGTATATATATATATAATGTCTGGTGTTACAGTATACAGCAATAGAAGTTACTATTGTGCATTAGATTAGAGAAGGAACAGTACTTGTCATTTCAAAAGGAGGAAAATGTTTTTTTTTTCTTTTTCAAAAAAATATACTTCATTATTTGGAGTCTTAGTCTTAGAGTTATATATATAATATCATATAATTCAAACTATATATCTATCTAGCTAGCTCACAAACAAAAAAAGAACCGTACGATTCTCACCTATAGTATATGTACAAGAAGACAGTATGCAAAACCCTATAAGCGTTTTTCATATCTAGCTAGGTTTCAAATTTTTTAGGTCAGGGTATTATAGTAATAGTAGTGATCCCCTATTTGATTTGATCTTCCTTAATTATATATGTGCTTCTTTTTTGTTTCTGGTTAATTTTGGTTTTGGAATTTGAATTCACGTGCTTCAAAATGGATCATTCCTGTGTGCCAATATACTTATTTTAAAGTTTATATATATATATATATATATGAAAACTAATTAGTCTCAACAAAATTTATATTATATTAATCATATTTGGTTATTTTGTTTATTTGATCTCTTAAACCCTATAATATACAGATTTGAGAAAGTGAAAAGTTATAAAAAGAGAAGTTACACCATATATATATATACCCAACCTTTTTTCTTTTTTAATTATATTAAAAATTAAATTTCAAATAAATTGACATGTGTATATTAATTAATTGAACTTGTCATTTAATTTGAAGTAAAATAAATATATAATTCGGTTTAATTATAAAAATAACATATAGATATCTACTAAGTAGTAATTAAGTGTTTATTTTTTTACAACCAGATATTCATTGTTGATGAGCAGTGAGCACAATGATATATAATATAACTCCCCTAAGAATCTCAAATAATGGTAAGATATATAATATAACTCCCCTAAGAATTTTAAAATTTCTTGTTCATATCCAAATACAAAAATCAAACCCTAAACATTTAGTTAAATGAGTCATTTATACTCAATTATATATACCCCATTTAATAAGCACTAAATAAAGTCATTCATTTATTTGCTAATTATAGTAAGTAGTGAAGGCTTATTTAATTTGCATAGTAATACTTAAAATAATATAGTATCACAAATATATTATAAGGTTGTTTATATATATATGGTTGAAAATTAAATTAAAATATAAAATTAAAGGTGATGTGAGTGGAAGAGATAGAGAGATTGAAGTGGAAAGGGAGACATCCCCACACACTTGAAATTATTATTAGATGCAATGTCATAGTCATTCTTTTTTAGTGTACCTCCATTTATTACCCTTTGTCTTTTGCCTCCATTCTTTTCTTTTCTTCTTCCTCCATCCACTCAAATGCTCTTTGCCTTCTTCTTCAATTCCCCCTTTAATTCCCCTTCTCTTCTCATCCTCCTTTGCTTCATCAATTTTCTCTATTATCAATAATTCCTACTTTTCCCACTCTTCTCTCTTAATTATCACTTTCATAATTCCCAATTCCAATTCCAATCCTCTCCCTCATCCAATCTAATTAGGGTTTCCTTAAATTCTCCCTACATCTACTATATACCCCTTTAATTTATTTAGGGCCTTTCTCTCTGACTTATCACTCTCATTCCCTAAACCTAGCTCTACTTTCTGATCCATCTTGCGAGGCCATCTTCAGGGAAACACCTACACCTCCACCTTAGCTTCTCTCATCAAGGTAATCACTAGGTACCTACAATTCTAGCTCATCTATATATTTCAAATTCAAATTCAAATTAAAAGGTAAATTTCATTCAATAATCATCTTCATCAAGTGTTGAGCACTTGAGCTTAGCTTAGATCATTAATTCTTGATTTAATTTCCATGTTATACTTCTTCTTCGATCTGTTTTTGTTTCTTTTGAGTAAAGTTAATTAAGGGTTGATGGAAAATAATGGAGACACACAGTACTGAATCCTTTTAAGAAAATCACTGTTTAGGGCTTTTTTTGGTTTTATTTTATTTTTTAAATTTATGTAATTATATATGGCTTGTTGTGAGTTGTGACTTAAGTGATCGGTGATCAGATCCTTGCAAGTTCATCTGATATTTCTTCAGATGAGTCCCAACATATATATTATATATAATTAATTAATTAATTAATATTAAATAATTAATAAGTTGCTACAATTATATTGATCATGCAGAAGAATTTGTTGCAGCAGAAGAAGAAAGAGATATTTTACATAAAGTAGTAGTGTTCTTGTTCTGTGCTACTACTGTTTACTGTACGTACTGTTTCTCTGACTCGCTAAAACATTGAGTCTATTTAAGAAAGCTAGCTAGAAGATCATGGAAAGCCCAGACCAAACCATTAACTTAAGGAAATTTTCTGAAATTAATGACATCTTTTATGAAAATACTGAGAGTTTCATGTTAAAAAAGCAAATAAATAAATAAATAATATTCAAAAATTCTTTCCTGAATTTCTACCATATATTATTTGGAAAGGAAGGGGAAAAAAAATTAAATACAGGCGGAAAACATATATATATTTATAAACAGTTTTAAATTGAAAAGGATGTATAAAAAGGTTTAAAAGAAAGAGAAAGAGAAAAGGTATAGTACCGGCGGTCTTATAATATACAAAAGTCTTGAAGTTTAATTAACCCAGAAAAAAAAAATTTGTGTGCCTATATATATTTTAAGAGTTTTTTTTAAGATTTTCTTTCGATTAATAAAAACGGTTTTAGCATTTAAAATTATTATTTTTGTTGATTTTTCAGTAAGTTCAAGTCATCATTAAATTCTTTCTCATCCAAATAAAAAAGAAGAAGAAGCAAAACCCTATATATATATATGTGTGTGTGTGTGTGTGTCTGCAAGGGATCAAGAGGGGATTCTGTGTGAAAAATAAATATATGAAGTGTATATATATATTAGACAAAAAGTGTGAAGGAGGAGGAAGAAGTCAATCAATCTAATTAATATTTATTAGAAGTGTTAATTAATTTGAATTTTGAACAGGTTTTTTTGACATATATACTCTAAATCAACCCCCAATTAGCTATAGCTAGTCGATCAGCTAGTTGTAGATTACTACCTGAAAGAAATTAAAACAACACAACAAAACCAAACAAAAATTATATTATATATATGTGTGTGTGTGTGCAATTGATGAACTGATCTCATCAGATCTTACAAAAATTGCTCAATCAATCAAGAAATGGGTCTAATTAATTTATGCTAATTTAATTTTCAGTTCGTTTTAAAAAAAATTAATGGATAGATGATGTTGTAGCTATATATATATGCAGTGCAGAGAAATTAAGATATATCCATCCATGGCATCATCATCATCATCATCATCATCATCAAGCTCAAGCTCAATATCATCATCATCATCATCATCAAGCTCATCATACAATTCACCATGCGCCGCATGCAAATTCCTGCGAAGAAAATGCATGGCTGGATGCATCTTCGCCCCTTACTTCCCACCCGAGGAGCCTCAGAAATTCGCCAACGTCCACAAGATCTTCGGCGCCAGCAACGTCACCAAGCTCCTCAACGACCTCCTCCCTCACCAGCGCGAGGACGCCGTCAATTCCCTCGCCTACGAGGCCGAGGCCCGTGTCCGCGACCCCGTCTACGGCTGCGTCGCCGCCATCTCCTTCCTCCAGCGCCAGGTCCACCGCCTCCAGAAGGAGCTCGACGCCGCCAACGCCGACCTCCTCCGCTACGCCTCCCCCTCCATCATCCCCATGCCTCCTCCTCCTCCTCATACTCCCTATTATGCCCATACCCAACCCTCTTCTCTTCTTCCTTATTCTCTTCCTTGGACTGATCATTCCTCTTCTCATCATGATTTCCATGCACCACCAGGAGGAGGAGGAGGAGGTGGTGCTCCAGGTATATAATTATTAATATTAATTGTGAATCAATGAATGATTAAACACCTATACACTCAGGCCGTGTATAGAGAGAGTTTCGTGACCAGCATTAAAACCCTGGCAGCGCAACAAAAAATAAACTCCCATCCAATCTAGGGTTTCTATATATTCTACTTTTTTTAATTAGTTATACCCTTATATGTGCATTATTATTATTATACGACTGAAGAAGAAGTCGTTGGTCTACAATAATTATTGTTTAGATTCTTTAATAATGACGAGAAATCTAATTATTAGTTTGTTGTAGTAGTACTAGTATAGTATATAAGTATAGCAGTAGTAGTAGTGTGTGCCAAAAGTCTAGCTTTATTAATTAAGTGTGGCTAAATAAGTTGGTACAAATTAAATATGCATGGTGTTAAGTTAATTATATACATACTACTACCACATCCTTTAATTATTATTTTCTTGTGTACGTTTTTTAAGTGTATATGATATTGTAGGCGTGCATGCCGATCGAGTTGACATTCTCTCTCATTGTTTAATTAAGAAGAATATATATAAAATTTTAATTTACTAATTCATAATCGTCATCTTGTGTGTAAAAAGAAGATGATTCTTAAAGCTTAACTCTACGCCTCACTCCTACTTACCCTATATATTCCTGCCTTTGTTAATTTAATTTAATTTAAATTTTCAACTTTTTTCTTTTGTGTGTGTGTGCATATGGTATTATATATATATATATATATATATATATATATATATATATATATATATATATATATATATATATCACCCTTTTAACCTCTTGTTTTTTACTTTCCTCTAGCTAGTGCAAACTTTTATCTGGCCAAATCATAACCACTGATTTGAATATTGTTTCCTATTTCTGTCTGTGCCGGAATACCACCTATCAAACAAGTTCAGATTTTTTACTTTTTACTGATCACTGTTATATTGTCCATATATATGATCTCTTAGATTTAGTTATACATATCACTTTAGTTTCCTTCAAACAAAGACTTGTGTTTGAATTGTAGCTTTCATCAGCTAGAGGCTCAGCTCAATTCTTCATGTATCTGAAACAGTAAGCCACACAGTCGCTGTACAAATTACAATGTACATAGATAAAGTAGCACTGCTAGTCCATGTTTTAGGTGGGTGTTTAATTGGAGAAAAGATGTTTTGGTAGAAGAAAAAAAAAGTGAAAATAGAAGTAAAAGTTATGTCACAAGAAAATGAAATAGGATTATAAAAAAGTATATTTGGTACTATACAGAAAAATAAAATTAGATTGTAAGATTAATTTTATTTGATATGATGAGATAAAGATAAGAAAACTGAATAGAAAAACTTTGTTAAAATATTACTTTACCTCTATCTAAAATAATAAAATAATGACACGTGTCCCTCAAATTAGATTAAACACATCCTTGAAATGGTCATTTTGCAATTTATTAAGAAACATTTCACCGTAGCTTCCCACCCAACTTGCTTCCTCAGATTCGTCTGCACGAAGAAGTTGCAATCCATTTCCCTTTCCCTGCATCGTACCAAACACAAAAGAGAACGATATGAAGTTTACTTTCCTTTCACATAGTTCTCTCTCTAAAAAAAGCATACCAAACAATACTAGGATTTTCAGTATTTTTATTAAAGAAAAAATGTAGTTATGATAGAAAACTATATAGAAGCAACACCTAACAATTTCTATAGTCTATAGTCTATACTGTTACTATCAATAACACTTCTCCCCAGACATTACAGTGAAAACAGTGAGAGCATAGACAGAAAGCCACAACTCACGACACCATTAATCTTCTCTCTCTTAGACTCAACCTACAATATTTACACCAACTTGCGCATGCATACGCATAAAAGTCTATTTCTTTAATCTTTTTCCCAAAGGACTTTAAAGTTTAAATGTGAAAATGTTCTCTGTAGCTTCAGCCTTCATGCCCCTTCATCATTAAATTAAACGAAAAGATCGAATATATGTAACCCTATCTAGCCTTTTGGGATCGAACCTTTTTTTTGTCCCTGAACTTTAAATAATGTTAGGTATTAATTCTCTTACTTAATATTTAATTATGTAGACGAAACATTTTTAATTAAACCCTCAATTATATATAGAAAGTCAAATTGTAAAAATTAAAGATAGTATTATATAGTATTGATCATTTGATCCCAGAAGTGGCAGTAAAAACCCTTTCGAGATCCAGAAATGGAAAGATTGGGTTAGGGTTTTTCCCATAATTATTACAACCAAAAAAGAGAAGTATATATATATAGGACTTAATGGAAGAAGAGAAAGCAGTGTTTCCAAAAATAGCGAACCTTTCATGTCCTAAAGGAAGCCAAGCAGTCATTTTCTCCAATTATAATTTTTGTTACAACTATATTGCATAATTACAAGAGCTCCTGATCAGATATATACATATACATATATATAATATCCTTATTTGTTTTCCGATCCATCAATTCATTATTACAGAGATCTTAATAGCTTTACAAGAAGGGAAATATCTTTATTATAATTAAACAAAATTCTTCGAATATTTATAAACAAGTCATATATATATATATATATATGACACATGCATCCTAACCTCTCCTATTCTGAAACTGGGTTCACTTTGGGTCAGTCGTCTCTTACTCCTTGTGTGATGAGTTTGGATGGTCGGATTTGAATTCGTTAAAATAAAAATGTATAAAATGCATGATTTGAATTGTAAATAAAAAAATTACAGTATAAACACGAATTTCAATTTTTTCATGGTTGAATGATCGGAACAGTATTACTATTTACTAATGCATGGTTGTGAGTGGTAGGCATTTAAGAATGAAGAAAAGTGGCCATTTGTGAAATGTCTTACACACACACATGCACACGAGGGTGTGGCAGAGAAGCTAAGGCTCTCATAGTGAAGAGAGTCACATCTATGAGCATGAAGTGATGACCATTTTCCTCCAATTCATCAATTTTTCTTCTTTCTTCTTTCTTCTCTCTCTCACAGACCAAACTCTGCTTTCCTCGAGATCGCCAAAATTAAAGCCCCCACCACTTTTTTCTTTCCTTTCTTGCTCAATCAAATCTAATCTCATCATCAATAACTTTCCCTCTCAATGTCTACCTTCCCTTTAATTAAATTCGTATATATATATATATATATATATATATATATATATATATATATGCAATATCATTAATTATTGTATAGGACGTGCATTTTGATTTTTGACATTAGATATATAGATCCCTTCCCATTGTAATAATAAAATATTTGCAAGCTAGAATTACATTTTTATAATTATGTGATAAGTCAATAATAAAATTCGATCTTTATCTTTTCTTTATTTCTCATAATTAAAGAAAAGATAAAAAAGAAAGAAAAGATAAAGATCGAGAAAAACATTTTAGAATTATATATATATATATATATATATATATATATATATTACTAATTGAAAAAAATTTGTCCAATAAAAATATAATTTTGATTGAGAAAAACATATTAGGATCGACTAAAGTTAAATAATCTCATATGAAGTGTACTTCAGTCGATAATATATAAATCATTAAATTAAATAATTAAATACAATTTTGTTACTATTGATCAATAATTCAAATCATCGTCAATTAAAATGTAGTTGATTCAAATTGTGGAGAAAGACATGTTTAAAAAGTAAAAGAGGGAAAGAGTTTATGAATGATATATGTATGATGTATGTTGTAGAGTAGAGTAGAGTGGGTGAGAGAAAAGTGAAGGATTAAATTGTTGGTGGTGAATGAATGGAATAGTTAAAATTAAATTGAGAATGGATGAATGTTGTTCACTCTGCCCTAAGACGTGGAAAAGAAGCAAAAAGAGGTAGCAGGTCAAATTTGGCAGTGAGAAGCTGAGTTTATATTATGATCAGAAAAGGACAAACAAGAAGAACACCATGTGGGTTGAAGGGTGGATGGGGGGGTCCTATATCCCCTATTTAAGCCCCTACCACTATTTCCTTCATCTTCTCTCCTCCACACCTAATTCACAATTCAATTCTCACAACCCAAGCTAAGGGTCCACTACTACTACTTGTATATCTTTCTTTCTGATCCTTCTATATATGATTTCCATGTTCAATTAATAAATATCTCTCTCTGATCTGTGAGAGAGAGAGAAAGGGTGTGTTCATCATAGACTTTCATATATAGCCAAGGATTTTTTTAGGTGCAAACTGTTGTAAATCTATACAAACGCTTATGTGATGTGTTTGTATTGATCCAATTGCAAAAATATAATTTTTTTTAAAAAATATTTTTACAACTGAACCAATACAAATACGCCACGCAAGTGTTTGCACCCTAAACAGTTTGCACTACACATACCCAAAACACTTGTACGTACAATAGTGTTGTTAGTATGACATGAAACTTATATGTTACTCTTCTCAATGTGGTCAACACGGACAAACATGACTCCACTCTGTCATTCTATAATTATATTTATGACTTCATCTCATGTGCTCTCATATATATATATATATATATATTATTGGTTAACAAAATAGTTAATTATTTTAAATTACAAAAAATTAATAAAAAATAAATTTTAATATTAATTTTAAAACTCCTTCAACCAATTAAATAAAGTCTTAAATATGTATTCTAGAAATACATATTAGATAAATTCTAAATAATATATCGATAAAAGTATTTATGGTATTCTCAACGTAACGTTTTAGACTATTGTTAAGTATATCTTTAAAATTTGTTTATTGTCAATTACTCAGTTGTACTCCCAATCTTCTGTTTTTCTATTAGTGTTATCCTTTTTACTAATACTATCAAAATAATTAACAGTGAGTGCTATATAGCATCACACGCGGCAAAAAAAAGCTAATTATGTTAAATTTATATAAACTATCACCGTTAAATTAATTAATTAGCCCCTAAAGATTGTGTCAAATTGTTAAATTATCCCTTAAAGTTTGCATCTTTGCCAAATTAATTGACCCATAAAGTTTGTTATAATGTTAAATTAACTCCTAATGTTTTAACTTATACTGATACTATCCTTTTCGTAGGGTTTAGTACGAAAGATCTACTCCCTAAAGTTGACATTGGCAATTGGCATAAATTAAACTCAGTCAATTTTTTTGTCACGTATGATACCATATAAACACTCAATATTAACTATTTTATAACGATGTTAGTGAAAATAGCAATATTGATAGAAAAAATTAAAAAAATAGAGATACAATAATTGACAACAAATACACTTTGTGGGCATAATTAAATGATAAGATAGCAAAAATACTTTTGCCTAATATATATTAATTAATTTATATATAGTATCATAGTACAATCATGGAGACAAGTATACGTGCGATATATATATATATGTCAATTTCATTTGTGTACAATACATATATATATGTACGAAAGTTATTTGTTGTTTGAAACTCTCATAAGTGATCACTATATATGTCCTACACTAATTAATTAATGAGATTGGTCATGAACCCGTGAAGTGAAACTTGAAAAAGTACCCTACTCAATATATAATTTCTCCATTCATCCAGATTTTGTTTCACCAATAAAAATATCATTTTTCATGTGGTTCTAATTGAAATAAACTCTCTAGATCTATATATGATCCTCCACTTTCAAACCCAATGTGATGCCTTCTTTTTAGTTTTACTTTTACAGCATTGGCTTCGATCTATCCTACGTGGCTCAATAGATTATTATTTTCTAAGGCTACGTTTCTATAAATGTACGAACGCAAAGGAAAGAGATATAAAGTAAAAAATGTGAATACCAAAAAAAAAAGTAAAGAATGTAAAAAATAAAAAAAAATATGTGTTTAGTATGTAAAAATGTGATGTAAAGTAAGTATTGAAAAAGATTAAAATACATTTATTTTATAATGAGAGTGTTTCTTGGTAGGTGAGAAAGTAAATAGAAAGAATAATTAAGAGGGGCATTTTTGACATTTCTCCTTCAATCAAATTCAAAGAAAAAATCAAAGGATGAACAATATTTTACATGTGAAATATACCAAACAGTGTAAATTTTTTGGATTCGAAATTTACCTTTTCTTCCCTTCTTTTTTTAGAGTGTATACCAAACACAGCCTAATAATAGAGAAGGTGTATATGAAATATAATAATACAGCTAGCAGCTCTGATCTGGTTCATTTTAAACATCAATTTTGGCTATATATGGCTAGCTAGAGAGTTGTTTTTATTATTATAAGTATAGGGCTGTAACACATAAATAACTCATATATATTATTACGAGTCTTACATTAAGAGTTTATATATCTTTAAAAAAATTTTGAACTCTTCAATTTTAACAATTAACTTTTTGAGATCTTCAATTGATGATTTTATTGAGAGTCGGTCAACACAAAAGAAACAGCATCCTATAAGCTAGATTAAGGTATGGTGCAATGTATCGAATATTGAAAGTTGAATGAAGCGGCCAAAAGTGAAAATGACTATTATTGGACCAAATGTCGTTAGAGAGGACTGTCATGGACGTCAACTTTTAAACAAAATGATAATGATACGAGTCTTACATTAAAAATGTTATCTTCAAGAAAGAAGTTATAAAACCTTAGACTCTCCATCTTTATTACTTAATTTTGGAATAATATCGTTCTCCTAAAAAGTAAAAACTTAAACTGATATCATAATATATATATACTTCTAAATTGTAATTTAATAGTGATCACGGCTTCGTCTCTAATCTCTTCTTTGCACTGAATTTGATTAGGGTTAGCTTTTACATCCACAAATCTTTGAAATTTTTTAAAAAAAATATCCAATAACTTAATTATTAGTTGAATTGATAGCGATCATATATACTCTCGTAAAGAGAGAAAGACGCAAATTCAAATGTATATATATTCTTAATTATTATCCATTTTTATATACCCAAATTAAAGAAGAGAATCCACATGCAAGAGCACTGCCTCTATAAAAAAAAATGAATCAAGCAAAGCATGCTTAAGTCAGTGCAACGAATCGAACAATAAGTGAGAGACAATGAATTTTGATTAGGAATCATATGCACCAAACCAAACAATAATTTGAAGCCTGCAATTCATCATTACCCATATCTAGCATTTCTCTTTTCAATATTCAATTCAATTAATCATAATAAAATACTAATTAACATTTTAGCAGAAAGATCCCAACATACATAAAAATACAAATTTCTGGGGTATATTTGATTTTGATGATGGGCATATATAATTATAAAAGACCACACACCTAATTGATAGGGTTAGTGAGAAGAAGCATTGCCACATGCACAATATATATATATAGTTCTAGAAAAATGTTAATTAAATGTATGTTCAAAGAGAAGTGGTAGGCTAGCTAGCTAGCTTTTGAATTATTCATTATTCAAAATTCTTTATGACCCTATAGCTAAATATTACAAATTTACAATTTATACTTTATTCCAAAAGCTGTTAGTATATAAGATTTCCAATGATGATGGCCATGATGGTTGCCACTACTGCGGTTCTAAACAAACCTATGAATTATGGGTCAAAGAGATGCTATATTCTTCTTTTTCATTTTATTTTATTTTAATTAATTAATTCTTCCTTTTTTTTAATTAATTCTCAATCGTCTAGATATGAATCATGGAGCTACATGCTTTATTCTCTCTTTCTCTCTCTATTGATCTTCCTTTTCAAACATATATTCTGCCTTTCAAGCTTTAAGCAGTCGTTTAAAGGTTATGCATTGCATCAATATAATTTCTTTTATTATACCGGAGATATATATTATATATTTCTCAACAAGAATTAATCCATCATCATGAGTTAATGAAAAGAATATAATTAGATATATATGCTTGAGTTGTTCCAACAGAAATCTATATAAAAATATTCTGAGAATTGTTAGGCCCTGTCGCAATTAATGGAGAATTTTTTTGGGAGGCGAGGGAATTATTTAGGAATTAATATCATTATTAATATATATATACACACACACACAAACACCAAAGCGCAGTAGTAATGGAATATTGTGGAAAAAGTGGGACTTTTTGAAGTAACGCGAGAATTAGGCAATTTCTTTAGGCATGTTCATTAAGAAATGTGTTAATGGAAATGGTGGGTTTTATTGGGTCTCACTTATTTTTTATTTTTTTATTTCTATCAACTTTAAAAAAAAAAAAAAAATACAAAATATTTATTATATCCCTCTGATTTGATATAATTTGACACAATTATAACCCTCTTTTCTTTTTATTATTTTAATATAAGAGATAAAATAGTTATTTTAATACATTCTCTTTCCATTTCTATTATTAATAAACGTGCCCTTAAAGTTGATGAGAAAAGGTGCATGGCAACTATACTTACTGGTTACTAGCAATGTAGGTTTATGATACTGAGGGGAAAAGTTCACTATTACCACTAAAATTTAAGTGAGCATTCTCTTGCGCATTCCCATGCAAGAAAGCTCCTTTCACAATTAAATGGAACTTGTACGATTCTAATTAAAGCTCTCTGCCTAGCTCGGCTTCACTTTAGGAATTGAATGTTGCAAATTACTGTGTTTTAATTTTGCGTTTGTCTTTGGTTCAGACTTCACTTCTTCACTGTCCTCAGTCATTCAGATTTCAGACTACAATATACAAATGAAATGACACAATAATATATATTTAAAAAAAAAGTTACATTTATATATCTTTTTTCTTTCTTTAATCAAGCATGGTAAGTACTCCATATCGATTTAAATAATTTTATTAAAATTTAATAATATGAGTTTATAATAAATATCCATTAGTTATTGTATGGTAATATTGTCTATATATGCTAATGGAGTTCAAAAATAATTCTGGAGATAAATATATAATCAAATTTGATATATATGTATAAACTAAAATAAACTCTGCCCAAGGTAAAACATGATTAAAAATTAAGTTGATTAGCTAGTGATAATAGTTTGAGTAATTTAATTATCAAGTTTCAGATTTCAAGGCATAATTAAGCAATATTGATGTATATACATTAATTAGAGATGCATCTCTCTTACTTTTACTTTCTTTCTTTCTTTCTTTCTTTTTTCATTATTTGTCTCTCTCACTATACAGTATTGAAGAAGTTTCAAATTTGTTTAGGGGGACATTGAGCATTATTAGTCCACCAATTTCTTACTGATAAAAATATTGGCGACTTTTTTTCTTCTTTGGTTCAAAACATCATATTTACTGATAAAATTAAGTCACAAGACCATACAAAGAAGATTTAGCAAGAAAATGTTAACAAAACCTTAAGCAACATAGCTAAGAAAGCCTTTTTGGGTCACAAAAAGGAGCCTATGTGATTATCCTTTTCAAAATTTGGGCCAATTGATCCAATATGATTGTTCTACTACTACAACTACATATATTTTCTCTGTCCCAAAACCCAAAATAAGGCCCAAGATGAAGGAAGGAAAGGATTAAGGGTGTGTTTGTTTGGAGGAATGTTGGAGGTAATCCAACATTCTTCCTATCAAACATACTTACGTTTTACAATGTGATGAAATTATGTTTTTGTCTTTATTTTTTTATCTACTTTTATTTCATTCACTTTTAATATAAGGGTAAAATAGTCATTTTATCCACTTTTATTCTATTGCCATTCTTATTTCTTATCAAGCATAATAAACTCATTCCCATCACATTCTCCGTACCAAACCACCCCTAAGCACCTGACGAATTCTCAACACTCTACTTACACGGAAGAGGATCCAATGAAGTGTATAATATGTAAAGTGTATGAAGTGCATCATCTAGACCGTTAAATGAAAATCGAGTTCGTGTCCGTACTATAACAGTTTTATCTAACGGTTCATATTGTGCACTTTACCGGATCTGCACTTTAGCAGATCCGGATCGCTACTTACACTACAATCTTTGTTTTCAAATTGTTGAGTTGGATTTGGTCGTTATTCATTATTCAGTATCCAAATACTTGAGAAAAAACAAAAATTTTGTTAGAAATGCAAGAAATTGTGTACCACAAAGAGGCGAAGTATATGATGGATTAATCACATTGTGGCAAAAGATAACGAAGCCCAATGAAGTCCCACAGATATACATATAGATATAGATATACATAAATAAATAATGTAAGTAGAAAGAGAAGCTAACTAGGACGATTGGATAGCAGACAATCTATCTAAAAAGTGGGTGAAATTATCGTCAGTGTCGAGCATGCTAATTCTAACATATTTGGGGCTAACCCCAAAGTGCTTCCCACTTCGTGTTAAGATGTTGTGCCCTCGAAGATAACTCTCACAGTCCTCTATCTCTCCCTCACACTTCAACCACACAAAAGCTGCACAACCACACAACATATTACATTAAGATTGATATTTCCATATTTTAAGGATAAATTTGAGACAAATTGCATTTTCAAGAATTAAGTTTGACATTTTCATCTGTCTAGAAACACATTGTATCTTTCAAAGATTAAAATAATAATTTCCTAAGACTTAATTAAATGATGAATTCCAAAAACAAAAGTAAAAAAAGTGAAATTGAGATCAAGCATTACCAGGTTGGGGCTCCAAAACCTGAGCGAAGAAGGTGCAGAAAGCAGGAGAGAAGGATGGCAAACTGAACATTCCACTACGTTGAACAGCAGCTCTAAGGTGGTGCCACCTGTGAGCCATTTTGTTGTAGCTGAAGTTGAAGAATGAGTCTCCTTCTCTTTCTTGGTCGCAGCTATCAGACACTGCCCTCAACACCTTCGCTGCCCTCAGCTGCGAATCCTTAGACACTCCTATTGTATTCAGCTCTATGAACTTGGTCATCTTCTTAGCCACCTCTTCGTCTTTCACAAGAGCCCACCTAAACAAAACCACCAATTCACACTAATTTGATTGATTGAAATTGTTCTTGTGAGGTTAAGAATAAGATAGCATTATTACCCAATTCGCATTCCTGCATGGCCAGTGGATTTGGAGACAGTGAAGAGGGTGAGGTCGTGATCTGCAGGGGAAGAGATAGGAGTGTATTGGGGCCAATAGTAGGCAAGGTCATGAACCAATAGCCCTTGCCTTCTGTTCACCACAGACCCTCTCACAAACCCATCTGGGTTATTTGGGGAAGTCACAAGCTCAATGTATGGTCCTTCTTTCTCATAACTCTCTGCATCCCCACCCCATTTGTACAGTCCTGATTTCTGGTAATCTGTCATTGATGGGTATGACTGCCACCCAGTACAGTAGTAATTCATTTCTTTAATAAAAATTCACTATAGTATAAATTCCTCTAATTATATGGTGTCATTTGTTAATATTAATAGAAGGACTCACCTTAAAAGGATATTGAAGGGATGTATTGAAGTTAAATACTAATGTACTACTGAACATGTTCTCCTATTAATATACGGGTTTTGGCTTTTTGTGCTTAGGACATTGATTAAGGTATCTTCTGATTGACCAACTAAGAGCGTTTAATGACTTATCGAAAAAACCTTAAATTCTCTCTAAAAAAAAAAGTAAAAGTTTAATTAGTGCTATAATCAATAATGGTACTGGTTGACAAAACCTTAATATATTGCCCATACCCTGCAATCAAACCCTATGCCATTCATTGGTCAATCTCTTTGATTAGAAGCATGGACACTAGTAGCGGACAGTGGCATGCACAAGAGACACAATACACAACAGGACAAAAGTCCTTTACTCTCAAGCGATATCAGACAAATTAGAAGTCACCAATTTCTTTCCCATCTTGAAAAAAGATGATTAAGAATCTGTAGTGTTGTAATCCATCATAACTTCTATGGAGCCACTCAAAATCTTTTGCTTTAAATGCTTTATTTATGTGTCGATATCAGTGGCAGTCTTTTATTATTCCCTTTTATTACTTTTCTTTGTAAATGAATTATAAGAAAGTAAAAGGCTTTGTACAATTGTTTTTTGGACAAAACTTATGTGCTGTTGCTTACATGCTTTTGGTAAGGTTAACCAATTAAAAAAAGACATGTGTCAATTTTCTTCTCAAAAGTGACACATGTCTGCTTTTAATTGGTCAACCTTACCAAAAGCATGTAAGCAACAGCACATAAGTTTTTTCCTTATTTTTTTTTCTTTTACAACTCAATCAATATTATATGATGATTTTTTTAAGAAAAAAGAATCTTTAAATAACATATTTTTATTAGAAAAAAATTGATAAAAAAAAAAAATCTTACTAGAAGGTAAATTTCAGTGTCAGCTAGGCACATGCAAACGTTCACCATTAGTGTCCATGTGATGATGAGATGCAGGCATGGTATTGTATGTGTGCAATGTCCAGGACAGAGGGAGACATTAATGAAGACAAACAACCACAATGTTTTAAGTATTTAAGATGCATAAGTGAGCATAAAATATTAGCAGATCCGTGAAGTGCATCATCCAGTCGGTCTAATGAAAATGCTTCAGTATGGATAAAGATCTTAATTCTCATCTGACAGCTCAGATCGTGCACTTCAGCAGATTTGTGTCCAAAATTAACAGAAGATACGGCAGAAACAAGTCACATTCTTCATTTAATATATTGCCTCTTTCAATACATGCCTTATGCCTATCTTACATTAAAAAGAAATAATTGCACACAAATCTAGAAACAAAATCTAATGCTGAAAGTCAAAGAGCTCAGCCTCTATATAGTAATATTACCCAAAAATATATATATCAGTCAGCTTAGAATATCAAATTCAAAAAAAATATCCAAAGAAAACAGGCCATATGATATTTATGCCCATATAGTCAAATGTCAATGAGTGAGTTAATAGCTCACATGATAAAGACCTTACCGAGTAATAAGGAGCGGCAGAAACAACGCTGATTGGTTCAGCTGCGTCACGAGGAGACAGAGCATAGAGAGCAGCCAGAAAGAGCTGAGAAGAACCTGTCCCAACCACAACATGACGTCCTTCTGTGACTGCATTGCCTACCACATTGTGTAGCCTCACCACCTCCTTTGCAAACTCTGGCTCTAGAAACCAGCAAATATTTGTAGCATCCGAGAAATAGCTTATGGATTGCCATCCTGGGATTGTAATGCTCGTCTTGTCTCCCATTTGTCGCCAAAATGTTTCATACACTGTGGGATCCCCACTGCATAAATAAACCAGTTTAGCAGCAAGTTAACATCTTTGCACTAGGTAACATCAACTATATAGACTAAACAAAGCTAATGTATTTTGTCTTTGTTCATTTATATAGTTAGGTTATTTCTATTTAAATCTATTCTAATAGTTTTTCCAATCCTTTTCTACCTCTAGTTACTGAACTATCTTCCATTTGGTCATCTATGGGTAAATAACCTCTAATAGCTTTCTTTGTCCATGATCAAACTACCTAAAACATGTTTCAATTAAATTCTCTACGATAGGTGCTACCCCCACTTTCACTTTAATGCAATAATTCAAATTCTATCCTTTCTAGTATTAATCCAAAAATCAAGGAACAAAGTTTAGAAAATGCCACACCCACATTTTAAAATGGACTCAGGAGAGTCTACCTTCTTGTGAAATTTTATCGAACAGTTTGTGTGCAGTATGGAGTAACTCTGCCATGGCCAATGCTTCCCTTTGAAATTACAATGATCTGGAACAAGGTGGTCCTTGTATCCTTATAGCCTAGTACAGAATTTGCCTAAAAAATCATGTTCTCTGGTAGGAAAATTTGAATTAAGAAGAGTAGATTGCCATTGCAATAAATATGAAAGAAAGAACAGTAGAGTAGTGGGGTAGGTAAGGAGGAAACACTGAAAATGTCAAAAGGGTAATTAAGGAGTGGATGGGCAAGGTGATGGGAAGAAAGAAGGGAGGGAATGTATCATGTATCATGTATAATGTATCATGAATAATGAATGAAGCAAAGAAATGATTAGATAGGTAGAGATAGACATATAGATATAAAAGAAGAAAGAGGTTTAGGAGATGGAGTTACATTATGTCTAAATTGTGTACAGGAAGAGGACCCCACAAAGTGGCCATATGGAAATTGGGAACAAAGGACACAGAGAAAGCAACAAGTGAGTGTTGAATACAACCCAAGGAAAGGGCGCACTGGGGTGGCTAACTAACTATCCTTTCGGTCATTACAAAGACCCAAAGGACTAATAAGTATTTGATTGGGAGTTTTAATGAGGATAGGAAGGAATGGAATGGAATGAAATAGGTAGAATTTTTAATATTATATCCTTAATCCTTATAAGTGATCTCTATTTATAAAGTGTTTAGGATATATTTGTAATTTAATTAAAATACAAAGGATAAAAATGTATTTTTGTAGTAGACTAAAAAATAGCAAGTTATTGGATTATATCCTTGATTTCACAATTTAAAAGATCAATAAAATAAGATTTTTGGATAGACAAAGAGAGTTTGGAGGCCCTCCCTTTCCATTTCACTCCATCCTATAAAAATAATCCAAACATATATTTAACTCTTTTTTAGAATTTCTATAAAAAAAACATTTTGACAATTCCTTTCCACCCTAAACCCCTCTCCAAACATGACCTTTGCTAGTTTCAACCAAAATAAAAAAGAGAAATACCAAAAGAAAGGGTTCATTCATGCACATGGCTTCCACCATCTTCTTACAATTTCTTACTCCAAAGCACCATTGTGCTCATAAAATCCCACTCTAAAATTCGTTGGGTCTTTTTAACTTTTCTTCTTTCTTTTTTTTCTTTTTCAAAAAAGGCATACTCTAGCACAAGCACTATAGCACTTGTGTGTGTCTAGTGCTTCTGATTCTGAGTGCTACTGCAAACCCATCACCCACCTCTCCTTCCCAACCAAATTTCCTTCAAAACACAAATTTCAAAATTTTGCTTTAATATTTGATTTCTTTACAGTCAAACTTGAAATGTGTGAATATTATACTAAAATATGTTAGGACCAAACACATTTAAGAGGTTGAACCAAGACTTGTCTTTGTCTTCCCCAGGAAGAAAAAGAAGAAGAAGAGCACAATACTGATTAAGTGTGAACCAACCATAAACAGAGCCGAATGATGATTTAAAAGTAACAACAACCATAAGATGCAAATGAATGATGATTCTAAATCATAAAAAGAATCAATATTTGTTTCGTTGCACTTACTGATCGAGATTGATTATTCTTTCTCTGCCTTGTGAATGACTCGCACGAGCGGAATCATCACCCAAACTCAGATTCAAAGCACCCCTATGACCAGAATCCGCCATTAATGACCCTCTCTGTTTCTTCAAGCAAGAAGACCCTTTCCCTCTGTACCCTTCTTCCCTCTCATACACCATTCTCAGTATCAAACTCAGATTCAAAGCCAGAGACAACACCAGCAAGTTCCCCAAAGAGAACATAGAAGGAAGCTTCGCCATGCTCGCAAGCAAGAAGAAACAGAGCAAAAAGCAGAGTGTTGGAGAAAATGGCGTCAAAGGTCTAAACTTTATTCATTGAACACCTGCCATGAAAAAGGAAAAAGAACACTAAGGCCTGAGATTAATTACCCATAACAAGAAAACGAAATTTCCAAGTCAGGAAACCGAAAAAATATAAGTAAAAATAGGGAAACACATTGTAATAAAGAAGTGAAATTGGTATGAGAGAGAGGAGATTATATTATTTGGGTAATCAAGAAATTTGGTTAGATTTACCAGGAGAAGCAGAGGATTCCGATGCTAGATCTTGAAAAGGGTGAAGAAAATCTTAGCATACATTCACTGTTCTACTTATATATATATATATGAAAGATTTTTTATAGAAGCAGGAGAAGAGGAAAAAGGCATAGGAAAAAGCTGGTGTCTTCCCTACATTGTCTATTCTGTATCAGACTATCACTCTGTGTATGAGTAGAGAAAGCAATTACAGTTTGGTTTTTTGTTCTTTTGCTTTTATTGTTACTATCCAAATGGCAAAATGATGTTTTCATTTATACCTTCCTAACTTCCTTTCTTCTTCTTCAATTCTTCTTTGTTTTTTTACAAATGGCATCATTATCTTTGTATTTCATTCTTAATTTTTCTTTACATCCATCCTACCCAATTATTATTTGGAAAAGTTCAAGTTTATTAAGTGTTTGTTACGAAATTTTTTAATTAAAAATTGTATTTTTACTCTTTTTTTTTTATTGGTTATGTAATTTTTTGTATTTTATATTTTCTCTCTATCATGATTAATTATACAAACTTTTTTTTGCCACATGTCTAATTTTTATTGGAGAACTTCATAACAAGCATCTAATGAATTTTACCCTAGATTAATCCTTATTATTTTTAAAGTAGACAATAAAAATAAAAATAAATATTATATGTAAACTTGTTTTTATAAGTAATATTATTTTCACCTCTTTTTTTTTTTTTGTAAGGATTTGTGTTTTAGACTTTAGTGTAGGGTTTTGCTAGTAGTGTGTTGGTAAAAAAAGTGTCTTACGACACTTGTTAAACTTATTTATTTATTGATGAAGTTTTTAAGTAATAAAATTTATTAATTTTAATTATTTTTCATAACTTCTAAGTCATTAAATATTTTGGCTTGTTGCGATAAGATATTTTTAAATTATGTTGACTTGTTGTTTTGAATTATATTTTTTGAGTTTTTTTTGTGAAAATCATTAATTCGTATAAATAAGTCTTGGATTTAATGAATAGATATAGTATTTTTTTAAAAATATATATTTTATGTCCTCTAACTTTACATTAATTATAAGGGTAAAGTACCCTTGCCGCCCCCAAACTTTGCTGTAATATTCATTCCTGCCCCTAAACTTTTTTTTTGGTTCATGCCTACCCCCAAACTTTCAATTTTGTTCATGCCTACCCTTTTTGCCAACACCGTTAACTTTCTTGACGGAATTTGCTGACGTGGACGATGAATGTGTATCTCTTTTGCCACCTCACTGTTCACCTATTTTCCACCTCACATTTAACTTTTTACTTTTATTAAAAAAAATTAACCTAATTCAAATTAAAAAAAATAAACCAAACTTTTATCCTAAAATATTTTTTTATTTGAATTAAAATTAATTTTTTTTAATAAAAGTAAAAAGTTAAATGTGAGGTGGACAATGACGTGGCAAAAGAAATACACATTCATCGTCCACGTCAGCAAATTCCGTTAAGAAAATTAACGGTGTTAGCAAAAAGGGTAGGCATGAACAAAATTGAAAGTTTGGGAGTAGGCATGAACCAAAAAAAAGTTTGGGGGCAGGAATGAACATTGCAGCAAAATTTGGGAGCGGCAAGGGTAGTTTACCCTTAATTATAATTATTCATAAACTTCTTGGCTTTCACTTTTTTTAAAAAGAAAGAATTGCAATTGGTTGTATTCTAATATCTGACGTCGTCCAAATTACTAATGGCAAATGGTACTACGACATCCCGCATATAATAATGATGCTAACTCATCATTCAAAATAACATTACTTTTTCATATTAATATTGATGGACTTGATACTCAAAACAATGTTATTTCTCTATATTAAAAAAACAATGTCGCTTTGGTGTGTCGTCTTAGAGATTGTGAGTGATGATTAAAAGGCATTAGGTCAAAAGTTTATTTTGATCCCTTATGTTATACCAAGTTTTATATTGGTCATTTATGTTCTAAAAGTTTTAAATTGGTTCTTTATGTTTCCCAGAAGTTTCAAATTGGTCCTTCCGTCTAAGTCCGTTTATTTTTTCCATTAAGTGCTGATGCGGGTTGCTGAGGTCGACATATCATCTTTCCTACATGTCCATTTAAGCTGACGTGAATATGTACCTTTGGGATTTGTACATGAATATGTACATTTGAAAAAATATACACAAATTTAACCATCTTTAAAAATTATCTATAGAAATATATAACTTTTATTGTGCACGATAAAAAACACCTTCACTGAGGGTGTTTTTCTGAATTTTTGACAAGGAAAACGCCCTTAATGAGGACGTTTATAGGTCATATGGTCAACCCTATAAACACCCTCATTGAGGGCGTTTTTAATGCTAGTGGTAAAAAACGTGACCTATTCTCAGAAAAATGCCTTCATTGAAGATAACGTTTAAAAGATTGACCATTTGATCCTATAAACGTTTTTACTGAAGGCTTTTTTCTTGCCAGAAATTCAAAAAAACGCATTCATTGAGGATCTTTTTGATCGTACACAATAAAAATTATAATGCTTCTTAAAAGTGACTGAATTTATATATATTTTTCTAAAAATGCATACTCATGTACAAATCCTCGTTATAGTTACCCTTAAAATAAAGACAAAGAAGTAATCAACGTTTTCAAGCATCAAATATACTTTTATGAACCTTTGTTGTGTGTTTTTTTTTTTTTTTTCCTTTTGAGTGCGTTAGCTTTTTTGTAGTAACTTTCTTTTTTCCTACTTTATGGTTAGTTAGTGCTCAACTTGTTGTGCTTCAAATAAAAAGGGATTCTTCGACAGATTCGATTTGAGAGAATTTTCAGTTTTTCACTGCGTTAGTTATTGAACCTTGCTTTCTTGAGGAAGATGAGCAATTCAAGGTTGGCTTCATTATTAATGTGGCATATAATGAACCTTGTTTTTCACTGCGTTAGTTATTTCTAGAAAGAGATATGAGTTTTTTTAATTATTATTTTTTAGATTCAATCTTTAAAAAAATAGAAATAAAGCAGTATGGGAAGGTTGTTCTCATTAATATGTTACTCAAAAGATTACTCATCAAACATATTTTAATATATTTATATATACCTTGCCGTAGAAAAAAAAAAGGTTGGCTTTTGAAAATAAGGTTGGAACTATATATATATACTCATTCGATGTTTGAGGAACTGCTTCGACTAATCTGAATTTGACCCGTGTCGCACACTTGGCTATGGTGAAAGAGTCTCTTAACGGAGATAGCTACATTCACAAAGTCTTAAATCTAAGACTTTGTTTAAGAGATATCAAATTGCTTATCACTTGAACCAACTCTAAATTATGCCACCTATTTCTTTTATGAATTTAAATACAATGATATGCTTTTAAGTTTAAATTAAGAGGGGAGAGGTACCCAGCATCTGAAATATGTACATTATTCTTTATTTCATCAAACAAAATAAAATTATCCCAGGCCTTACATCACTTTATTAGCAAAAGTTATGGTAGTTTGTTTAATCTCAAAATATAATGATATGATATCGGTGGGGTTTGCGAGTTTGTGACTATATGTAATCCTCAACAATATTTAACTTAACTGAGTAATTGAAGGCTAATATTAAAATTCTCTTTCGAGAAGTTTTACTGTGCAAAAAAAATTAAGTACTCCATAACTATTATTGATTGATGTTTTGAACTAACCTTTTGTATCAATCAACATGTTATATTTTTTTTTTGTTCCCAAGGTATCCCCCAGTTCGACAGGTCAAGGACTAATCTTCCGCGGATCTGAGCTCTATTTAAGGGTTTGTCGCTAGCCAATTGGTTGCTGCATACACAAGGTGGGATTCGAACCCCCAACACTTGCTTTATATATACTAATGATTTATATGATATTTTTTGTTGATTTCTAATAAAAGTTTTTCAAGTTGAATCATTACAAGAAAAAAAAAATTAACAATTTTTATTTGACGCTCATTTAATTGTTGAAAAAATATATATATTTTTAAATAATTAAATTTTTAATATTAAAATAAATTGTTGAAAAAAGATAATAATAATATTTTCTACGGTTAATAATTATCAATAATATTTTTTTAACGAGATTTTTCTCAATGTTATTTTTTCGACAATATTTGTCGACAAATAAATTTTTAGAAATGATATTATTAATAATTATTGATCATCGAAAATACTATTTTTAATTTTTTTTAAACAAATTCTTTCAAGTTTCAGTAATCTAGTATGAGATTTTAATTTTATTGTTTTGATACAATAACAAAAATTAGTTAAATTAATTATTAATTAATATCCGATATATCCAAAAATTTTAATATGATATAAAAGGCAATTAAATAATTTTTTTAAGAAATGTATATTGGGTAGAAAATTAATTTTATTTAAACTGAAACGAACTTTTTAAACATCATATCAAATCCAAAGGAAGTTTAACGTAGTTCTTAAAATAAAAGAAGCTTTAATTTACATGTAATTTAATTTAGTTAGAATTTCATGAAAATCGGCACAATATGACAATATACAGTGTACATAAACAATGCGTATATAATATCTTAAGATCTTAATGCACATGCTAGCTCTAAGACTAAGATCACCTAATGATGACTAGAAACCCAAAAGCGAGAAAGAGAAAATAAAATAAAAGGTGGAGAAATGCTATTGGTGGCAAACAACACCGGCTGATATTAAGATGTTACATAGATAATAAAAATTTTGTATTTTTTTATTATTGTCTTTTGAATTTGATTCTTAAAGAGATGTGAATAGAGCGCTCGTCATCTGCTGGCAGAGTCACTTCTATAACAAATTTTGCAGTATCATAGTTGGTTAAAGTTTGAGCTCTTATCTCACAAGGGTAAATGTTTAAATCCTATGACTGATATGAAGTGAAGGCCTTATTAGTGGGTAATATATAAATCTTTTTATAAATTTTTAAAGAGGTTGAGAGATTTTTTTCGACTTTGATGGGATACCGGTGCTTACCCATACTTAAACTTTTAACTACAAATAATAATAATAATAATAATAATAATAATAATAATAATAATAATAATAATAAAACTCTGTAATACCTAAAAATTAATTATCAAGTTCGCTCTGAATAGTCCAATCATATAAAAAAAACAACACTAGGCAATATAATTATGGTTCCATGAAGTTAGGTATATTTTGTCAACTAATTGTGAGATTTAATGACTAAACTTCACGTGGCATGATCAATTAATATAACATATGACCATAAACATAAAACATCCCTTCATGTGAACAAAAAAAGTAAACAAGAAAGACATGAAAGTGGAGTCAAGTTCATCAACACTTGATTAGCATAGGAATCTTTTTATTTTGTTCTGTTTATTTAAGCATTCATGCTTTTCAACAAGTCAAAAATATCTCTAGAAATTATTGTAGTATGTAAAACGTTGCATTTCAACGTCAAAATAAAAACAGTATATTTTTACTAAAAATGTGTTTAAAACTTTGTCAACAAATACAACGTGATTTTTTGGACTAAACTCAATAAGATTATGTAAGTGTTTTTTTTTTGAAGTTTTCTAATACAAATAAGACATGTAGTAAGAAATATTTGTATAACTAATTATATAATTAAAAAAAAATTTATAACAAACGTTTCAATAACTTCACCTAAATTTTTTTGGATTTTAAAGCTACTTCACCACTAATATCACATCTAGTATTTAATATTTAATTGTTATATCAGATCTCGTTTCTATTAATATATTAACATCATGCTATTGATACTAAACTAAATATGTTAACATCATGTTATTGATACTAAATTAAATATATTAACATCATGTTATTGATACCAAATTTTCATATTCACAGTAGATTATTTGTATCCTATCTCTGAATTTCTGCACTACTTATCAGACTATCTAACACCAGATTAAGGTCCACCCTTTGCTCATTCTCGGTCAGTTTTTTAACTGTCGCTTTCACTGTGTCCCTCCGAAATCCCATTGCTACAGCATTTTCAACAATATCTTCAATTGACACACTCCTTTCAGTTCCACCAGAACTTGATGCCTCATTCACATCCACGGCCATTGGTAGTGCACGAGGCAGCACTTTCGGTGTCACAGAATGTGTGGGCAGAGCTGAAGTTTTTCTGGTCGAACCCCAGTATTGCAGAGGAGATCCTTCCCGATATTGATCGTTTGAGTCATAGCTTCTAGGTTGATTAGAATGCCCCGGAGTTGTCACTGTACTACCTGGTCGTTGATTTTTTATGTATTGAGTAGAAACCACATTAAATTGTTGAGGAGCTGAGACGGGAAATCGAGAATCTTCTGATGGCATGTAAATTGGACCTTGAGGATTCTGATTGACTTGATAGACAGAAGAATGACGAACACCGTGGGGAGTCTGTGGTCGAGCCAACTGGGATGACTCTGAAAAAGATGAATGCATATAAGGTTGGTATTGTGTCATTGATGACTGAGTTGGAAGCATATCTGGTGCCGGTGCCGGTACCGGGAATTGGTAATATGTTTGAAATGGTTGAATAAAGCGGGGTTGGTTTTGCCCCACAGTTTGCGTTGCTGTTGTTGCAGGTGTTTGCAATGAAGTTTGGACGGAGTTTCGAGGATCATGAGAAGCAATATCACAGAGTTTCTGCTGGCAAACAGCAGGACTTGGATGTGGTTGGTGGTCCTGCTGATGGACATATGACACTTGTTGCTGAACCAATTTATTCTGAACATTCCTGTTTTGGTGTTTGGATTGTGAATCAGCTTTAATTTGCTGAAGCTTTGCTAGCTGCAGCTGAATTTCTGCTATTTTTTGTTTATCTTTCAAGTCTTGAATACTTCCTTGAACCTGCAATAGATATATTACTTTCTATTAACAATCAGTAACCTTCAGGGGTAGGGAGGAAGGTGTATTTACAAAGAAGCACTTATGTCAATAAAATTGTGTCATATATCCTTAGCCTACAAGTTCATCACACCTTTTCAAGAGATATACTATTTGGGGCTGTAAAACTTATAAAAAGTAGCAGAAGAGAATTTATAATTATAGTGTTGCTCACAATTTTATTTAGAGAAGTCTTAGTTACAGTTAACCATCATAGCTGTAGAAGGAAAAAGGAATTGACACAACAGAAATACTGGTAGTCTGGTACTGGAAAATGTCTAGTCCTCCAATCAAAGGCAGTAACATTATAATATCAATGACAAATCTCATGCAAAAACACAACTACTCCAAGGAAAGGAGAAAACGTAGAGCAAGAAGGGTAGACACCAACATATTAAAGTTGACGTGCTGTTGAGTTTGCTGAAAAACAAGTTGTTTAACAACACATCCTTATCCATACAATTCTCCTAATTCTAAAATCCCAAAAAAAGGGTACAGTACACATGGTTATTTAAGCTGGAGATCCTTCTAGGCATCCGTTAAAAATTGTTGCTTTTTCATACTATAATAAAGCACTTCAATTTTCACATAAAAAGTTAAAAGCATTAAAGTGAAAATCATGACCATCAACTCCCATCCTTTTTGGTGAATTTAGATACAAAATATTGCAACGGATTGCTTGGTCTGAATTCATAAGACGATATGTGAGCATATGGATAACATTCACGGCCATTTAAGACTGATAAAACTTCCTATCCATGGATCCTAAAATTACCTTGTCAACAAAACTTCTATAGTGACCATGGAAGTGAAAAAGAAAATTTCTAAATATGGTGTGAGCATATGGATAACATCACAGTAGGAATAATTTACAAAGTATAAACTTAAACAAAACAATTACGCTAAATAACCACTAACCCACCACACATTATCCTAAAGACTACAATTAGATGCTGTTTAGCCTATGTAGCAAAATCCTATTTCCAGGTTTTCTGTTCAATGAGCTCAATTCACAATCAATCATATTATTATTTGTTTAGAAAAAATTTACTGCATTTCTGAATCTCAGTACCTCAATCATCATATCCTCCACCTCTCCGAGCCTTCTTTCTGCTCTTCTGTGATAAAATTCAGTTGAATCCTTCAAGTTACCAATCAAACCCTCCAATTGGCGCGTCCTAGCCTCTAGTTGAGCTATTTGCGCACTGATACCATGTGCTGCACGAAGTAAATGATTAGAATGCTCTTTCATTCCCCGATTGATCATAGAAATAATAGCAGCACCATAAGAAGTTCCACAACCCCGTGTTGCTGAATCACTATTCTCCCCGAAATCCCTGCCCTGTACACAAGCAAATTTGAAAGGGAAAGGGAAGGGTGAAAAACTAAAGAAATCGCAATTACAATTTCAGAAAAGAGGGAGAGAGTGAAATTTATGTATGTACTTTGAGAGGCAAAGAGGAAGTGAGTGACTGCGAAGATCGGAGAGGAGGACTAGGCTGGAAATTAACACCGTAGCGGAAGTCTTCCTTAAACGCACCGTATTCATCGCTTTCATACTTGTCATCGGCGGCGTCGGCGCCATCGAGTTGTCTTGCGGCTACAGCGCTTTCTGATTCGAAGGAGCTGTTAGATTCGGAACGAGCAAAATCTATCACCATTTTCGTGATGGCTCAATTTCTTGCCGTTTTGGCGTCACGAAATCTTTCGTCTAATCCAGTTCATCCGAAAACGGGAATTCCATGATCCATGTACTCTTTTTTTGTTTTAGTTTTAACGACAAGAGAGAAACAATACGCAGTTGTGGACACGTGGCGCTGAGTCTGCTGAGGAGATCTAACGACATGTCGTTGACATAGTCGATACGACGCTTCAGTAGCTTAAAGTTGTGCTTTCCGACGCAATCGCGGACGTAGATGGGCCCACCAGAGATGGCTCGAGAGGCTGCGTGGAAGTCAGCACAAGGATGGGTGGATTGGAACATATCCCAATCCATAAGCTATTATAGGCGCAGTGTACCATGTGACATCCTTGTAGCCAATACGTACCGTTTGGATCCCCTGACGGATCGGTGCACCAAAAATCATCCCCTGCGTATATCAATTATGAGTGCCTTATATGTCTTTGTAAGGTATGAGAATGAGACTATGGGTAGCTTAACAATTACCAACAGGGCCAAGTGTTATGGCTTCTGTGCCGAGGAGAAAGAAGTCATTACAGTGCTCCATGCTAGCTATGACTCCGTTCCCTTTGAAATGCTTCTTCACCGAAGTGGTAAGTGCTTTGTAATATGCTTTTGCTAGCTCCACACGCCCACCATATTCCTCTGATAGCATCTCAAGCAACTACAATTTGAAAATCACATACAATTACTAGTTTCTCACCGCACACCACTATACCACGTACTACTAATAAATATAATAATGTTCCATAATGTTATTTTCTTTGTCCTCTTTTTGTAATCAATTTATTAGTTGGGGTTAAATTGATTAAAACACTGTTTAATTTATTTAAATGTTCTGTTTTGGTCATCAAAACGGTGTCGTTTTGCTGAGTTGGAGTGAGAGAAGGTGTCATGTCATTTAAATATGACACGTAGGAGAGAGGGTATACCACATAAGCCTTTCATATCAGCATTTAATGGCAAAGCCATACGGATGTTATGCTAAAGGATCAATTTTGAAAAAAAAAAAACGTTGAGGACCTAAAATAACTTTTTGAAACGTTGATGACCAATATTAAACTTCGTGCAAACGTTGAAGACCAGAAGTGTAATTTGGCCTAAAAAAAGACAGCAATTCTTAACTATTGCGTGTTTTTGGGTCCGAAATTCTTAACTATTGTGCTTGTTGCCGAAAGAATGCTAACTATTGGGCTGGGCCGTGATGCCCGATCGAGATCGCGTTGGCGCGTGTAGAAATTCAGGCGCTAAACCTCTGGTGTCGCGTGGCGGTCAGACGACTCACAAGCAGTACGTCGATATGATCAAATCAAATATTGGAGAACTCGGAATTTGAAGAGAGGCAGAGCGCGGAGCAAATAATTAGTGCAATTCATGGAATCTGATCCCGAGAATCTGCAAAACAATAGTGACTCCATCTTTGTTTGGGATGAGAGTTCTCAGCTTTACTTCCATGCCAGGTTTTCTATGAATTTCAAACAACAACTTTCTGTTGTGATTTTCTTTTTGGTTCAGTATTCTGTTTATCCAGAATCTTTAGGTTTGGTAGAAACTCGTATGGTATGCATTTCGGGATGCTTTAGTTAATTTATGTTGTGGCTTACAGTTGCAGAACTATTGTTTGATTTAGTTCAGGTATTTAACTCCGTTGAGCCGCGAAATCTGATGCTCCTTTCAAAATTATGTTAAAATTAACGTCGCGACTAGGATTCAACTTGGTCTATTTTATTCGGTTTTCATCATTAGTACAAATATCGTATTTAATTTTTAAATTTCAACACTAATAGATCCTCTCTTTCCCTTAGTTTCTTTGGTTACTAAATCGTCGATAAGGTTCCAGTAGTTATTCTTGCTGAATGTGTTTTCCTTTTTTGTATTTATGGTCGTTAACTTCCTGCCCTTCTTGGGGGATTAATAATTTCTTGCAGTAGTGGGTTTTACCATGACCCCAACGCTGGCTGGTACTATAGCACCAGGGATGGCCTCTATTACAAATTTGAGGATGGGAATTATGTTCTTTTAGGTTCTGATAAGGTAATGCACTTTTAACTTCTTATATATGCTCTTCAGTTAAATTTCCTTAAATTATGATCATTTTAAATTATCCTACACATCGTCTCAGGTTAATGATAGAGAAGAAGAATACTTGTGTAAGGAAACTGCATCAGAAGACCCTACTCTACCAGGTGGTTCTGGTCAACAAAAAAACAGTAACGACAATGAGAAGTACTCTTCGTTTATTGAAAGTACATCGGAAGTTCATCAACAAATGGGAACCATTGCTAATGAAGTTGCAGTTGGTAAGCAGTGCAACCATATTGTTGTATTCAAAATTTTTAATTGATAAATTTGCCAACAATGATAGTTCTGCAATATGTGCTGGCAACAGTAATACTATACCATGATGGGATGAAACAGGTCCTGCAGTAGCCAGAGACAAGGAATACTGCAAAGTGCCTCTAAGTCTTGTCCCCAACATCTGCACTTAGTCTTTTTAATGCAAATAGACAATTTCATTTCTTCTACACTTGGAGCTTCTACATCTGTGGTTCAGACATGCTGCACTCATTGATGTGAGTAACCTAAATTAATTAAGTAGTTTTCTTTGTAACAGATCCCATGGATTGCATGAGCAATCCAACTTGTGAGAAACCCCCTCCACCGCCATCAGAATGGTAAGCACCTTAACATCCTCATTCCATTAGTCATTATAATGGCATACTTCTACCCTAGAAATTTTTAATTTGCTTATTTGCATTTTGCAGGTTAGAAGACACACTTATTGATCTTTACTTGTCCGGCTACAACAATCCAGCAGCATGTGCAACTGATACATTGACAGTGCCCTTGGAAACAGATGATGGAACTAAGTTAGCAGCTGATGGTTTGTTGACATTATGCAATCTCTATAAGATATTTTGAAAAACTTGTGATAATTAATTACTAATCTGATTCTTAAATGAATTTTTTTGACTAGATACATTTAACTGCGCTACTTATGAACTGGAAGAAGGTGAATGGATCCCTGAGGATGACTTTGGTATAGCTGATACTGTCGTTGATGAAGGTATTGCCAAAGATATGCTTTCTTGACTGCTTGATTTATATAGACAAACACATACTTTTCATATAGCAGAGAGATGTTCTTTGTTTTTATCTGATAGTGTCTCTAGAACTAAATGCTCGTTTGATTAGCCTTTTTAAGTGAAGAGAAAAAAAGGATTTTGAATAACTGGAACGAAGAAAAGGAAATAACTGTTTTCGGATGTTCTTAAGAGCTGAAATTTTTAGGTATTCTTAAGAGCTGAAATAACTCATTTGATTAAGCCTTTTTTAATGAAGCAAAGAATTTTAGCTTATGGATAAGTGGAAGAAAGAAATGGAAATAACTGTTTCTAGATTTTCTTAAAAGCTGAAAATTTTTAACTTCAATCATTTTTCCTTTATATATAAAACATTTACGGATTTGTTAAAATAATGTTAATAATAATCATTCAATTTTTTGACAAGTCAATGTATACCTCTAGAAGATTCTTGTAGGAGAATTGTGCTCAAGTATCAACAACTTGTCTTCTTGGAAAGACAATACCCTAAAATTGTGGATAGAAGGTTCTAGGGAATATTGTTATTTACAGTTCAGTCTTCCAGTTACTAGATTTGTTTCAATTCAGTAATCTTGTTCTTGTTTAATACGAGTTCTTCATCATCAAATATTGTTTTTTTCCTCTTGCACATTTCTTTCACTACAGTTTACTATTTCTTTTCGATTATTTGGTATGGATCACTATAGGCTTCTCAGATGAAGAGAAATGGCGAGCTCAGTATGGTCAAGTCATTGATTCTGGAAAAGAGCTGGTTTCGGAGTTTCCAGTTGTGGACTTGTGGGAATGGGAAATCGTTATAGGATCCCGGAAAGATGAAAAAGATAAGTCAGCAAGGTTGGTTGGAAGACTGGTGAAACGATCCACTAAGCATCATCCTTCCATAGCATCTGGTGGTGGAAAGTTTAGGTCTGCTCCTATCTGTGAAGCACATCTCGATCTTGTACGAGTCAAAACAGGTCTGTATTTTTAACTTGTAATTATATATCTTTTCCAATGTTAAATGAGAATTAACTAAGGCTAAGTTATTCAAGTAAGAGAGGTAATAAGAATATAATTTGAAATTCTTTATCACTCTTTCCATGCATGTTCTTAAGCTTAGTTTGCAATAACCAAGTTCTAATTCTACAATACTATTGAAAGTATCTTTTTTATTTAGAACTTGTCAACTTGCCATATGAATTTCTTTTCAATAACATGGGTGTTCTGGCCTTCTGGGAGCAACAACCAACGAAGGTAGTTTATGTGGCAAGTTTTGAGTGTTGAGATTTTCATTAATATGGTAGTACTAGAAATACTTCTTACATTAAAGTGGCTGCTTGAATTATCTTTATCAGGGCAAATTTACAAATTACGAAATCCTAGCGCAAGTTATTTAGCTTCATTGTCAACCTATGATTCTGCCAATCCTACAAAAGATTGGGACTTCGCTCCATTATCTGATTGGAAAGTTACTCATATCTCTAAGCCCAGTGAAAGTGCTGCATCAGCTTCAGATGGAGTATGCACAGAAAAAGATCTATTAACTTTTCCAAATCATCTTGCTGCATCCAAGGTTTGTATTTTGATTTAAATACCAGACGAGTTCTGCCTTTTGGTTCTTTATATTGTTGATAAGTATCAAACATAACTAGTAGATATATATGCCAACTAACAATGTAGGTGCACAGTACCAAAAATTTTGTCCAAAGAATATAATGACATCAACAATGAGCTTTCAATGTGATGTATCAGTGCTATGGTGAATAACCTGATCACTCGTGATGGCTGAGTTTTTTGAACAACTTTAGTTTGGTCTGCTTAGTTTTTTTTCCTCTCAAATTTTTGCAGTCACATAATATTATAATACAAAAGCTTGTTCTGTAAATGCTTTGAGTAGTATCTACCTATCTGGTCACTTAAATTATTACAGTCCATTTTCATTTTAGTGTCTGTCGAAAATCATCCTTATTTAACTTATTCACTTTCGCATTGCTGTGCCAGCAAAGTTGCCGGTACAGAGATAGAGCTGCTGAAAGAAGAATGTTGCATGGTGTCTTCAGTGTGGGTCCAGGACAGAAGAATTCAGTAGGTAGTGATGATGATGATACATCACCTGGCGATAGCAGTCCACAAGAAGCTGCAGCTGAGGCCCTAGAGATGTCATTTGGAGAAGGTAGTTATGCCAGAAAAATTCTTAAAGGCATGGGTTGGAAGGAGGTAATTTCCAAGTTCTTCTAGTCTTCAAGAATGTAGAGTCTGGCCCTTAAATTTAATTAGGGCCACATTACCTGTCCCATCTTAGCTAGGCCTCCAATTATGTTTTGATTGTTGCAGGGGGAAAGGCTTGGCAGCACCTCGAAAGGCTTGTTGGAACCTATTCAACCCGTTGGAAACATTGGCAATGCAGGTTTGGGATGGTCACATGGTAGGAAAAAGATCTAGTCCTCTGTCCTATGCTCCGAATTATTGCCATACAAACAGTCGCATTTGGATTATTTTCCTCAGTAAATATCCGATGGAGTTAGAAGCCTGGATAGTTTTTCCCTTTGAAAAGCTTCCCTTGGAAGGAAGAAGAGCATGACTCCTCTCTCTTGTCTTTGTCCGGAAGAACAGAAATGGCATGGATTTTAATACACGTCCCGTTGCTGGGTTCTATTGGTGCTTTTACTCCATGTTATGGTTCTTTTGTTCAAGACCATCAACCACATCAAGTGAGGCGGCTTTATTCAAAATGATAAATATTTTCATCTTACGTGTGGATAGTTTCACTGGTGGCCTGAATTGTTCGGCAGTGAGGCATGAGGTGATGATGGGAGAAAATTGGAGAAATTAGAGTAACAAAGTCATTAATCCAAAGGGTGTGATTCAATCTTACCCGGACCCAACGGGTATCCGGAAAATTTACCCGTTGGGTCTGTGTCTGGGTATTGAAAAAATGGGTCTGGATTCGGGTCCGGTGATTTTAACGGATAAAAGTACGTGTCTGGGTCTGGGGATGGGTAAGAGTGTATTCACTCCAGACCCGGACCCGGTGATATAATATATATAAAAATATTTTATATAAAAATATATTGTATATCATATTAAAATGTGTGTTTGAAGTTTGTTTTTCTTAAATTTGAAAATAATTAAATTTATGAATGTGTTCAATACTTGTGATTAAAGTACTTGTGATGAAAGTAGTAAATTTTTCGAGTCCGGTGATGGGAAAAATATTGACTAACGGGGCCGGGGCCGGGGTCTGGGACGGGGAATGCAGTATCCTACCTAGATCCTACCCATTGCCATCCCTATGATTGAGTGAAAATAACTCGTTTAATTTTAACCAAACGTCACGGATTTGATTATTGAATTTAGGTTTGAAGTAACTTTAAATCTTCGGGTATTTCTCTTGGAGCTGAAGAAAGATATATCGAGGCACAGGTACAGAATAAAAATACAATGGTCCCACAGGAATTTATCAATTGGCAAGTCTCTGACCGGAAGAATGAAGCTATATTTTGTTTAGATGCGTTGAACATGGCATTGAGTTCTCCGGATGTAGTATATCCACGAACATCCCCATTAGGTAATTTTACTATCAAACTATAGGAAGTGGCTGCCCTCGAAAAGCCTATCATCTGGGTTGCTGAATAATAGAAAGTCTGTAGTTTAACACTCGAACTACGTATATTACTGAAAAGTGAAAACATGTATATTATATGTAATCTTTCATATTATGTTTCGATCTATATCAAAATTTCCCCTTCTGAGTTGTTTTTTTTCTCAAGTTTCTAATTATAATGGAGCTAAAATGTCATAAATACAAGTTCGGAAGTTATTGTTTCGTATGGTCGTTATTAAGAACAGTGGTTAGACAGATTCTAACGGCATTCAGACCACAAGAAAAAAAAAAAAATCACTTATCCAACATGCAAATCCACGTGAAGCATTTTATCGAAGACAATTTATTATTTTTTTCGTAAAATTGGTGCAAATTAGATTAAATCAAAGAGAATACAAAACATCCGCAGTGTACATAGGGTGCCTAGAGTCCACAAGTGCAGAAGCTGCAGAGGCAGGAAGAAAGCGACCTAACTTGGAAAAACATAGTAGAAACAGTACAGCATAGAGGACACACAAGCAGCACCACCCTTTTTTTTTCCAACAAAATTTCAATTTTGAATTCAAAAAATAGGCGGCATGGACAACTATCCAGCACCATTGCTGTTTAGTGAGAGTCGTCGGCGACAAGATGGTGGTCCGGCAAAGGAGGTAATGCCAGCGACAAGAAGGGACTCACATTAACGCGATCTTCAAATGACGGCTGAAGAAAACAGTCGACGTGAGACACTAGCCGAGGGATGAAGCCAAGGAAAGCTCTAGTGATTCCGGCTCCAGCAATGGCAACCATCACCGACGTCTTCATCACTTGGCTGTGTTTTTTAGAAACCAAGGTGGCCGAGTAGTTCAACGCATTTGCAGTGTCGACACGGGAGAAGTCCGACATAGGGCTAAGAGAAACCACAGAAAAGCAAGGCTGTCCATGAGAATCCAGCTTTCCATATTGCGTAGAGAACGCATTTTCCATAGGTCGACCAAGAAATGCTACCAACGGGAGTACTCGCACTGCTAGAGGCAATTGCAGTTGCAGTGACGACAACGACAATCGTCATGCCAGAGTGTAGAAGGGTATATGTAGTCTCGTTGACGACACTGAATGAAGAGCGACGGAGATTGCCTTGTCAAACTCCTCACCGCAAAGAAGTGAGTAGGTGATGGGATATTGGCTCAACGAAGGAGACACCGCTAGTAGTGGCTCTTTTGGAAAAGAGACTGGCAATGGAGTTATCGACAACGACTTTGCCGGTGTTTTTCGAGTAGCCGCCGATGATAAATCTTGCATGGCGACGAAAAAAGCTTGGAGAGGGTTTGATTTAACAACAAAAGAAAGAATTTTCTGGTGTGCTAAATCAAGGAGATGTTGAGATGGAGGAGAAGAACAAACAAGGGAAGACATTTCCGGCAGGCACGGCAGTGGACGAAGCGGAAGAGAAACCATGGTGTTTGAATGAGTTAGAGAGAAGACGCAGCTTCTCTCTCCATCCTAAAGAAAGCAAGAGATAACTTCGAAGACAAAATTTAACAATTTACAAAATGTTACAAACATCAGAGAAGACAAAAATATGATGATCGCTCCCAACAAAACCTTTAAATCTAATGTTTATTAGTCGACAGCTTTGTCAGATATTTTCTCACCACTATCTTTCTTCTCAGATGCTGCATCTGTTTTCTCATCCTCCTTGGAGCTCTTCTGTTGCAGTTCGTATTTCAGTCTCTGGATCTCCATATCCTTCTCGTCTAATTTATCTTGCAACACAACCACCTGCATCAAAAATTCATATAGCAGGATGATCATGAAATAACCGTAATTGTAACACCCAGCAGTCTAAGTTTGTACTTAAAGCCTGGAGTATACTTGCACAAACGAAGGAAAATTCTATCACAAACAAAACCTCAGTGTAGCTTTCTGCTTTAAAAAAATAAAAATAGGATTCTAATCAAAATTAGAGATGTACTTAATAAAAAAGTATTATATTTTCAGTTTCCCACTCATCGCATAATCTGCCAACAAGAATCGTGCGACCACTAGCGTTGGCAGATATACTGATATCAATAGAGCATAAGGGAAGAGAAATAGGCTTGTTGGAAAACAACGGTTGTTTTTTGCACCAATGCACAATGCTTTTTCAGCTAATAATCCCTTCGGAATGCATTTTTCACCATCAAATTATTTTATATTACAGCAAAAGACATGACAATTATGCTACGCCATCTCTGATTGAAATTAAAATATGATGGTAGGGAGAAGTGAATACCATTTCATTGGATTTTTCCACATCATTTGTCAGCCCTTCCATAAATTTTCGTAACCCTGTAACCAATGTTTAAGATCAATATTACATAAACTGCCAATATAGTAGAAACTACATCTACATCACAACATATCTTTTAATCACAATACAACAACAAATGAAGCCTTTTCTCATTAAGTAGGGTCGGCTATATAGATCAAGCAACGACATGTTCTATCTTGGCTCATTTCTATAATTAGATAATTGTTATTGATAATTAAATTCTCCTATTATTTTCTTTAGTCCCTCTCTACTTCTAATTACTGGCTAGCTCGCCTGCAATAACATCCATATTCCATACTATCCCCACACCCATCATAGCTTAGGCCCAACCCCTAAGAGTTTGCAACACCTTAGTTAACGTTGCTTCTCCTCCAGTTAGAACACTCTGTAGGCAGCCCCCTCTTTGTGCCATCAGCAAATCAACTTTGATACCAATGATGGAACACAAGTGAATAGGGAAACCCTCTTTCAAAAACTAATCGTTAATAATAGAAGAACAAAGCCACTTAAATACTCCATCAAAATATCTCATATTACTTGATGTGGAACTATGATAACCTATACTGTCCTAGATAGGTCACATACTATCCCCATCCCCATCATTCTAATATTATTTACTTGAAAGTTTTAGGGCCACACAATCATAAAATTGATTATATATTCATTTTCAAATGATTACTAATATTTGTTAATAAACCTCCTTATTCCTTAATGAAATCTTAAAAGAAGAGTAACACAGCAAACTAGCCATACACTGTACTAGTAATAAGCAAGTCAAAAAGTGGCATGGTTTAATTGGTAAAAGTTTCATTCAACAAACCATCAAATTGTCTTCTGAGTTCAGCATTCTGGGATTTCTGTAATGCAAGTTTCATTGATAGTTCATGCATCTGTTGATCAGAAAAGTTAATAATATAAGACAATGTAACTGTCAACCAACAAATGAGCAGTACGTTACCCAAAAAAATGAGCAGTACATATTAGGCAGATTAAACATTAAAGTTGTGTGTCTCTCTCGTTGTAAATATCTTTTTTATAGAAGTCTCGCTGTAAAAATTAGTAACATTTATACACTAACATTTTCAGTTGGTAGAATATATGTCCATGACGCAAATAAAAATTGCTTATCATTTATTCCGCTTAATGCCTAACAATGCTGTAAGAAGAAAAATAAAATCCCAAAATAAATAAATAATATGACAGTTAGAAGCATAAAGCAAATGATATAGCAGCACCTTTCCCTCAGAAGCTTGATTCCCGATCTCCTCATTTTCCTCCTGCAGGGTTCTACATTTAGCCATCAGCATCTTCCCCATTTTGCTTTGAGGAGTGAAGTTTACAGCAGCAATGTTATCTTGCAATTCTTTCACTTTTTTTTCCTTTTCCTCGACTAAATTCTACATCAGATTAGAGCTCTTGTAAGAACTTCCTTAAAGGGGTAATTACCAACGCAAACAGAAGGTTCAATAACCAGTAAAAGAAATTGTTAATATATATGGGAAGTAGGGATTGAAAGACCTACAGGAGACGTGAAATAGAATCATCTACCACAAGCCAAAGGAGAAAATAAATAAGACATCAAAACATAAATATTAAACATAGGTTATAGGCATCAGTATTAGATGCATATAAAAGACCAAGCACCGCAAGTAGCCGCTTACCAGTTCATCTCTGAAATTTAAAGTTGCCATCCAATACTAAAAAAATGCAATTTCAAAAACCCCATTAAGTGTATAAAACCATCATCTGCCCTCCAATTTATCCTCTTAGACTCTCTGATTCTATGTGGCAAACCATTAGCCCCCTCGTCTGTATCAACATGCCTACAGTAGAAAGCTTGGGCACCCTCTTCCACTATATCTTAATGTGGTTCCACTTCATATTGTGTGGCCTCCAAATTAGTGGGTGCTATTAATAACTTTGTTGAGAGATAAGATTAAAGCTACCAAATAAACAGAAGAGTATTGTTCATCAAAAAGAGTAACAGGAAGATGTTATTCTTTTGCAATATTATTTGGCCAGGAAAAAACCAAAGAAACTTGGACTAACTATCCCAGTACTCCAGAGTTATAACAAATAATTTTCTCCACTTCCCCATGTTTGTGTCTGAAAGAGAGAGTTGATAAAATAGATGTCATTATTAAGTTAACAAACCTTTAAACGAGTGAACTCCTCATGAACAGCTGGATCTAGTAACAACCTCCTCCCCTGATAATCAGGAATCAAAGGAAATTAAAATGCTGCCAAAAATTTTCGAATCCAGAGAACTAATTAAAAAAAACAATTAATAGAGTGCCAAAATATACAGCCAAATTGGTGGTCAAGTATAAACAAAGATACCACAAGCATGACTAATGATCTTTTGTCAGAAAATATGATATAACTTCCAAGTTTCACTGTTAAAATTCATGTTATAACTCTCTTCTAGACAAGAAAGTAGAAAAAAGAAGACTAGTTTATGGTGATTTTCCTACAACTCATTCCCATTGTTCAGTTTATATGATGAAATGTCTAGTTAGGACTGAACAGTTAGGGATAAAATTGGCCTCTGGGTTTGTACATTGCTGTCCAACAGTGAAAGAATGAACAATAGAAACAAGGGAAAAAAAAAGTATGGAGCAAGCAGGGGAAGAAAAGGTGAGAGATAGATTGAGTAAAAGTTACCATGCAGAAAGATTGATGAATGTAAGTTAGAATTTCTACCTTACAGCTTAGTCTATTATTAAAAATGAATCTAAAGGAACTTCATGGTAAAAAATAAGCAACTGATTTAAATCACAAAGGAAAAATAAAATAAAGGAATGAATAGAGAACAACAGAAGAGACATTGGACTCTTTACTGTTTCAGTTCTTTGGAGTCTACACTCTACACAATGGGAATGTAACCTGTCGACTACCATAAATGATAAATCCCATTCCTTCCTAACAAGAGACATTGACCCTTTATGTAATAAAGCTCAATCATGGGGAATGGTAATTGGACCAGTTCACATCCATGCTGTGAACTTGATATCTTAAATGAATCACTAAACATAGCAAAAATATTTGTACAAAAGTTTAGATGCAATATGACATACATCAAATCACGATGAAAATAGTGCAATACAAGCAAGTAATCACATGTAATCTGGAAAATTAGTGGCCTTTTGGAATCAATGTTAAAGAAAAACATTCAGCAGACAAACTTATTTCTAGAAATATAATACCTGAACACACAATCACACATATTATAGTATTACCTGCATTGATGGCGGCTTTAGTTGCGCTTTTAGATCCCGTACAGCAGACTGGAAAAGCTCACAAGTCTTAGACCGCCATGACATAAAATAACAACAAAAGCAAAGACTACCAAATGCATAAAAGGCTAAAAAAAATCATCCATGATTTAGTTAAAATGCTAGATGCCTTGAATTTTCAGATTTAGATAAAGCTCATGACACCATGGTTGTCAAAATCGAGTTTCAAATCGTAAAACTGAACAATTTTGATATAGCAAAAGCAAAATCATGCAATATGGCAACAAAACTCAAAATCTAGCAAACTCAAGTAAAATCAGTTAAGTTGTGAGTTTAGCTCTAAGTTCATAGGCAAGGTTTAAAAGCCCCAAAACAAGCAGCTGCAAGTTTTTTCTGAATTCCAATCATCTTCATGTTTCTATAAAAAAAAAAAATCATCTTCATGTAAAATTGTGCCATAGATTTGCAACTAAGAAGGATGTTCCCACCTCTATCCCAAACCATTATTCTATTGTGAATTCTTACTAACAACCCTCATCCATAGCCTTATAGATTTTACTTGTTTCTTGTTGCTAAACCCCAAGGAAAGAGGAGGAACAATATCCAGGTCTACAGCCTGAACAACTCCACATTACTAGAGCCATAGGGCATACAGATATCTTCATAAGTTCATATTGTTATAATATTCACTTACAAAAAAATGGTTTTTATGAACCATTAAGGAACTAATTTTGGCCATTTATTAGCAAGAAACGCCCCGTTTTTACTACTAAATAGAATAAATCCCAAGCTCAATTTTGTGCAGACAAGACTATTTCTAACCAATGTAAATTCTTTTTAATTGGTAAGGTCAATAAGAGATAGAATACCTGGATAACCCAAGATTTGTCACAATAAAATTTCACAGCAACTTGATTCAATCGAGAAATAAGATTCAAAGAAAAATATTATAAAACCTCATTTAGACAGTTATTTGGCGTTCCTTGGTTGTTAGATGTATATAAAGGCAGTGAGACAGAAGTGGTGGTCACACTTCATATTTCTTCCTATTCACTTTATAATTTATGTTGATTAAAGGCATAAAGAAAGACAATTCAATTGGCATTTGAAGCCAATCCAAAGAGAAACATGAGTTCTCATGTTATAAGGAATAGAAACATATTCTTGAAAATCTTACCTTCAACTCTGCTATTTCTTGTTCACGTTTTGCAAAAGTTACAATGAATGCAGCTTCCTTTTTCTTTGCTTTTTCAAGCTGATGATAACAATACTAATGAGTAAAAAGATAGATTTAACCTTGACAATGGATGAATACTCATTTTGAAGTAAAAATTGTAAGACTCTAAACCTGCTCTCTCAAAGACTCTTCAGATGATTTCAGGGCCTGAAGATAATTAATCAACAATTTGGGTTCTAGAGAGAAGATGAAATAATTGTTAAGCTATACATTTAAAAACAAAACAGAAAGAGCTTCTTCTTGAACAATCTATACAATCATGTCACAAAGGAAACACTGTACAAACTAACCTGGAGTAGTCCCAGCAGGTAGGAAAGATTCATTTAGAAAAGAAGAATGCCACTTCTGAATCTCAGATTTTGCAGCCTGATATTCACTCTGGACAATGGAATGGGCTAATAAACATTTTGAAGAAAGGAAAAATAAAAAAGGTACAGTTTAACTGAAGCTAACAAAGCAATTTTCAACCCAATTTTTCAATTTTTTTTTATTTGAGCACCGATCATCAATCTCAAGAAATAAATGATAAATCAATGAATTGAAACAATAGTGAATAGACTACTTATTTGAATAACAAAAGCTGAGAATCTTTCTCACAAACAAAAAAATATAAAGTAAAGAAAATCAAAATAAGAAGGTAGTGGCCAGGAGAAGGGATTAAACAACATCACAGTGACATTGTGACTTCTTAAAAGGAAACGTACTTGGCATTTTGCAAGCGTGTCCTTACAACCCTGAAGGCTGCAAAAATTAAATCCGAAGATAGATTAGACTCAAAAAATTTACTGCAACTTTAGCTCAGTACAATATCCCTTATCAGCTATAACTAAATTACCTCTCACGGAGAGACAAAATCATTCCTGTAGTTACACCCGGAGCAGCTTCTTCAGCTTTTGATTTGGCCTGCATTGAGAATAAAAAGAACTTTTTCTCAAACAAATTTATTACGTTTCTCACTCGTATGTGTTATACTCATATCAGATAACGATCAGTGCCCATCACTCATACGACCTGGCATTGCAAACCACACATGTTCTTTCTTTCTCTCCTTTTTCAAGAAAAGAAAATTTAGCCTTAGCCTTGCTAATATCCTTAATTTTTTGGCCACACAGATTAAAACCATCCTCTGCATAACTAACTATACGTGGACATCGCTGATACTCATATATGTTGAACAGAACAAGTGAGGACAACCTTCTTGGGGGCAAAAGGATCTCCACCATAATCTTCATCGTCATAGTCCGGAGATGACCTCTTATTACCTATATTTCCAGATAACGATACAACAAGAACATTAAATACCATTTCAAAAAACCAGCACTTGGTAACAATTCAAAAAAAAAAAAAAAAAACCTGAATGCCTTCCATATCCTCCTTCAAAATCAAACTCCTATATTTCACAAAAGAAAAATCAGGTTACAGGAGGAGTCAAGTTCGAAGGAAATAAGCAAACTTAACATACGAGAGATTCAAACAGAGAAATGGCGTGAAGTCCCGAAACTTACATCTTCATAATGAGCAGGAGAAGCCATGGAATTGGGGAAAAACCCTAGAAATACACAAAGACGTTAAAGAGATCGGCGAAGTGAAGGAATCGCAGCTGCAAAAGCGTTATTCTGAGAGGGAAAAAGCGTAACCATCACCCGCGGGTCGTTAACATTCAACTCTCAAGTCTCAACAGTTTCCAGCAGCTACTATCTCCTCCGCGTGTCCAATCTGAATCGGCGATTCAGATTTTGGTCTTTTTTTTTTTTTCAAGAATTGTTGTCTTGCTACCTAAGCTTCAACAGGTATGCGATTTCAAAGGCCCAAAAAGGCCCGAGACTTGTCCAAAAATAATTGGGCCTAAACTTACGGGCCAACTTCAGTCTACTCGGTCTTAAGCCTAGACAAAATTAAATTCGGTGTAATTTTTTTTCTTGTAATTCCTATGCAATTGATTCAAAATACACATTTTTGTATAATTTGTGAGGTAATAATGGGAACTCACACTAATAAGGATCAATCATGACTATATTAGGGACCAAATTATTATCGATATTGACAAATAGTATCACCTTGAATGGTGGATCCTTATAAGTGTGAGTCACTAATATTACTTCACAAATGAAACAAAGATGTGCATTTTAAAAGAATTACATCGAATCCAATTTCAACCTAAGCCTAACGACATTTATGCATTGCTATTTGGTATGGCAAATAGCATATTAGATTAAGAAGTAATTGTAGTCAAAGCACTAGATAAAGTTAAGCATCACCAATTAAAAGCATTTAAAAAGAACAAGAATATTTCGACCTAAAAATATGTTTTAAAAAAATCACTAGAATAGCAAAACAATTCTACCACCATTTTAGACTTTTTTTTGGGACTTTAAACATATACATATTTGGGAGACACAAATTGTGGTAATTAAATTAAATTGGTTTGTCTATTGGAAGTTGGATTTAGGGGAAATGGGATAAAGGTTATGGGAGTATTGCCTTGAAAAGAAGATGAAGATGAAAAAGAAGAATAAGCAAAGGGAAATGGAGAGAATTGTAAGGAAAGAAGAAAACAAAAGGCATGATCTGAAACTAGAAAATATGGAGAAAGGGACAAGAGTTGTGTTGAGGGTTGAAGAGAGTTGTGTTTGGGAATGCCATTCTTTGATTGGAGTTTGATATGGAGAGGTTGGGGCGTTGTTGGTGAGAGCAAGAGTTGGTCTGTTTGAGGCGCCATAGGTCATAGGTGGGTTCGTGGGTGTCAGACTGTGAGTGGATGAATTGTTCATGTCTCCGTTGTGGCCTGTGGGCGTAAACAGAACATTTAAATGAATCAAAACGGCGTTGTTTTGTTAAGTTTGAGTGGTAGAGGGTGTCATGTCATTAAAATATAACACCTAGGAGAGAGAGCGTGCCACATAAACCTTCCACGTCAGCATTTAATGAAAAAATCAAACAAATGTTACGCTAGAGGATCAATTTTGATAACAAAAAAAACGTTGAGGACCTAAATTAACTTTTTAAAATGTTGAGTACCAATATTAAATTTTGTGCAAAAATTAAGATAATTTGGCCAAGTGATAACTGATCATTATCAAAAGGTTTTAAGTTTTAAGGTTAAATTTACTTAGAGAGTGCATATGTGGAGTTGTAAACTTTATACTTTAATTCGCTTATACAGCAAGGTAGAAGAACGGACCTATGACGGCTGAACACAGAGAAGCTCTCCATATGAAAGGCAAATGAAAGAATTACACTTAATGGAGTTAATAAAAAAAGTTAGAACTAAATTAAAAATTTTGAGGTTAAAAAATGAGTGGAATTATAATTTTTAAAAAGAAAAATTTAATGGTGCTAGATAAAAGGATTGATTAACAATAAATTGTAAAAATAGAAGATTGATTTAAAATTTTTAAAATTATAATATTAATAAAAAAATAAGGAATTAAAATAGTTAAAATTGTAGTGGAGCTGTTCATAAAATTTGTTACGGAAGATTAAAATAAATAAATAAATTACACTGTCCTCCCCTGAGAGATACTGAAATTACACTGCCCTCCCCTCTCGTTTGCAAAATTACACTGCCCTCCCCTGAGAGATAAAAAATCATTACACTTTGATCTAAAACACCATTCTCCAATAAAAAAAAAAGTCTAAAAGGTCAATTTTTTCAACTTCCAATACAATAAATATTCATGACTAAATTACCCCTCACAAAAGAATGAAACTCTATAAAATGTGACCTATACATACTTTCATCCTCCTACAATAACATTGTTTCATTTTTTTATTGTCTTTTATTATTTTATTAATATTTATAATAATTATTATTGTTAACAAAATAAAATTCTAAAAAAAAAGTTGTAATTTAAAATACTTTATAAATTTTTATATTAATAATGTAATGTAATATAAAACATCTATTATTTTACTTAATTTTCGATAATTAAGTTTAATATATATATATATATATATATATTAATATATAATAATAAAATATATAAAAAAATTTGTTAGGTGTAATAGAATTCAGTTTTATAAATTTTTTTGGTAAAGATTTAGTTTTATAAATTTCGATGAAGTATAAGGTTAAACATTTTTATCTTGTGTGAGGGTCAATTTAGTCATGAATATTTATTAGTCATTAATATTTATTATATTGACTTTTTAGACCTTTTTTCTAGTGAGAGAATAGTGTTTTGGATCAAAGTGTAATGACTTTTGATCTCTCAAGGGAGGACAGTGTAATTTTGGAAACTAGAGGGGAGGACAGTGTGATTTCAGCATCTCTCAGGAGAAGGCAGTGTAATTTACTAAAAAAAATTGGATTTTGAGAAAGATATTAAATTGCCTAATGATGGAAAAAGACAAGAGGCGAATATGTGGTGGGTTCGACAACTTTTTCTATCATTTTGGAAAGGAACAAAATCATACTAAATTCCAAAATTTCATCAAATAAAATATGTGAACCCTTTTTCTTAATTTCTCTCTCCATCTATATCAAATAAAAAACTAGATTGGTGTTTTGTATTGTAACCAATGTTCAAGATTCAATCGAGAAAAACTCAGTGTTTAATTCACAATTTTATCGATTTAATAGATTGAACTGGAATACAATAAATAATAAATATTAATAATTTTTAATATATAAAATGACAATATTATATATATTTAATGGAACAATAATTGGCATCGCTGAGGACAAGTTTTAAAAAATAAGAGTAGAGTCAGTAATGACAATTAATGTTTCACCACAAAATTGTCATCTATAATGGCACTTATCTGTCACATGTGGGTGCCCACTGCCCACATGTCTTTGTGAGCCCACCACTTTTGAGTTTTTTTTAGGTAATTGTCCTTTGTAAGGGCAATTATAAAGTTGATTGTTTAATCATATAATCACTCTCAATGAGAGCGTTTTTCTTCAAAAATTTTTGAATAAGCGCCATCATGGAAGGCGAGCTTGTCGAGCTACAATGAAAATTGTATATATCTACAAATAGTTTTTAAAAATTGCTAAATTTAAAAATAAATTTTTTTATATATACTAGTAAAAAAACTGTGACAATACATAAAAATATCATTAAAAAAAGATAATATATAAAAATAGAAATAATTTATCTCACCAACCAGCCAACTATATCAAATAATAAATTATAATATCATATGAAGTGCATGTACGTAATAATTTTTTTAAAAATGTATATACAAAAGATATATTAATTATATTATTATGCAAAATCCTAGCAGCCGCTTTCTCTCTTCTCTTTACGTTCGTTCTTCAACCAGTTTTTTTTTGCAGATCTAACCAGAGGGGTTGTCAAATTTGGCAACCCCTCCTTATTTTTCTTCTTCTTTTGTTATCGTCGTTACGTTGATATTCATTCCCCCAATTTTGGTGGTAATTTTCTTCCCGATTTACTTTTGAGTTTTTTAGTCCTCTCTTGTGAGAGTATAGTCTCCCATTGTTAGATCGATTCAGATCTAGTAAGTGGAGCTTGTTTTATTTTTTTGTGTATTTATTTTCTTTTGTGAATCTTTTTTGACAATCAGGTGATTCTAGATTCAAGATTTGTTATAATCATATCTAAATCTACGAATCATCTATGTTAAAAAATATTCACTCGTTCATCATGTTGTTGGAAGAGCCTACGACAATTTCAACTTTGAAGATTACTTCAGATCTAATATACATGAGGTATAAGAGTAACAACTCTGTTGGCAACACCAAAGACGGTGAGATTTTTCATCCTGAAGAAAATAGGATCAGCTGAGCTTACACATTGTTTACTTAGTTCAATAATTGTTAGGGTTTATTCTTCAGTATTATTAGATTGTAGTTTTCTAAATTATTGTAAGTGCTATTTGGCTTTTTCTACCATATAAGGAAGCTTTAATGTTTTTTATTAAAAAAAGAGATATTTAGATTAAAAATTTTAGGGTTTATCTTAAGATTTTTTTTTTTATTGGTTGAGAGAAAATGTATTATCTTAAATTTGCTAAAAAGTTTAAAAAATATTTTTTTTAAAAAAAAATTCCATTAGTTAAAATAAATTCTTAAACAATGCTTTTAGGACACTTGTTAGTAAAACTCTAAATTTTATACCTTATATGTAAGAAATATTATTTGAAATTTATATTTTTTACATTTTTATAATTAAAAGAAAAATAAGAAATTATTAAAAAAAAGGAAAATTACAAAGTGAAACATGCATCACCTAATTATTAATTAAATGAAAGGGTAAACATTTAAAATTATAGAGAGCTTTAGCTCATCAGTTATTAGTCATTAAATATGTTTTGAGATCTATATCATGAGTAGATGTTCAGTGGTACGGTAGTACTGAACTTCAGTACATCCCTCCAATCAGTTGGTCCATAACCATTCAAGGTGAGCCCTAATTAATGTGAGTTCTTATTAATATTAACAAATGACACTACATGATTGGAGAGATGTACTGAAGTTCAGTGATACGATACCATTGAACTTTTATCCTTATATCATTTTAAATTTTATAAAAAAAAATATGTTAGTACATATCTCAAAATAAATCTAATAACTGACAGATCGTAAGCTAAAACGCACCATCTCTATATAGCATTACCCTAATTAGAATTATTTGAGTCCCTAATCGTCATCAAGATCACGAAAACCCCACATTTGACTTCCATGTCAGACCATGTGTCGAACTAATTAACGAGAGTATTCCACTTTTTGTTTGTTTTGGTTAACGTAGTGAGAGTGTGTCTTACTTACTTTGTGATCATATGTTTTGTTTGGTAATCATAGACAGCCCACAAGGCTACTCAGCACAAACACGTGAAATTAAACTCACGAAAACATCGGACAAAAATAAAATGAAATACAAAATGTATAAAGTGTATAAAGTGCATCATTCAGATCATAATAAAAATCGAGATTCGTGTCTGTACTGTAACAATTTTATCCAACAGTCCATATTGTGCATTTTATGTACTTTATCGAATCTGCACTTTAACAGATTTCGGAAAACATCACCCCTTCCCCTTGGAGGTCGCCCAGCAAGAGCTTCTCGAGAATCACGACATGCTTCAGGAGGCTCCATGATAGTAATTAGAATCTGCATTGACTTGGATTATATAATTTGTCATTCTATTCAACTCCAACTAATTCGTCAAATTGAGTTGAGACTTGAGATAATTCAGGTCAACAGGCATGTTTGATCCGAAATTTTTAATCCGCTCAACTTGAACTAACCCAAGAATCCTCATTCTATTAAAAAAGGTACAATTTTGTTAAGTTTAATAAGGTTTAAGATAATTTTTGTCATATGTAATTTGTTATTCACTTATAACTTACAAGCTATGAAGTGTTTTGTTTTAGTTTAATCTATGTACAAACTATAACTAATATGATTTTTTAGATTTTTTATTATGTAATTATATTATACATTTTAACTATTTTTTCTTTAAAATACATTATAATTAATAATTAGTTCGCCAAAAAAACATTATAATTTATTAATAAGAATAATTATATAATTAAATTTTGTATCATATATAATATTTAACTTGAAAATTATTGACAATTGATAACTAATATTTAAAAAAAAAAGGCGGGTTAAAACCAAGTCAATCCAAACGAATTGGCATTGAACAAGTTGAATTGATTAGGATTGAATACCCTAATTCTTCCCGATCCAAATCCACTCAACTCGCAGCACATTCCTAAACATGGCTTTCATTTTAATAGCTGCAATTATTTGAGACTTATTACTCTCACGCTAAAATCTGCCTTATTTTCACGTCCCATCCACGTTTGCACATATTCTGGATCTAAAAAACCAGCTGTGATTGTGAATACAAGGGCGGTGCTCCATCATCAGCATATATAACTATTAAACTATAAGTATACATACATGGAGGATTGGGTTTGGCAGCTGCCAATATAATCATTTCACAATACAATTATGAACAAAAGAATCAGGGTTGGTTTAGTAGACGGAATGTGATGGGAATAAGAATGAGAATAGGTTTATTATGTTTGGTACTGGTAGTAAAAAATAGAAATTGAATAAAAGTGATTAAAATAAATATTTTACCCTTATATTAAAAATAAGTAAGGATAAAAGATAATTTCATCACATTATAAAAAATAACAAATGTTTGGTAAGAAAGATATTGGAGGTAATGTTGAAATACCAAACATACCCTTAGTTGGTGGCATAGTTTTTACGACTTAATTATTGAACACCTAAGTCATACAATTTTATCAAAAGACAAAAAAGTTATTTTGCTTCTTTATTTTTTTAATTTATTTTATATTGATAAAATTATAAATCAATCCTCTATTTTTTAACTTGTTTGAAATTAACTTTTCTGTGTAATACCATTAATTTGATTTGTTAATTAATGACATGATATAATAGAAACTTTTTAAAAGTTATACTTTTATCATTCTTCGATATCAAAACTTTTATTTTAAATCCTATAATACATTTTTCCTTTCTCTTTTCTTTTTTTCTCACTCCACACTAACTCAATTTTCTTCTCCTTCTCGTGTTCTTCTTTTTCTTCATTCCATCATTCCCTTCCCCCACGAGGATGCAATCAAATGACTCATACGGGGAGTGAAAAGACTGAACCAAGCCCAACTAAAATGAATCATATGGGGAATAAAAAAAATAATTGTGTTCATTGATTAAAGAAGAGAAGGAAGTACTAGCATTTCTATATATTTGACATATAGAGTCACGTATTTATTTACAATCTCTGCATGTCGATCGGACATAAATTGAACTATGATCTTTTACACTTTTCTCTATTCAAACAATACACAGATGATATATAAACATATTTTTTACCCCTGATTTTTATCATACAATTTTAGACTTCTTTTTTTTTCACATCGAGCCATGAAACCCACATATATATATATATATATATATATATATATATTTGATTTATGAAGCTTGCTTTTATCTATTTTGTCCTTAGTGTCATCAATATGCATTTTATTTCTTGATTAATGCCCAACGTTCCATTTCTTTTGTGCGACTTTATACTTCCACCTTATTTTCAACATCAAAATAAATAAATAATAAAACAAAAAATTTGTTGGACATACAAAAATGTCTCAAAATTAAGTGCGAAGATTCACGAATATTATGTTAAAGAAGTGACATGTTATTGTAACATCACTTTTTAAGATAAAGTGAAATTGTGACATTGCATAATGGGTGGAAAGTAAATAGTGATATGCATGCGCAACAAGAAAAATGAATATTTTTAATGGAAAAAACTTATGTCCATTTCTTTATGTCCATTACATCCAGTTCTCCAATATAAATATGACATGTGACAAAAAGTGTTTAAATGACCAATCACAGTAGAGAGAGAATATAGAAGATCACCTTTTATATAACCAATAATAGAAGAGAGAGAGTGTAAATACAATATATGATTGGTGGAATTGGATGTAATGGACATAAAAAAATAGACCTAAATTTTTTCCTTTTAATAATCAATATTTCAACGATCATTATTAATTATAAAATATATATTTTGGTTCAACAATTAAATTTTTTTCATAGAAATAAATATATTTTTTTCAACAACTACATTTTAGTCATTGAAATAATTTGAAAAAAAGTTAATGATTGTATTTTCAACAATTATTTTTTATTGTCAATAATATTATTTTTAAGACAAACATGAACCCCCTATATTTCTATATAAGAGGACGTCGAGCTTCTTGGTGTCCACACAAGCAATGGCTTCTTCTTCCAGCATGAGAACACCAACACTCATACTCCTCTCTCTTCTTGCCCTATTCTTATCCTCGCTTAATAATGTATCCTCTTCACTTAGTAGTACTCCTCCTCTCCAATTCCAGCACCCACTAGACCCTCTCACCCAACAAGAAATCGCTCTCATTCGCACCATCGTCCTCACCAAACACCCCACCAAAAACACCACCTTCCACTACGTAGGTTTGGACGACCCCGACAAGCCCACCCTCCTTAAATGGGCCTCCTCTTCCTCCAAACCCCACATTCCTCGACAAGCTCTGGTTATCGCCATCGTGAACAGCGAAACCCACGAGGTATTGATAAGCCTGGAAACCAAACAAATCCTGTCGGACAACATCTCCTCCGGGCCCGGGTCGGGCTTTCCCACGCTGACCGTAGACGAACAAAGCAAGGCCATCGTGCTGCCCTTGACGTACGGTCCGTTCATCGAGTCGGTTCGGAGGAGGGGGCTGAACTTGTCTGAGGTGGCGTGCTCGGTGTTTACGGTGGGGTGGTATGGGGAGACCAATGGTAGTGAGAGGAAGGTGAAGGTGGAGTGTTTTATGAAGGAAGAGACGGTGAATATATATGTGAGGCCTATCAATGGGATAATCATAGTGGTTCATCTCGAGAAAATGGCCATTGTGGAGTACCATGATAGGAATATTGAACCCGTGCCCACGGCTGAGAATACTGAGTATAGAGCGGAGCACCAGAAACCACCATTTGGTCCCAAGCTTTATGGCTTGGCCTCTTTCCAGCCTGAAGGACCAGGGTTCAAGATCAATGGCCACACCATCAGGTAATATCTTTTGACTTGTGAGATCTTGTCGTCATAAAGATATCAATGTCTTAATTACGAGAGGTTGGATTATTATAATTTTTATTAGAACATCTTAAATAATGTATATATATATATATATAATTAATAAAATTAATTTTATATTCAATCATTAAAAAGAACTCAACTTATCAGTAATGATTAGAGGTCATGAATGGCTTGAACTTTGTGTTCGTTTGGGATTGTTTCATTTATTAAATGAGCTAATTAGTCTAATGAACATAAAAGTAAGTCTGTTTATTTAAATAAGTTTATCTTCAATATTTAAGATTTGGTTTGATTCATGAACAACTCGTTTAATAATAAAATAATATAATTAATTATATTTTTTTATCTTATATGTATTATTATATTTAAATATTTAATTAAAACTCATTCTATATTATTGATTTTATTAATCTGTGCGCATCTACCTAACGAAATAAATACTGTAAACCAGATAAAATATTTTATGGATAAAACAAAAAGCTTTGTATATGTAGTCCGTACCTAGCTAATAACATAAATTGCATGGTTATATATATATATATATATAGGGTAATACTGTAATCAGTCTATACTTGTCGGATCTATCTTGAAATCTGTATTATCTTGAATAAAAAAATATTTTAACACAAATTTCGAAACAAATCCAACAATTAAGAATTGATGATGAGTCGAAACTCTCAAAGCTCCCTACAGCATTACCTCTATACATATAGGATAAGTCTATAATACAACTTGTTAAATACACGCAATGCAATTTCGATCGATAGGATTGTGACATGTAAAAAATTACATTACATACATGTAACAAGTTGCATGATAGACCTACCTACACACATATGTTTTGAGTTTTGTTTGACTGGAGGTAGTGTGGGGCCGGGGTTAATTATTATTATGACGAAATGAATGTACGTTTCAGTTGGGCGAACTGGGATTTGCACATAGGGTGTGATGCCCGAGCCGGTGTAATAATATCGATGGCATCCATTTACGACATGGAGAAGGAGATGAGACGTAGTGTATTATACAGAGGCTACATCTCGGAGCTGTTCGTGCCATACCAAGACCCCTCCGAGGAATGGTACTACAAGACATTCTTCGACGCCGGTGAGTTCGGGTTCGGACATTCCATGGTTTCGTTGGAGCCACTTCGCGATTGTCCTCCTCATGCCCAATTCTTCGATGCCTATTTCGCCACAAGCGATGGATCCCCTTCGCTCCTTCAAAACGCCTTCTGTGTCTTTCAACAACACGGGAATATCATGTGGCGTCACACCGAGTCTGGCATTCCTAACCAAACCGTACGTCACTATACTTCTCTTCTCACTCACCTTTTTTATTTCTTTTATTTTGGCCTTTGTATTAATGAACTTTTCAAATCCACACAATTTGAAAATAGGGTCATGCAATGGCTTAGACATAATTGTAACCATTAATGTGATCCAATTATATTGCATGATGCAACAAAATAACAAGTGTCACAATCTTATTAGCTGAAATTATACATTGCATGCATGTAACAAGTTGTATCATAGACTTACTCTTGAAAATATGGCAGATTTGGTGTTTCCCTCTGTTGTACTTTTCTTTTAATAATTTTTTTTAATTTAATTGAAATATTATACATTTTTTAAAGAATAAGGGATATTATAGGCACAATAAATTTAAAAGTTCGATACAAATCAAGATCTACTGTAAATGAATTAATTTTTATTTTTTTCATCATGAATTTCAATTTATGTGATTTTTTTTTATATCTTTTATACTTTTTTTGGTAGTGTATATCTTTTATACTTTAAATATTTTTTATTTTAAAATATTTTTAAAAAAAATTTATAATATCTTAAATTTAAATAAAAAATTTAAAAATATGAAAAAAAAGTCTACCAAGTATACTAAAACAAAACACCGATTCCCTACTCATTTGAATAGTTAGCAAGTACGTGCGGCGGCCGCAGAGCAATCATGTATTCATGATGTGCACAAAAAAATTATTTGATTTTTAGATATTAAAATCAAATAATGCAATTATCTGTAATATTTTTTCCTGTATTTTGAGAATTAGTGAATGAAAATCTTGAGAAATTAAATTATGTACTTCTAACATTTATTAATTAAAAATAAATAAAAAACATGGGTAATGGAGAACTAAAAGTAGATTTTCTGTTTTTTTCTAAAAAAAATATAAGCAATTATCATGCGGTGGGGAGAGGGAGACAAATAAAACCTTTCTTTATGCTATCATGATCGATCACATTCACATGTTTGTGATAGAAAATTATCAAATTATTTTGATTTTAAAATCATCACGTACGTACGTTATGGAGACAAATAAATATGTTTTTATGCTATTTCAGTATCATCACATGTTTGTGATTTATAAATAATATCATAAACTTATTCTCTGTTTATCTTGCGATGGAATATATAAATGAATATCCTTTCTTAAATTATGCTATCATATCACACGTACATTTGCACTGATATAATTAACGTTATCAATTTTTTTTTATATTAATTTTGACAGACTCGAGAGGTTAGGACTGAAGTGAGCTTAGTGGTGAGAATGGTGGTGACGGTGGCCAACTACGACAATATCATTGATTGGGAGTTCAAGCCAAGTGGCTCTATCAAGCTTACAGTATGTATAATCTCCCTTTCACATATTTTTTTTATCTTCAGAGGTAGTTTAATAAAATTTTTTTTTTTATAAAAAAGCATTAAAGATTCATTATATTGTAAAAAAAATCAAACGGTACTTACAATAATTTAGAAAACTCCAATCTAATAATACTGAAGAATAAACTCTAACAATTATTGAACTATTACGTAAACAAAGTGTAAGCTCAGCTGATCTCCTATTTCTTCAGGATGAAAAATCTCACCGTCCTTGGTATTGCCAAAAGAGTTGTTACTCTTATACCTCCTGCATATTAGATCTGAAGTAATCTTCAAAGTTGAAATTGTCGTAGGCTCTTCCAACATCATGATGAACGAGTGAAAATTTTTTAACATAGATGATTCGTAGATTTAGATATGATTATAACAAATCTCGAATTCAGAATCACCTGATTGTCAAAAAAATTCACAAAAAAAAAATAAATACACACAAAAATTAAACAAGCTCCACTTACTAGATCTGAATCGAACTAACAATGGGAGATTACACTTTCACAAGAGAGGACTAAAAAACTCAGAAGTAAATCTGGAAGAAAATCACCACCAAAATTGGGGGAATGAATATCTACCTTATTTATGAAACATAACGACGGTAACAAAAGAAGAAAAAGAAGTAACAATAACTCCGGTTAGATCTGCAGAAAAAAACTGGTTGAAGAACGAACGTAGAGAGAAGAGAGAAAGGCTGCTAGGTTTTTGTGATTTTATTTATGATTTAATTTTTCTTTTATTAATGTGATTCTAGAAGGAAAAAGAAGTAACAATAATTTTTTTAATTTCCTTGTTGAATAGATATCACTATCAGGCATGCTGGAAATTAAGGCAGTGGATATAAAACACATAGACGAAATCAAAGAAGACCAGCACGGATCATTGGTGTCAGAGAACAGCATAGGAATATATCATGACCACTTCTACATTTACCATCTTGACCTTGACATCGACGGTGAAGAAAACTCCTTCGTCAAGACAAATTTGAAGGGCGTGAGAGTCACAGATGGTAGCTCCAAGAGGAAGAGTTATTGGACCACTGAGACTCAAACTCTGAAGAAGGAAAGTGATGCTAAGATAAAGCTAGGGCTGAGTCCGGCGGAGCTTGTGGCGGTGAACCCTAACAAGACCACCTCCATCGGCAACCACGTCGGGTACCGCCTCCTTCCGGCGTCCGTGGCTCATCCCATTCTGTCTGAAGATGATTACCCACAAGTGCGAGGAGCTTTTACCAATTATGATGTTTGGGTTACACCATACAATAGGACTGAGAAGTGGGCTGGAGGATTGTACGTTGATCAGAGCCGTGGACAAGATACATTAGCTGTTTGGACTCAACAGTAAGAACATTCATTAATTTTACCTTCAAATTACCTACTAATTAACTATTTTACACATATATTGAGGCGAATCTTTAAGGAAACTGAATTCTGTGCTGTCCAGATTTATACTGTCTCGGTTAATTATGGTTATCACCATGGCTAATGTTTTGTTACGATTATAATTTAATCGGTTAGTTACGGTAATAACAAATCAGACAACATGAATTTAGACAGAAGAGCTTAATGTATCGGCCTACCTTATATATATATATATATATATATATATATATGAAAGATTGATTAATTGGAAATGATTGGATGCAGGAATAGGGATATTGAGAAGAAGGACATAGTGATGTGGTACGTAGTGGGAATTCACCATGTTCCATGTCAAGAGGATTTTCCAATAATGCCCTTGTTGAGCACTGGATTTGAGCTGAGGCCAACCAACTTCTTTGAGAGGAATCCTGTTCTGAAAACGCTGTCTCCCAAGACACTAGAAATGGCAGCATGCCCCAAGCAAAACTAGGCGATTGATGATCTTCAGTTATATTTTTGGAAGCATGCATATGCACATCGTTATTATTGAGAATAAAAAAATTGAGTGTGATAACGAATTATGTTTCCTAGTTTGGTCAGGTCATCAATATTATTGTATTAATGAAGAACAATATGTAACGTGCAATGTTAAGTCAACAAAAGTTTAATGTGTGTGATTTGCTGGCACATCCATCGGTCCCTCCTGGATTTGATTTGTATGAATCACATGTCTCGAGTGTGGGTCACACAATTATCATTTTCAAATTTTTAATATATATATATATATATATATATATATATATACCCCTCACATTAATCATAAGATTCAAACATTCGCCCTTATAAAATAAGAGCCCAAACTTTAACTAACTGTGTCACTCTCGACAGCAATGGTTGATTCTCTTTTACGGCATGTCATTTCTCGTGGCTCTTTCAAGAGGTCCAGGAAATTATTGGGTTGGATTGTTTGTCTTGCCTGAGCTTCAACAGGTCCAGGAAAGCCCATTTGTGTCAAACTTTAGGCCCTTCCAAAGCACAAACAGGGCCCGATCGAGACTTGCCCAAAAATTATTGGGCCTAAATGTACGGGCCCGGCTTGCTTGTCTACTTTGTCCTAGGCCACTAACCTAAACGGCATCATTAATGGGAATGGCAAATTGCATGATAGATTAAGAAATAATGGTAGTCATCAAAGCACTAGATAAAGTTAAATGTCACTAATTAATAAAAGCATTTAAAAAGCACAAGAATATTTTGACCAAAAAAACAAACAATAGTAAAACATTTACCACCATTTTAGACTTTTTTTTTTGGGATTTCAACATATACAATCCTGTGGGAGACACAAATAGTGGTAATTAAATAAAAGTGGCTTGTTTTTTTTTTTCGGAAAAATAAAGTGGCTTGTTCATTGGAAATGGATTTAGGGAAAATGAATAATCTTTCACAACATCATAAACTAATATTTGAGTCCCTATTAAAAGAGGTATCAATATTTAGTAACGTAACCATTAATATTTTCAAGCAATATTTAAAAAATAAATAAATAAAGTGGTTTGTGATGACAAACCATCTTCCAAAGTGACTTCAAAGGAACATAATAAAGCCCAATCCTCAGGCCACAAAGATTAATTAACTACATGATTATTTATTTATTTATATTCAAACTCCACAGTAAAATCCCACTCCCCCAACAATGGCAAACACATAATTCTGTCTTTGAATAATTTTGTTCTTATTTCACATGTCTCCTTTGCCCACCACTCATTTTTTTAAAAAATTAAAAAAAGAATAAGTATAAGGTAATGATGGAGTTTAAAGAACTAATTGTTATTAATTAATTATCAATATTTTATTGTTGTGTTGCTAAGGAGGAGGTATGCCCATCATTCTCAATCAAGAATCAAACCCTCCTAGCTACTACACAAGTTTTATAGAGCTATTGGAATTTTGGTGTTGGATTATGTATATATTCTTTTTGGTTATATTTGGTGCCTATAAGGGATAAAGACACACAACCTTTTCTTCAAATCTTACCATACATAGGGTCCCTCCAACCAAAGCATAAACATAAGTATATATATATATAGTTAATAATTCATGTCACTACTTAGTTTAGATTATCTACTTAATTATCAATTTGGAGGTTTTAAATAATTAATTAAAAACATGAAAGAAATATATATTATATAGTCTTGCTTTTGCCCCACACCCACTTCTTCCGTGATTGGCTCCTGAGAAATTGATCCAACTTTGGGGCCATTTGTCGCCATATTATTGGCGTTTGGCACGTGAGACTACCAATCATCAAAATCATACTTAATTAATTATATGTGCTCTATTTTTCTGTAAGCTTTTTTCTTCATGTTCTAGATTTTCTTTATTGTAATCATGTAGTATTGGAGTCGGAGTGGATGTTCAGTGGTACGGTAGTACTGAACTTCAGTACATCCTTCCAATCAGTTGGTTCCTAAACCATTTAAGGTGGGCCTTAATTAATGTGAGTTTTTATTAATATTAACAAATGACATTACATGATTGGAAGGATGCACTGAAGTTTAATGATACGGTACCATTGAACTTTTATTCTTGGAGTCGATATATATATGTGTGCGCTTTTTCTATTTATTTTTTCTTTTTTTTTTCAACTTAATTTAAAGCAAGCTGCATTAAATGAAAATTTATAAAAGCATTATTACGTTTAATTATATAAAGTACAAGAGCTTGTTTTTACTGTTTGACTATAAATGATAAGGTTACATTAATTGTTAAAAAGGGCAAAAATTTCGTTTTGGTTCTCTACGTTTCATTCAAAATTTAAATCAAGTTTTAGAAGTTCCATATCAGTCATTTATGTTTGCAAGTTGTTACAAATAAGTCCTTTTGTTCAATACTGTTAGCATTTTTCGTTAAATGATGACATGGACAACTGATATGATACGGACAAATTAAAATCTGTCTCCTATGTGGCGTCTATATTTTAGTTTATTTTGGGTTTTTGTGTATTTGGCCTTATTCTTGGTAAATATACATACACATTCGATTTTTGTTTTAGTTTATTTTAATTTGGATTCTGCGTGGTTCAATATCATCCGCATTAGTTTAAAAGGACACGTAAGAGAGAGATTTTGTCTACACCAACTATTCATATAATCATTTAATGGAGAACGCTAACGTTGTCAGGCAAAAGAACTTATTTAGAACAACTTGCAAACATAAAGAACTGATTTGAAAATTTTAAAACATAAAGGACTGATTTAAAACTTGAATGAAATATAGAGGACCAAAATGGAGTTTTTGCCGTTAAAAATGAATTTCATTATTTAGGGGATTTTATAATTTATATATCCTTGATTATTTAAAAAAATCATTTGATGAAAAAAATCCTTTCATTTTTTTTTATTTTGTACAATATATGAACCATTATTACTGACGAAAGTTGAATTTAATAGAAAGGATTAGTCCCCTGTAAATATGATGAATTCGAGCTTGAATCTATGTTAAAGGAGATGCTCACATTTAATATCTGATAATATCTCGAGCAAAATATTCTCTAATAAAAAGATACTTATGAAAAAAAAAACCATATACAATCCATTTGTTTAAATTTTTTTTTGTCAGAAAATATTCATTACTAAGATTGTATACAATTTACTTCAGTCAAAACTATAAAAATTATACATGAAAACCCTCAAATTTTTAATTTTGTGTAAAATATATCCCTCAAATTTAGATAAAAACATTAATAAATGCAGATTTTATATATATATATATATATATATATATATATATATATATATATATATATATATATATAATACAAACTAAAAATTTAAAGGGATCAGAAGAATAAATTGTACAAGATTTTTTGCACCTTAACATCAATCTAATAGAAGAAAATTAAGAGTAGATAATATGATTTAATGATTTTTTTAGAGGGAAATTGTATAGGTTTGTCGGCAGTATTATTAGTTTTGAACTTTGTTGAATGCATCAATTCAGGTAGGAAATTTTAGGGAATGGAGGGGACAAGGTAGTGACACTAGGGCCCCTAAGCTCGTTTAGGCTCATCTCTTTCTTCTTCTCGTCAAAGGAAAAAATTACACATAATCCATCATTATTTACTTCTACATATTATATATATATTTTGTCTTTCTTCATTAATTATGATAACAATAATTAATTGAATTTATTTAATACGTGCCCCAAAGTTTTATCTAATTGTGAGAAAATGTTTGGTGTTACAGTACTAAAATTCAGCGGTACTCTCCTTATTATTTATTAATATTAATAAAATTAAAATATTGATCCCAAAAATAATAAACGATATTGAATAAATAGAAAGAGTATTAAAAAATTTAGTACTCTACTAAATTTTTACATCAGATTGGTTAAAATACTGAAGCATTCAATTAATTAAATTTGTGAAAATTCAATTTTAATGTTTAAAGATTTCACCAAATGAACCAAACCAAACATGGCATGTTAGAAAAACCATAATTATAAAGCATAGTTTAGTTCAAGAAAATGACCATCTACTTTGGTGATTAGGTTAGGTGGCTTGTATAGTATGTATATATATTTGTTTCCTTCACATAATCTATATATATATATACTAGAGGCTTCGCATACACGTACTGTGCATGTAATTTATTTTTTAAATTTTAAAAAAATATATATTATAAAATTATGATTATTATACTTTAAATTAATAAAAATTGAAATATTAAATTATTTTAAATTTTTAAAATATAAAATAAAATATTTATTATATTTAAAATAATAAATAGAATCCTGAAAAGTTATCACTATTCTTATTTTATCTCACCCATGATCTTCTCACATCATATTTTTATTTTCTTTTTTAATTAACTAATTGACTATTTTAGGAGACCGAGAAGACCTCAAAACCATATTAATATAGATAATTATAATTGTAGTGGAGGTGGTGGCAAAATTTGATACGGAATCAAAGGGAATTGGATTTGAGAAAGATATTAAATTGCCTAATGATGGAAGAAGACAAGAGAGGAATATGGTGGGTTTGACAAATTTTTCTGCCATTTTGGAAAGCAATAAAATCTTACTAAATTGCAGATTCTCATCTAATATGTGAACCTTTTCACGCTTTCTTAATTTCTCTCCCACTCTCGATCTCCCTCTAGCTATATCAAGTAATTAACCTTGTGTGTTTTTTTTATCTTTAATTTGTTAATTCCGCCAATTGAAGAAATATTTATATTTATAATTATCTTTTCATATATATATATATATTAAAAACGTAGAACAAATTTCTTTCAGATGTGCTGAAGGGTGATTTTTATCAGTGATTTATTCAGATTCAATTAAAAAAAATGAAGCTTTGCTTTAACAAAATATAAAAATTATATGTTCTTCTTTTACATTTTGAGAATTAGCACTTCTCTCTTAAAAAATTATAATTTTAATTAAAAAAAATCAATACTGGTGAAATTGTGGTTTTTAAAGGGCTATAGGAGGAGAGTATAATTTTTTTTAACTAATAAAGAAGGAAAGTATAATTTTATCCAATAATATTTATCATTTATCGAGATTAGTCCAATTGGTAAGCAGCTTGGTACTGCTAAAAAAATTGTGTTTTTAAAAGGATTGCGTGAGGAGAATGTAGTTATCTCCGTTGAGAGACTCTCCCACTATAACTAGATGCGCGATACGCGTTGAGTTTGGATGAGTCGGGGTAGTGCCTCAAAAATTGAACTAAAAAAAATTATGTTTATCATTTAACTTAATCAATTTTTAAATTAAATCACTTAATTTTTTTTTAAATTAAATCACATGATAATATATAAAAATAGAAATAATCTCGCCAACCAGCCAACTACATATATAAAAGCAAAATAGGAAATTATTAAAAAAAGGAAAATTAGAAAGTGAAGCATCACCTAATTAATTATTAATTAATTGGAATTGTTTGAGTCCCTGATCGTCATCAAGATATTCCCCAAAATCCCACGTTTCCATGTGTTCAACTAATTAATAATATCTTTATCAAAAAAATTAATAATATCAATAAAAGATTGATATAAGTGATACGCGATTTAATATCACTTAAAGTAATGTCTTAAATTTAAAAACTTGTAAAAACAATTATTTTTATGAGAAAACTCTTCCTATAGTAATTATATCTACAACACGAGTCGAGTATGAATTTACCATAACAAAACCTCAAAGACCGGCAAGCAAACAAAAAAAACTAACTAACGAGAGATTTGACAAAAAGAACTGATTAATGAGCGGGTTTTACTTTGTAATATATATGAACATATAAATATTAAATTATATATATATATATATATATATATATATATATATATATATATATGTAATGGGTTTGGCAGCTGTCAATCATTTTCCAAGACAATTATGTCCCCAGAAAATTTAGAGTTATTAGTTGGTGGCATATTTTGATAGAGGGCTTTGCTTGAACACCAAGTCATCAAAAGTTTATAAAAAAACATGACATGTGACTTCAATTTATTAAAACCCACCCTTTCTTCACTAAATTCATCATCATATGCATGCTTCGCACTGTTGAATTTGATTAAATGTCTTATTAAACTTTATCATATTTCAAAATCCAATAATTAACAATATAAATTTGACCCGCAATACTAATTGGTTGTATAGGTTGATAAATTTAGATGCATTCAAGAGCTAAATTTAAATCTGTTGCAACAAATATGTTAATAATAAGTTAGGCTAAATTTGTTATTTTTTGTTTCTTTATAACTTTGCATGAAATTTCTATTTTTTTTTTGTTACTTTTTTTTTTGAACTGATTTTGGTTACTTGTCTTTATTAATTGGTGCAATATTTCTTTCTCTTTCTAAAATTGTTAGTCATATATAGTTGAGCCCAAATGGAATTACTATAGTTAAAGCATAATTGAAGCTTAGATTGTGTCAAAAGTCAAAACACTTCGAAATATTTTTAAAATTCTTATTATATATATATATGCAAAACTCAAAAATTAAGAACTTTGAAAAAAAATTGAAATTATAAAATTTAATTTAATGGTAATTATTTTAGCTAGTCTCATTTAAATAATTCTGCTATCTCAACAATATTTAGCAATAATAATTTCTTATGAGTTTCATATAGATATATAGATATAAAAAAATTGTATCAATTAATATAAAGATAAGACACAAAATTGAAATAAAAAAACAGATAAAGGATAAAATTGAAACCTGTACAAAATTAAGCAACAAAAAGAAAGGTATGCATCTTCTGCACTGCCGCTTTGCTTCTTCATCTAAGTTACACTAGCAGCTTCTTTTTAGCTGGAGGGGTTGCTAAACTTACAAAAATTTGCAAGTTATAGCAACCCCTCCTTATTTTCTTTATTTTGTTTGATTTCAGTATTTAAAATAAATAGATCTTTCAGATCTATATTGTCCCCCATTATTTTGGTGGTGTTTTCTTTTCCAGATCTATTCTGTGTTTTTGTCTTCCTTTGTGAAAGTTTACTCTCTAATTACTAGATCTTCTTAGATCTAGTAACTAGAGTTGGTTTTTGTTTTTTTACGTTTGTGTAGGAAGTTTTCTTGCGGATCTACAGATCTTTATGTCAGAAAGCTTCAACTTCATCATATTTTTAGAAAATTTCAAGGCACTCTCAACTTTGAAGATTATTACAGATTTGATATGCAGAAGATCTAACAGTAAAAACTTTGTTGACAACATCAAGAATAGTGAAATTTTTCATCCCAAGTTCATCTTACAAATGGGACCAGTTGATCTTTATTCGCCCTTAGTTCAACAATTTTTACGAATTCTTTCTTCAGCATTATTAGGATGTAGTTGTTTGATTTATTTATTGTAAGTGCCGTTAAGCTTTCTATAATTTAATGAATTTTATTATTTTCAAAAAAAAAAGAAAGGTATGCATGACCTAATAAATTATTCTAAATTATAAATCAAGGAATTAGTGATATGCCTTAAACGTTTTGTATTATAAAGTCAATAAAAGGAAAAAAAATCAAAATTCACAATCACACGGAACATTATATATTAAAATTTAATATTAATGGATTTTTTTAAAAATTTAATATTAATTAAAAAATGAGAATGAGATCAATGATTAAATTCTAGAAACTGCTGGACTCTGAGTTAGTTAATTTTATCTAAAATTCAAAAACTTAGAAGAGCCGTGCCCATGAATTAACCTTACACAGTAGCTAGCTATAAATATAAAAACATGTGATAGTTGGCGGATAAATTAAGTTTTTGGAATAGAATTGTAGAGTAAAAACATGGAGTAATCCAATAGGGAGGGATCAATGTTTAGTATTACAATAATAATATTGATTTTGATACACAATAATATAGTGTCATTTAATTTATTAATAATAATAACAGCTATAAGAATTCAACTTGAATGAATTAAGAATTAATTAATTAAAAAAATATATTAAAATTCAATATTATTATCATACTGAACATGTACTCTTAGCTAGCTAGTTGAGACATCCTCAACATATATATAATATAGATATCCCAATAGGTGGTTGGTTAAAGACTTAGAGTGGTAGGTATATATTCTATTTCTCTTAAGTAAGGTCCTGAATTTGAAACTTGTATATGAAAAAACTTCTATTAGGACTGGGAGAACTATATCTCTGTTATGAGACCTCAACTAATTCGAAGAGAATTAATTACCTCAAATAGAAGGATACCAGTGAAATAAAAAAATATAGAATATGGATATCATAGCTAGGGGTATTCAGAACCAAATAAAGCCGACGCATTTGAACCAAACCAAACCGAATTAGCACAAACTAAACAAAACCGATCAATGTTTGGTTTGGTATGTCAAAAAACCGAACCAAACCACATACACATATATATGTATGTATATATATATATATATATAGATACATATTCTGTTAAAATTTCTAAATAATCAAGTTTAAAATTTATTTTTAGAAGGTTAGATTAAATTTAGTCAATCTAAAAATTTAATTTTAGAATTAAGTTGATTGTATATCGTAAGTAAATGAAGTATTACTATATTTTTTTATTATTTATATTGAATAAAATTATATTTTTATTAATAAATTTAAATATGTAAGTTTGATGACATAAAAGTCATAAAGCGCAACCAAGCTTAGTTGGTCTAGTGGTTAGCTCACTAGGTCGTTTAAACAAGTGTTGGAGGTTCGAATCCCACCTTGTGTATGCAGTAACCAATTGGCCAGTGGCAAACCCTTAAATGGAGCTCAGATCCGAGGAGGATTAGTCCTTGGCCTGTCGGGCTGGGGATACCTTGAGAAACAAAAAAAAGTCATAAACCGCCAAATCGAACCGTTCAAAACCGCTCGTTTATAGTTTGATTTGACACTCTCAACTTAAATCGATAAAAATACTAAATTTTTACTAAAAATCGCTCAAACTATCCGCCAGACACCCCTAATCATAGCTATTTTGTTGGCAAAACGAGAAGCTACAAAGTCATAATTACCCACTTTAGCTTTTGAATAATGGGCGAGCTACCTTTTGTTCCCTACAAGCATGTATGTCAGCAAATGCATGTGGGATATATATATATATATATATATATATATATATATATATATAATAAGTCAACTGAAAAAAATTAATTTATAAAAATATAGGTGTTCCACCACTTGCTATACAATGCCATTTGGAGTAGTTTTCTTGATTTAATTAGTATATATATCGTATATTATATATAATTAAATTAAGTATATATATATATATTAGGAATAATTAATGGATTTATCTAACATATATCCTTAGAGCACATATTTAAATTTTTTTTATTGGTCAATAAAACATCTCATATCTTAAAATGTACAAAAAATTATTTTAAAAAATAAATTTTAATATTTAAAAACTCAATTGACCAATTAGATGAAATATTAATATGTGCCTTAAGGACACATGTTAGAAGTACCCATAATTAATTAGCCCTAGTCAATGAATGAAATGCATTCTTAATTAAAGGACCAAATCAATTGTTGAATCTTAAAGTTATAGTCATAAAATACATGTACATTATTAAGCCTTTTAATAATCAACAATATCTTATAAATACTTTAATTTCCATAAAAAAATATTTTTTAATTTGACTTTATCAATACATAACATTTATTTGGTGTATGTCATTAATATATATCATTACAAAAAAAAATATTCTATTAATAATTGATATTAATAGTCAATAACATTAATTAACAATAATAATACTATTTTTTTAGAACAATAATACTATTTGTTAATTTAGTTGTTATATGTATAACTCACGTTAAAATATTCTTGTGTGTGACATAGCTAGCTTGTTTTTAACTTTAGTTGTGAAAATGTAAACTTTTTAATGAGTCATAACCAACTTTGAAGTTATATATATATATATATATATATATATATATATATATATATATATATATATTATAAGATTCTCACTAAAATTTTTAGATGTAGAAAAGAAAATGAACTATTAGTTAATCTTTTTAACTTTTCTAAATTTGATATACATATATACTAATTACTTCTAATTCAATATATATAAATAGTTAAGCTAGAAAAAATCATTTCTAATTATAATAAAATATTGCTATATATGTAGTGAATTAAGTATGATGAACCCATCATGCGTATAGGAATTCAAATTAAAGTCTCTATATTGAAGTAGTTTTAATTTGGTAATTCATTTTATGGGCATGGGATGGCATGAGAATGATGTGATATGAAAGTAGTGAAGGAAGAAGAAGATGTAGATATAGATACAAGTAGAAAGAAAGAAAGAAAAGTGTAAGAGAGTATGTATAGTAGTGATGAGAGAGGGGTGTAAGTTGTAAGCAAGTTGGGAAACAGAATGGGACCCTTATGCCACAAACCATCGTTGAAGGGTCAGTCTCAATGCCTATCTTTTGTAGCGTCAAACCCATCATTCCTCACAGACCCATGGAATGGAAGAAATTAAAGTAATTAAAGCTAAGGCATATATATATATATGTATGTATATATATTATTTTGGGATGGAGGGACCAGAGAGAGAGAAACTAAAGAGATCATGTTCATACATTTAGTAGTGAGTGGTGTATGTGGTGTGCGCACGCACCAAAAGCAATTCAAGTGTCTCTAAAATGCCTCTCTATCTATATGTGTGTACATGTCTCATTGTCTATATGTTTCTTCATTCTTGATTCCTTTTGCGTTGTGTTATGTCAACCGTCAAATTTCATATTTCACACATACCTTCTTAATCCACACAAATAATCGAGGATCTCGAGGAAAGTTTTTGCAGCTTCATAGTTATTACTTATTAGAATTTCCTAAAAGTCATCTAAAATCTCATATAGCATGATCTCTTTAGGGCATGTTTGGTATACTTACCAAACAGTGCATTACATGTAATTAATCTCACGATTCCTAAAAAAAATTTTACATCATATTTTATACCTTCCAAACACACTTTTTATCATACTTTTTCTCTCTCCTAATTTTTCTCTCTATCTCTCTCCTCACTTTTCTCTACAGTACTTTCCTTTATTCTACCGTACTTTAGTCTACAGTATTTTATATGATCTGTGCATTTATACCAAGCGTGCCTTTAATCTTTTTTTTTTCATGAAAATTCTCTAGAATTCTAGGACTAGTTGAGTAATTAGTGCGAGAATAGCTTATACAGTTTAGCATTGTACAATAATCTTTTGAGTTGGATCAATATATCACTGGCATTTGAAGGTGCTTTTTTTTATTATCATTTTCTTTCACCAAAAAATATTCTCACAAAAAAAGAAAGAAACTTGCATTTTGGTTTGCATGCTATTATCATTGGGTGTTCTAGAGGCACACGTGTTAGGGATACACTCATTTCATACCTACTCTTTTTCATCACTACTGCATGCATGCACTAGATAACTGCACAGAATAATTAATATTGACTTCTTTGAGATATATATATATATATATATATATTAGTGGGACTTTATTATATACATTTAACAAATTCCCAATTGATACATATTAATAAATAATTAACTAGAGAAAAACATTTCAAATTTTAGGCATTTTTAGGACGGTTAAGTAGTAATTAATGAAGTGATATTTGACTATTTGTTGTTAATTTGTTTTTGTGAATAATTAATTAAATCACATTTTCCACCACAATTAATTAATTGGAGAATTTGGTGCACTGATAGATACTCTTGGCATATTTTAAACAATTCCTAGATATGGTTTGAAGATATCACGATTAATTAATATTTCTCCAATGTAATGATGAAGAACTTTTGCCTGAGTTGTTTTATTTAATTTCAATCTGAAATTTTTTATTTGTTTATTAAGCTCATGTTTCACGAAGTAGTGAGGAAGATTAACTCACGGAAAAATGCGGGAATAAAATAATATGCATGATCCGAAAGCATTTTTTCAAAACTTCCTACCTTAGAATATGCCACAGAAGAACTATACAAAATGCTTAATTATATTATATTATATTAATTGCCACATTCCTTAATTTTAGTTTAAATTTGAAAATAATTATTGAGTTCAGAAGGTCAAAAGAAAAGGCAAGAATTTTAATTAGCGTGGACTGAAAGGGAAATATTTTCAATTGTTATCATATTAATTAAAAATGAGTATTTTCTTTTTTATTAAAAAAAATAATTAAAGGACATTTCAACAAGAAGTTAGGCAAATTAGTATTTTGTCTTTGTCCTGTCTCTTGTACCAAAAACATAAGATTTGAAGCTATTTCTTCCCCATGATAACGTTCAAAAATCTAGCGGCATAAGTATATAGGTTAGTTTAAAGATGATGATGCTGTTTACTTTCAGAAAGAATTGGTGGAATTAATAATTTGAATCTTCAATTCTTTTTATTTACTAAAAATAAATATTTTGGGTTAACACATGTTTAATTAATTTAAATGCAACTGTAAATGATTTAAAACTAATGGTCATTTATTAATGCACATTAATAAGTATACAACAATTAACACAATACAATAGATATACATAAAAACCCTTGGATTAATTACTATAGATGGATATGTTATACCTCTTATATAAAATAATAATAATAATAATGTTATAGTTAAATAAAAAAATTTGAAATAATTAAGGTTAAATTAAAAGCTCGAACTCTGAAAACCTTTTCTTTATTATCTCTTCAGCCATTATTGCCAAAGTTCTGATGATAAGGTTTTGAGAGGCCTGTATGTGTCCAACAACTCATTTTCTTGAAGTGATATCTCTATTTGTGGTTAAAAATAAAATATTTACCTCCTAGTTATATATATATGTGGAAAATGACAAAAAGATAAGACGATGTTTTCATTGAGAATATCAGAAAATAATTTATTTCTATATTTAGATTGGCAGCAAATTAATTAAGTTAAACCCCAAAAGAAAAAAAGTGAAAGGTGAGGAGAGTAGTGTCAAATTAAACATGATTAACACAGCGTAAGAATAATTGGTTTAACTTCATTAGTAATCTTCATATAATGATTCATTGTTACTCTTAATCAAGCATATTATCTTGCACTTTATTTTTTACTTAGTACAGAAGCATAATTATTATTCGCTCCCAAATTAACTTCAATTTTTCAAAAAGATAAAATAGCCCACTTTACATATATATATATATAGGAAATTAATGCAAGCCACTTAATAAGGACAGGCAGTAGTAATTATTAGAAATGAAGGCACTAAAAGAAAAAAGTGCACCTTACAAAACACAAATAGAAATCTATATATAACATATATAAATATTTATCCTTCAACGTGGTGAAGCACTAATGGTAAATTTTTGTATTATTTTAATTATTGTCTTTTAAGTTTGATTTCTGAAGAAATAAGAATGAAACGTCATCTGTTGGGAGGATCATCCCTTATGATAAGTCTCACAGTACTCAAAGAATTAATTATCAGACCTATTTTGATTGATACCCACCAAATATATATATATATATATATATATATGCAATATCAATCAGTTTTGGTTGGTTTAAATCAGGTTGCGTGTGGACCATCCCATATAATGGTCTCAACCAATGATTAATTAGCTAGTTCAAGCATGGATAAAAGTTTAGTATTACGGATCCTTCTATTCATTCAATAATATTTGTCAATATTAAAAGAAATTCATCCTAAATAATTTATGTGAATAAGTTTTTTATTAATATATATATATATATATATTGACAAATAATTAGTAATAAATAGAAGGACAAATATATATGTTGTTGCTTACATGTTTTTCTTAAGGTTAACCAATTAAAAAAAGACATGTGCTAATCTTTTTTTAATTGGTTAACCTTAGAAAAAGTACGTAAACAATATCATATAAATTTTTTCCTAAATAGAAACAATACGAATTTTCCTGTAGTATCTAACATCCTCTCCTAATTAAACACTAGTATGAGAAAAAGCAATCAATGAACTTTAGAGACAAACAAAACAACTTTAATTTAATTTGTTGATAATTTTTGGTCTCTCTCTCTCTTTCTCTCTGCCAATATATATATATATATATATGGTTTTATAAGGTAAGCTAGCTTAGGTTTGTGAGAGTTGAGAAATATGTTCTTGGTTTGTGTTAGAGAGAGTAATAGTAGTGAAAAAGCAAGAAGAAGCAAACCCATGAAGGCAACACTAAGATACTTAGCAGGAATTGCAGGCCCAAGTGGTTTCGGCTCTAATTCCACTGCTGAACAAGTTACTGATCAACATTCTTCTTCTAATTCCCATCTTACTGCTCTCATCACTGGTAATTAATTAATTCACCCTTTAATTCTTCTTCAATTCCTTTCTTAATTTTATAATTAGTCTCCGGTCTCCACTACATGCATGTATATAGATTCATTATTATCGATCTGTTCCCATGTTTTCTCTCGGAAAATTAACCAAATCTTCTGACGGTAATCATAATTATAATCAGTAATTAATTAATTAATTTCCTAAATGTATAGTAATTTAATATATGACATATATAGTAATATGAGTCATTTGTGTAATTTGGGAAAGTGGGGGGTATAATCAATATCAGTCTGGCACCCCGTGAATGTACGATATTAAAGGATATATAGCTTTTGTCTCTTATATTCTACAATATTATTATAAATATTAATGTGATTGTGAATTAATTATATATGATATGATATGATATGAAGGTGGGACTTCTGGGATCGGAGCAGAAACAGCAAGAGTGTTAGCAAAAAGAGGAGTGAGAATTGTGATTGGAGCGAGAGATATGAAGAAAGGGAGAGAAGTGAGAAATAATATTCAGAAAGAGAGTCCAAAGGCTCAGGTTTTAGTGTTGGAGATTGATCTTAGCTCTTTTGCTTCTGTACAGAGATTTTGTTCTGAGTTTTTAGCTCTTAATCTTCCCCTTAATATCCTCATGTAAGTTTTTTAAATTAATTCATTAATTCCTTATTTTTTTTATAAAGAAAAGTTTAGGTGGGGTAAGCACCGGTATCCCACCAGGGTCAGAAAAGACCTCCCAACCTCTTTGGGGATATATGAGAGGATTTACATATCACCCACCAATAAGACCCTCACATCGGTCATAGGGTTGGAACCTTCAGCCATGTGAAATTAATTCCTTCATTCACTCTCACCCTATATACATGTTTTACTTTAATAATTACTTTTAATCCTAATTATTACAGAAATAATGCTGGAATATTCTCTCAGAACTTGGAGTTCTCCGAAGAGAAAATTGAGACGACGTTTGCTACCAATTACTTAGGTATTTTTCTATTTCTCTCGATAAAAAAACAAATTCAAATTGTGTAAATATATAAATCACCTTTAAATTCTTGTTGTTATATCCATGTTCAAACCAAAATCAGCAACATTTTATTTAGACTCTCTGTCATCAATTTTAATATGCGAGGGATGAAATTGAAAATTAAAAAAAAAGTTATAAGGGACTTATTTAAGAAAATTGCTATATGTACGAAAGGCGAAAATGAGTTTTTAATTTTAAGTTTTAACGGCAATTTAGAGCAAGAGATTTAGATTAATAATGCTATATGAAGGACTAAATTAAGAAAGTTATTATCATTGAGGGGCCAAAAGAAAGTTTTAGTGATTAAAGTAAGTTAGTTGCATTTAACTTTAAGGTCCCCCAAAACAAAAGATGTGTCAATTTTTTAGGATTCATTTTGGTCCACAAGACATGCATGCGTTTATTCATTATGGGATCCAAGTCTAAAGCCTCTATGCTGTGTTTCTAAAGTGCAAAGCTTCAAGCTGATGATGCTTTCAAAACGTCATTCTTTTAAATTTCTTGTAGAACGATCAAGCTATTTAAATTATAGAAAAATAATTTATAAAAAAATTAAAAATAAATAGCCAAATATCCATTTGTTTTCCTTATCTTTTAAAAATTCAAAATTAATCCTCTATTTTTTTTAATTTATTTCAAATCAATGCTTTTGTTTAACATTGTTAGTTGTTTCTATATCTGATAATCTGACGTGCTTAGTTAGTGGCACACTCTCTCCTATGTAGCAAACTCGACTAACGTGGTCAAAAAATGAGTCATGTGTTACGTAAATCGAGTTTGTCACGTAGGAGAGAGTGTACCATCAATTTAGCACGCCACGACATCAGATAACGAAAAAATTAACAATATTAGACAGAAAAACCGATTCAGAACAAATTAAAAAAAAACAGATGACTGATTTAGAACTTTTGAAAGATAAAAGAACCAGTATAAAATTAATGAAAAAGATAAGAGACCAAAATAGATATTTCGCAAAAAAAAAAACATACATTTAAAAAACCAAAAGCAACCCAATAAATGGAGGCTTTGAAGGTAGAGACAAATCAAAGTAATGACTATGGTTGTACCCTTTTTGGAATTGCAGGGCATTTTTTATTGACAGAAATGCTTTTAGAAAAGATGATAGAAACATCAGAGAAGACAGGCATTGAAGGAAGAATAATAAACGTTTCCTCTGTGATTCATAGCTGGGTCAAAAGAGATTCCTTTCGTTTCCACAACTTGCTCAATGGAACAAAGTACTACACATATTACTTCTCTCTAACATTAATTCTAAAACAAATCTACTTCCATCACTACTATTTCCATACTCATCACTTTATTTTGTTTTTTTTCCAGTTATAATGGCACACGCGCTTATTCTCAATCAAAATTGGCCAATATTTTGCATGCCAAGGAATTGGCCAGACAGCTCAAGGTTAGTTACAAATAACACAAATTTTCTTGTACTTGGCTTCTCTGTAAATTGAGAAGGAATTTGCCTAGATTTGGATCATTTAGTCACTTTTCGTCCATGACAATTGTATGACTTGAGTTCGATTATAGGTAATCCCTTATTTGGTGGATTATGGGCACGTTCATTAGGCAGAAATAGAAATGGAAATGGAAACGGAATGCATTTGATGTGTTTAGTAGTAAAAATTTGGTAATGGAAATAGAAAGGGAATATATTAAAATGACCATTTTATCCCTTATATTAAAATAATAAGTAGAAAAGAATGTTATAATTAAGTCAAATCAGAAGGGTATAATAGATATTTTGTATTTTTTTTCTTTTTTTTTTAAAAAAAGTTGATAGAAATGAAAAAGTACGGGCCCCACCATTTCCATTTTCATTTTGTTTCTTGCAAATGGACATACCCTATGTGTAAGAACTCATGTAAGTGTTCTCTAAGCTCGGAGTCTGCCCTGACCCTAAATTGAGACATCATCTTCTCACCTAAATTTCTATTTACGAAAATGAATTGAGAATGAATTCTCTGAAGTGCGAATTTTCTGAAGTATTAGTGGCTGATTACTGCAAAAAAAAAACAACGCATTTCACCACTTAACAAAATTATATGGTATATATATGTCCCCTGAAAATGGTATATATGAACACAGGCGAGGAATGCAAGAGTAACTGTGAATGCAGTTCATCCAGGGATTGTGAAGACAGGAATTATCAGAGCTCACAAAGGCTTAATAACAGGTAACTACTAAACAAAAAGTTCAATTAAATGGCATTCCAATTTCCTATATATATCATCACAAGTTCAACTACATATACTAAATATTCTAAAACTTGCGTGCAGATTCCCTGTTCTTCATTGCATCAAAGTTACTCAAATCAACATCTCAGGTTTGTTAATAAATCCAGGAAATAAAACGTAATTTCCTCTGAATTATAGTACAATTAAATCAAGAGGCAAAATACTATTTAGTCCCTGAATTGTTGGTCAAACTACTATTTAGTCCCCGAAATGTTTAACTATGTCAACTATTTAGTCCCCAAATTTGTAACAATGTCAACTATTTAATCCCCAAACTTGGCAAAAATACTATTTAATCACCGAATTTGCAGCTCTGTCAACTATAGCGAATAACAGTCATGAGACTAAATAGTTGACAGAGTTGCAAATTCGATGATTAAATAGTATTTTTGCCAAGTTTGGGGACTAAATAGTTGGCGTAGTTACAAATTCGAGGACTAAATAGTATTTTGTCAAATTCGGGGACTAAATAGTTGACATAGTTAAACATTTCGGGGACTAAATAGTATTTTTGATAAATTATGAGACTAAACAGTAGTTTGACCAACAATTCAGGGACTAAATAGTACTCTTAAATCAATATTAGAAGTGATGTATATATGTGTGTGTGTGTGTAGGGTGCATCAACAACTTGTTATGTTGCTCTGAGTCCACAAACAGAAGGGATGAGTGGGAAATACTTCGCAGATTGTAACGAGAGCAATTGTTCGAGTTTAGCAAATGATGAATTTGAAGCTCAAAAGCTATGGAATAACACTCGTGCCTTGCTTCAGAAACGACTGCGTCAAGCAGCAATTTGAATTCTTTCTTTTCTTCTTCTTCTTCTATACAACGTGTACATAACATTATGCAGTTACGTTAGGTACAAGAAATTGTATTGGAGGACTCTTGGACTCGTTTCCAAATAATAAAAAAAAGCATACAAATTTAAATTTTGCTTACTTACACTCACATTTCTCTTCAATGGCAATACAACTTTTGTATACGAAAAAAAATCTGAGGACCAAATTGTAATCTCAATGCCCTCTATTTATTTCTGGATGTATATAATATGTTTGTGTACTTAACCGATCACGATAATGAGAGTACTATGTTCAAACTTAAAACTATGAGTTTATATAATAGTGTAATATGATACTTTTTAAGATTTTATTGATTAAGAACAAATTTATCTTGAACTTGATGAAAAGTTAATAAGAATATTTTTGTAAATTCTCTCATAGGTTAAAAAGAATCTTTGACGGACATTCCCTAGCAAAACCCTAAAACTAATGGTCGAAAACGCTAATGGAATTACTTGTAAATTGTAATCAGTTACTATCATAGTATCATTAGCTGAAAACGTCTCTTGAGTTATCGGATATATACTCATCATTGGTAAAGGCAAGTGAAAGACTGGAGATGTTTAAAACATAGGAAATTTATTCTTTTCAGTGCCGAAAAACTAATTTAGAAAATGTTTAAATATACAAAGTTTCAAATTAATACGTTGCATTGAACATATGAATGATATTTATTTTAAAAGCAAATTTATAAATATTTAAAAAAAAAAAGAGAGAGATTCTGGGAGAATTGATTGGCTAGATTGTCCCACAACCATTTGAAACTGCCAATTACTCTTCAAGTATTTAATAAAAGACACTTTCCCTCCTGAATAATAACCACTAATTCAAAAAGTCAAAACTATGCATAACTAAAACATATAGGATTATTGCGTCCATAAGTAGACATGCAAGGCTATCACAAGCATTTTGGCCTTGATCCAAAATTATAACAAAGGGTAAAAGAAATCATGAAGATCCATTTCCAATCCACCGTTTCATTTACATCATCAATACATGATATTAGAGCATGTTAAACTAAACTGTAAACTGTCAATTGCCAGTTTAGCAACAGAAACCAAAAAGCAAAACAAAAAAGAAAATGAGAAGACAAAATCATCACAACAGATAATACATGGAAATTAAATTATAGAAGCATAAACAGAAACCAAGTTGTGCGTCCCGATGTGATCTAAAAGTTACAATACACATTTTGTGAAGCTCTTCTGATATCATATATACATCCAGAGCTCAGATAGGTCTTGCTTCACGTGTCAACTTGTTAGCAACCTCCAGTCAATTTATTTCCTAGCCTGCCATATATGAGATATCAGCATGAATTGACCTCGTATACTAAGCCAAAAACTATTAAATTAAGTATATCATCAATAACAATGCTTTTAACGTGCATCACTAAGTATATTTACAAGAATATCCGATTTTTACCTTCTAGACTAATAACTTCCCCTTTGAATTTCTGTATAATTATATATGACAGTACAAAGATTAATGATGGTGATCACCCTTTATGATGCACCACAACACACAACATGAGTCAAACCTAGAACAAATCCTAGTGGCACAGTATTGATGTATTCAATCAAAGCTAATTCAATTTGATATCAGAAGACAGAAAACATCAACTTAATTAGCACAGCTAAGGCACTGTCAGTCTGTACTACCATTCTGATTTATGTTCTATTTTCTGGCCCTCAAAATCCTTTTAAATTTTAACCAATGGTCCAAAAAGGACGAAACCAGCATGGAGTTTGAGCATAGACTTTATCAAGTAAATTGCTGCAACTATTTTAGCATTCAATAATCACAATCATTCCTGGAATGTGGACTAGCTGGTCCTAAAGGGAACAAAACAACCAGATAGCACAATTTTATTTTTGGTAAGAGCCATGGGAATCCCCCCACCCATCCGTTTATCGGTCTAGGGAAAGATCAGAAGACTAATCCCAGTCGAACAGGGCAGGACTACAAGGGGTAAAGCTATCCCAACCAAGTTTTAACACATCTGCATTTCCAAGGCTTGAACCCAAGACCCTTGGTTAAGCTAAAACAACCCCTACCAATTGATCCACGTGCTTGGTAGTAGCACAATTCAGGTAATGAAGGATCTGACATAAATTTAAAAAAGGGAAAGCTACGCAGGTTAAGGAATAGGTTTATCAGAATGTCTACCATCATTATAATGGCTCTAAACCAGTTCTGCTTGAAGCTTACATGTCAGCAGTTACAGTCTGGATATCATTTGTCCAATTGTCCCTATCCACTCATTCAATCACATCTTGGGCTCAAATATTAATGGAAGTAAAAGCCCAGAGCAAGCAACAAGTCTAAATCTAATCACTCTCAACATTTTTGTAAGCTAAAATATGCATAATAAATCGTGTCATAACATGAAAAAGGTAAAAACGATATCAATAACTTCATAATCATGACAGAAAAATAACTTCTGAAGAGCATTCCGACCTTGCAATAACAACACCTTGTGCTGAAACAGAGTTAAATACCAGGAAAACAGAAGATAATCAATTTGATTCATACCTTCAAGCGAGGAGACTGGCGAACAGATGAGGCAGATTCAGGAGATAACAAAGCAGATTTTACCCTTCTTCCAAGGTTTTGTTTCTTGAAATGTCTCTTGTCTTCTGTAAGTTGAACTTGATCCTCACTTATCTTTGTTGGGGAATCACTTCTGAAGGACGACATAGATAAATCAGGAGCAGATGCAGAGATCAAAGCAGATTCTTGATGTTCACTACTTAATGGTGCTGCACTCCCTGTTTAGTTAAAATTATAGAAATTGATATTAAAAGCAATACCTATAATTGAACCAAATTCTGCTCATACAGTTATACAAGATAAGTAGATAACTAAATAACATAACACCATATGAGAAATTAGTAGAACTCATACAAGCATATCACGCCAATTTCCACAAGAAAGAAAATTTCCAGAAAGATAGAAACCATAGCTATAGATGATGTACAAGAGAAAATTCAAATAGCCCATTTTGTGCATGCAGGATGATGGGTATTATAAAATGTCACATGTGTACCTTGTACCACTACTTCTTGGAACTTTCTCCTCATTACTCTGACAAATTTAAATAGCCCATTTGTCTTGTTTAATTCCTGGATCATCTCCTTTGTGTCTTTGAGGGAGGGTTCACAGTTTAACACTGAAAGAACACAGACAAATCAATACTTTTATGAGGCACATCATTAAATTGTTTAGAGATCATAAATAAAACCAAATAGGCTACTTACATGTGTAAGTATCATTTTCATGGCGGATGGTAAAAAAGCACTCTTCATTTGGGTTATTCACATTAATATTCTTGAAGGTGAATTTCACCCCTAATAAGAAGAATAACTCGTAAGTAAATCAATTTAGCGTTAAGGATAAACCTTGGACAATATAAAAAACATCAATTACCATGTCCACCTTCAACATGGAAGCCAAGAACCCTATTGTACCATGAGATGGCCTCCTGAATTTCTTCTTTTTGTTCAGTGCTTCCATTTGTCATCCCTTCAGATGCTGCCAAAGCTTTAGAGTAAATCAGTTTTCTTCATGATGCGTAAGAATCCAGTTAGTAGAAGCATGAAAATATAGGGAAGGGGAAAGTGAGTAAAGGATAGAATTAGAATTCCAAAAGATTTCCTTCAAGAAGCAAGGAAAGAATAGAAAAGCTATTGTAAAACATATTCCAAATGTTTGGGGCGTGTATGAAACAAACATGATATTACTAATTGACTGATAAGAATACACTATCCCTCATTCTAGTTTCATTGCTTTCAAGAAACAAAATATAGAGTATGGACTACTGTGTACATGCTGCACAAACCATAAAAAATTTGATTGGAAATGAGACCTACACCACAAGGAGAGGCATGGAAGTAGATGATATCATCACAACGTCTCTTTTCCACAGAAACCTCAGGACCAGAAGTGGTAGGATTTATTCTCCTAATAAACTACATCATTATTTTTTGGTGAAATAATATGAAGGCAGGATTTTTATGTCAAATGAAGGTTTTCTACTTAGTGCTAGTTCTGACTAAGGAGCTTCTTTCTGAAAGTCAGGTATCTAATAACAATGTTAGTGTCAAACAAATTTCCCAAAAATGTGATTTCTATGCAGATGGAAGATGACAAGTATCTTTATGTCGCTGTGCATATGTAGTCTTATGCAGTACCTCATATACTCTCACTCTTATTAGACTTGGTATCCCATCTACCAGGAGTTTATCTGGTTCTCCTATAGCCCCATGGGATACTTAAATCATTATAACGAACTTTATATGCACGCAGCACGCAGGTGTCACGAAAGATATGCCTAGCTAACAAATGAATATATCAAAATCTTCAATAGCCATGTCTCATTCTAATGGCACTATTGAAGCAATCATTTTTTCTTAAAATCATTGACTAGCCAACTAATAGAGGGCAATGCTATTTCCAAATTTCACAGTAATAAAAAGGAGCATCAACCAGGTACATGAATGCAAACACAAAACAAATGTGAACAGAGTGAAGACTATGCAAGAAAGTGAATGGCCAACTAGAAGTCAAATAACGTTTAGAAAATAGGTGTAAAGCAGTTGCGGTGCCTAAATTCACAGAGAGATCATTACCAAGCGAATGCTGAGATAGAATTGCAGCATATTCACCGTTCTTGGTTCTCTGCTCCTGAACACTACTCTTAAGATCTTCAACTCTAGCCTTTGCAGAAGCAATAGCATCCATCAATGCCATACGCTTAGCCTCCTTGCGAGTCTTCACTGTACCGAAATATAATTAAAGAGTTGCAAAGAGTGAAAAACTGTTCGGTAATTTGCCACAATTAAGTTATAGCAATTTATTTCATTGAGAAATTCGAATTGAAATCCACCAAAATCAAGTTGGAATAAAACCGTACCTCCCAGTGCTTTAACCAAATCATCCTCCGCCTCCCTCAATGTTGCTTTAAGCTCTTCCAATTTAACTAGAAAAAGAGAGAAGATTGAATTGGGAAAATCATGTAAAAGCTCATAACCCTAATCTACCATAATCAAAACACACAAGGCCATAGAATATCCTGAGTAAACAGCACTTGAGTCAGTTGATACAAAGCTATTTGGGAACCCTCACCTTGATTTTGAGCAGTTTCTTGTGACCTAGCCCTCAGAGATTTTAGAGATTTCCGAAACAAATCAGAGAAATCATCCATCTTCTGCTGTAGAGCTGGAATCTCTGAATCGCAGATTAAGCGCACTGACTCCATCTTTGTTCGCACTGAACCGGAATCTCTTGAAACCTTTGTTATGAAGTCTTTCACAAAATTCACATTTGCAATCCCAACATCTTAGCTTTCAAACTTGCTTTTTCACCGTTAGACTGCACTAGAAGACGAAGTTCAACTTCAAATAAATACAATTACAATTAAATTAAATATAGTGTGGCAAGGGATATTATGGACTCCAATAGCATAACTTAATGTAGCTTGCACATTAGAGTCAGGACACAATATCAGTTAGCCTATTGGACAATATGCTTCATAATCTCTGTCAAAAAGTAACTTCTCATTCAGTTCACAATAGTGAACCAAAGAGCATAACCTAAAACAATTTTGCACTAATATACAGTGAGAGTACAAACTAAATACCCATTTTTTTCTTTTGGCCAGAACTAAAAAACCTATATTGAGTCTTCTAATATTCCTACCTAGACAAGCTTATTGTGCATTTAACTTTGGCCACAAAATTCAGCACACCAGACTGAGATGCAAAAGCACTTTAGTAACTTTAGGAAGAGTGAACTTCATGTGATCCATCCCACAGTAGTACATAAAGAGCAAGAAGACTAGTATATCTCCAAATTTTCTATGATAATTTACTACTTAATAAATTCTAATTAATTAAAATAATTCTGTAAATTAATGAAGGAATTAAATAGTAATTTTCATATTGCAGCTCTCTCTAACTATGATGACATGACATCCTAAAATTTTTAACACTAAGGATGAAAGCAATAGGCATTTGTCTCTCACTCATATTGCTTACATCCTTCTATAACTATGATGACAGTAATTTTCATATTGCAACTCTCTGTAACTATGAAAACATCCTACAATTTTCATACTAGTTGCTGCACGTTAAAACCACCAGGTAAGCTATACTTGGTAAGAATCTAACTAAATAACCTCATGGTTTCAAGAAGCAATAACAAAGCTGTATAGGTCGATTAAAGACCAAAAAATCTTCCAGTTGGAAATTATTATCTGATTTTTTTTACTTCTTTAGGATTTCAGATGTTCCAAATACATATTAATTTACAAAAAAGGAGAAATTAATAAGCTCTCAGGCTCTCAGCACAAATGTCAAAACGAGTTCGAGTTAGCATCCTGAAGAATATGCTACCCACAAGGGACACTCTTCTCTATTCCAATGTGCGACGATGGCTACGTTATTGATCGCATTAGCAAATGAGATGCTCCTCATTTCCTAATGCAGACCAACTTGTCATTAGACTACTATCAGTACCAGAGTGCTATGTTTGTCCATTTACCATCAACATTACTTACCTAGCTTTGTGTAGATCTGATCTATGTATGAAGCTAATTAAATTACAACAGTCTAATAAAAATGAAGAAAAAAACCAAAGAAAGAAAGGAGAACGAGAAAGATGAACGGAAATAAAGGGGCGATGAACTTACAATGATAGGAGCTAGTTGAAATCGGTGAAAATGGTGGAATGAAGCCGCGAAGACGAAGCAGCAATGGAAGCCGATGGGGAAGAGAAATCGATGGAGAGACCGCGAGAAATCGAGAACAAGAAGATTGTGAGAGCTCCGGTGACAATGCTTGCTGCTGGAGTGAAGGAGTGACTGTGGGTGACGGCTAGGTTTTGTTTAGAGTAAAATGAAAGAGTAGGGCAAATAGAAAGATATAAAATAATATTATAACTCAAATTTTAATAACCTCATTTGCAGATTTATTATCAGATTTTTCATTTCGAATAAAAGCAAAAATGGGTTCGGAGAAATTTCGAACTCACCGGAGCAACGACGGCGAGGTTGGTGTTACCCTATGGCGAGTGAAGAGAGATGGGTCAGGGCACACAGATGTCGAAAATAAGAAGGGTAGATTCGTCTTTTTGAAATCCATGATTGAGAATTTGTTGTTATCCCGCCATTTTTTATTTGAAATACATTATTTGTTGTTGCTGAAATTAGAAGTGGGCATGTGGCTGGTCCGTTTATAGAAAAGGTCGAACCCACATCCCCGGTTCAGTCACAATGAGTGAGGCCCATGTGGCCACCACGCCGGGCCTTTAAAGACACCATGGACCTGTTGTTATTTTTTGGGTCAATTAGACAAAAACTTAGAGAACAAAATCGTGAGAGACAGCAAACTAATAAAATATAGATGTAAACATAACTTTTTGAAATCGGACCGGTCATCAAATTGATCAATGTACTGATTCAAGGTTCAGTGATCTAATCACGGTCGAACTGATGGTAATTAAATATATATAATTCAATATATTAAAATATATCATATTAAACATTAGTTATGTTTTATGTCCACTGCTACCATTCACAATTTCAAATTCATTTTGATTAGAGAAAGCAATGGAACTTTGTTAGGTTAAAGAAAAAAGAGGAAGATGAAGATGGAGTTGTGGAAAGTAGAACGAGAAAGAAGATCTCATATCTTCGGTCAGATTAAACACGAAAACAATGATGGAAGAGGAAGACGACATAAACGGCGACAGAGGGTGACGGCGATGATTGCCTCTCGTGTGCGGCTACTCTTGTGCGATTTTGCTTATGCTTTCCTTGCCTCTGTCTTGTTGTGCGATTAGGGTAAGGGATTTTCAATTTTCATTTTGAGTTTTTTTTTTTTTACATAAAACCACGTCATTGCAAGCCAGTGAAAAAAGTCAGAACTAGATGAACCGAGCAAACCGTTAGTTTTCACCGGTTTGCCCGATTCTCTGTCAATTTATTTATAGACCGATTTTATGGTTGTTCTGGATAGTGTACTGACCGATTCTTGGTACAACCGGTTGAACAGGCCGTTCCGGTCCGATTTTAACAACCATGGATGTAAACTAGTTTTTTCTTTTTAAATTTTTTTGTCAAACTACTATTTAAACTTTGAATTTTGAAAATAACCTATTTGGTTCGTAAATTAACACTCCCGTTAACTATTTAGTCTTTGGAATATTATCCGTTAATCATCGCATGGCGTGACTATTATGTATTGATGTTGCATCATTAATTTGTCACTTCACCTTGTCACATCATCTAACTATTTAAAAGTAATACTAAATAATTTATGTATTAGTTAAGAAAGTACTGTAGAATAAAGAAAAGTAGTGTAGAAAAAAGTGAAAAGAGAGACAGAGAGAAAAAGTATGATAAAAACTAAAAAGTGTGTTTGATATGTATAAAATATGATGTAAAGTTTTTTTGGGAATCGTGAAACACCATGATTTTACTGTGTTGCATCCTTACCAAACGAACCCTATGTATTCTAAAATTAAAAAGAAATTAAAGGAGATGATTATGGAAAGTGTTGCCTAAACATAGTGAGAGCCTGAGAGGAAAGATCTATAAAATGATTAGATTTGTATTAAAAGCGTAAGAACTTCAAAAAAATATTTAAATATTTCATATTACTTATTTCTTTGATTCACCATATCTATACTATTTAGAAATAATAAATTTTTGAGTTCAAGAAATAATAACTTTTAATATATACTTAATGTTTTTCTAAATTTAAATAAGATTATATCTATAATATATTATTATTTGAATTTTAATTTCTTATAAATACAAAGTTTAAAAATTTCTTTTAATTTATTTTGTATTGCTTGTTAATAAACTATTTAAAATTGAACTTTTATGTTAGTATAGGAACATTTATTTATTTTTGGTCGAAGTATATAGAAATTTTATTGAATATATGCATATCTTATCAAGGCCCAATAATGGACTTCCTGGGCTTTTCTCATAAGAGCCTGAAAGTAAAACCAGAAATAGATGGCAGTAGAGACTCTAGATTTCATATAATCACACAAAATACAAGCATAACTTTTTCACCATTGTTTATAAATTTCTTTTTTCTGTCTTTTGGTTTTGCCAAATCCACAGCATTTTTTAGAAAAAAAATATTCAAGCCAAAAATATAACATGATAAAAAGAATTCGATAGACTGAATAATTAAACAAGAGATGGAGGCATATATGTACAACAAACTGTCCTTTTTTTTCTTATCCTGCCTGATCTCCGAGACACTGTCCCGACTAATTCAAACTCGATCGTATAGTTCATCTGGCTACAGTGAAAAAATCTTCTGACATTGAGGATATATAACTGCATTCACTAAGTCTCTGTTCCGAAATCTTACTTGTGATAAATTGGAATCAATATAATATGCATGCATGGGATGGAATGCATAATGTCATGCTTTGCTTAGAAGCTAATAAAGTTAGCAGAAACCAAAGCCCACGCTGGACTTGGACAAGAAGTATATTCAAATTCTTCGTGCCTATGATAACAAAAAGTGATCACTTTTTCTCCTGACTGTTACCCGTTAGAGTTGAGAGAGCTACAAATTGGGGGATTAAATAGTATTTTTGCCAAGTTTGGGGACTAAATAATTGACATAGTTACAAATTCGGGAATTAAATAATATTTTTGTCAAATTCGAGGACTAAATAGTTGACATATAGTTACAAATTTCGGGGACTAAATAATATTTTTGATAAATGTGAGAATTAAATAATAGTTTGACCAACAATTCAGGAACTAAATAGTATTTTGTCTTTATTTAAAATAAGTCTGTATTGGTCTTCTCAACATATCAATAACGCCATGACCAAAAGTACCCTTTCTTACTACCATTCTATTTATTAAAAATCACAATTAAGTATATATATATATATATATATATATATATATATATATATATATATATATATATATATCAAAATATTCAATAATACGATAGTATTGTACTTTAGTACAATATTCTTACAATTAATTGATTTCTAATCCATTCAAGGTTGGGTCCTTATCAATGTGAATTTTTATAATCATATTAAGTGCATTTAATATAGAAAAAAACTTACGTTAATTTCTTTATATCCATATTTCCTCAAGTTTACTTGCCAAAACATGACATGTGTAAGTTTTTTCCTTCACAGTAGGTTAACAGAGTTAAAAAAAAGGTTCACATAGGTAAAATGACAGATGTCATATTTTGATATACAAGCTTGAAGAAATGAATATAAAGAAATGGATATAAATTTTTTAATGAAAATATAATATTAATTTTTACATATATATATATAATCATATATGCATAATTAAGCACACGTGACAGATTGAAACTTGAGCTAGCTATGTAGGGCACGTTCATTAGGTAGAAATAGAAATGAAAATGGAAATAGAACGCATTTGATGTGTTTAGTAGTAAAAGTTTGGTAATGGAAATGGAATGGGAATGCATTAAAATGACTATTTTACTCTTTATATTAAAATAATAAAAAGAAAAGAAGGTTATAAATGTGTCAAATCATGTCAAATCAAAGGGATATAATAGATATTTTGTATTTTCTTTTTTTTTTAAGTTGATGAAAATGAAAAAGTGAAAAAGCAAGTGTGGGCTCAGTGAGCCGCATTTACTTTTTTATTTTCATGAAATTTATTTCTTGTTAGTGAACATGCCCGTAGTATTTTAAGTAATTAAGAATGAAAAAACATTAATTATTTTGCGTTGATCTTAAAAGAGAAAGCACACATTATATGTCACTTCCTTCCATATTTTGTCTCATGAAATTGTTAACGATATCTTTAGCACTTTAGAGCCGAAAGAAGAAAAGCTTGTAATAAGGCCAGTGATGATATCTCAAAAGAAGAGAAGAACATTCCAAAAATTCTTTTGAAATCAAGAACATTCCAATAATATAATTAGCTAAGTCAATTGAAGCAAATTAAATTAAAAAAAATTAAAGAATTCGACAATTTTTTTACTCATTACCAATTAATAATTAAGCTCGTCAAAAGAGATGCCAAACCATTAAGGAAGGAAAATAGCTTTCATAAAGTACTCCTACTATACGAATTTGAGATTAATTTTCATATATAATACACATTGAAATAACAACAATAACTTCCACATTAATTAAATAGCCATGAATTTTAATGCTATATAATGCGCACAAGGGATAAAAGTTTAATATTATGAGATTTTTCTTCAATCTTTTAATGTCATTTTTCAATATTAATAGGGACTCATGCACATTAATAAGGGCACCTTGAATGGATTATAGGAACCAAATAATTGAATGGATATATTGAAAATCGATACTATTATATATTGACTGAAGAGCCACAAATTATGGGGATTTTTCCTCTAATTGAAAGAAGTTTTAATTAACTAAGATTATATATGGCTCAAAAGCAAAAGTCAATTAACTATATATCAATCCAGCACTAGATTCATTAATTAATTTTGTCCTCTCAATAAATTGTCAACAAAATTTTGATGTTCTTGTACGTGCTAGTGAGAAAAGTGAGCCATATATAATATATAATATCATTACAAAAAAATTTAAGTTTAGCATTAGTTACATTATAATGATTGAGGTTATATTCAATAACACTATTTATTAATAACACCATTTATTATTTTTATTATTATAAGTGACGCTAAAGATAATTTTTAATTAATATTAAAGTTATTATTTCTATTGTATATTTGCTCGAAGGTCATAAATATATAAAAATTTATAAAAGGATCTATTTTATTAATTAATAATATGCTTATAATTGTGCGTTTCAGTAATTTTATATATATATATATATATACAAGTCTTTTATATTGATGGAAGTTCAAATTGAGATATGTGATTTTCAAGAAAAAAATATAAATGTGACTTTTTTAAATTAAAAATTAAGAAGGTTAATTATGAGTGGTTGAGATATTATATTCTGCAAAAGATCGATAATTTGAAAAGTGAATTAGGAACCAACAAAAGTGGATATAATAATCATGCTAATTACTTCAAACTTAATTATCACTTAATTATAGCATCTTGAAAAAAAGGGGCTGCTGCAATACTTTTATTGATAGGTATATTGTGTTGTGGCTAAAAGTTATTTTTTTATCTTCACTTACAACTTACAAACAAATAAATTCACGAAATTACAATTAATTTGTTGCAATGGAAAAAAAATTACCGACTCTTATATCTTTATGCCGCATAACAATAATCGCATTATTTTCCAACTCTCTAAGTAAGCGAAAATGAGAATTTAAAATTTGTAATAATATTATATAACATTATGAAAATTAATTATTTAATCTTTCATATATATAAAAATTCAAGGTTTTGAACATCTTATCATTTATTAAAAAAAAAAAAAAAAGACAATGCACGTAGTAAACGCCAAAGAAGGAAAAGAGAGAGGAGACAAACACCTGTACAATATATAATATAGAAGCATATAAAAGAAGAGAATAGAGAGTGTGGGTATAATAATATTGTGAGCACAAGGTACAAATCCAGCACTAAAGTGAACATCACAAGAAAATCTTAATGAATAATATTGATATATATTGACACACCGTAATTTCTCCTTTTTTGTTGAGAGCCACCAATTTTATATATATATATATTATCCATCTATTTACATGAGAAATGAGAGAAGATTTTTTTAATCATTATATTAAATTAATTAATGTTTTGAAGTAACTCATATAATATAAGAGGAATGGTGATAAACCAACTAATTAATTATTCATTAGCTTCAATTTCCAACCTTTTGCACCATATATATATATATATATACTAACCCAACTCAAGATTTTGATGAATATAATTAATTGAAGTTAATTTGTTGCCAAGTACGTGAAGATCGAGGATGACACAAAACCTTAATTAGAAAGAAACATAGATATTAAATAAATGGGTTTTGCTAACCAGTGCTCTAAGGGCACTGGTTAAGAATGCATTTATTGTTAGAAATTAGTCAAAAAGTTCATGGAATTCCTAACTTGCATTAAATGAGTCTGCATACTTTTTTTAAAGACATAAATACCCCAATTCATTTATTTACCATTCAACATTATTTATTTGCTATTAAACTTTACTATATATATTAAGAATTATTTTTAATTTATTATTATAAATAATTTTATACATAAAAATTCGTAATATAAAATATTAATTTTATACATAATACTCCAATATTTTATAAAAAATAAAATTTATTTATAATAATAAATTAAAAATAATTCTTAATATATATATAGTAAAGTTTAATAGTAAATAAATAATGTTGAATGGTAAATAAATGAATTGGGGTATTTATGTCTTTAAAAAAAGTATGCAGACTCATTTATTGCAAGTTAGGAATTCTATGAACTTTTTGACTAATTTCTAGCAATAAATACATTCTTAACCAGTGCCCTTACGGCACTGGTTAGCAAAACCCTAAATAAATTGATGCATTTTCAATAGAAGTAGTAACTATAAACCGTGAGAAATGAAGTGTATATAGTGAGAAGCTTAATTAATGGATGGATTAATTATGGCACTGATACGTCTCACCAAAAGTAATATAGATTGATTAAGAAAAGGGAATTTCATGATAAATATTTCCATTTTATCTTCTTTAGATCTTCGCCCTGTCTGTCAACTACACAAATTTTCTTTCACCTAGTAGTATTAGGTGCTCATGTAGTTTTACATTTTATCCAGCACTAGAATTTGGAAATATTAAAAACAAAATCATAAAAATTTTCCACAAAAGAAATGGCAAGTGATGATATTAATATGCTATTATTGAAGGGCACTGCTACTCTGGACTACATTAATTCGGCCGTCCCAAATAAAACTTATTTTCAATAAAAACGAGGCAAAAGTACATTTCCTTCTCCCAATATGTGGGAGTCCTGTCAGTTTCGTCCTTAACGTTTTTCCGCTGTCAATTGTACTCCTAACGTTTTACTTTTCTGCCAATGTCACTCTTTTCACTAACACCGTCAAATATTTAACAGTTTTTACTACGTAGCATCCTATGTGTCAAAAATATCTTATTGAACATTTTTTTTCTACATCAGATTTCTAACGTTTTTTTTCTGTCAAATGTACCCCTAACATTTTACATTTCTGTCAATGTCACCCTTTTCACTAGCATCATCAAATATTTAATAGTTTTTGCTTACGTGACATCCTATGTGCCAAAATTATCTGACTTGGCATATTCTTTTCCACATCAATTTTTTTACTCATCTTTTCCCCATCAAAACCATATCGTTTTGGCCTCACCCTATTCCTTTTAAAATATAACTCAAATACACGTGTCATTTTGCAGACAAAAACATTGGAGACGTTACCCATTCTCTATCCCGAAAAGACGTTGTCAGAGAGAAGTCGAAATCGGTGCTCGAAAACTTTCACGTTTTCTCAGTAATCGAATGTCGAATATGTCTTCCTAAAATGAGAATAGATAACATCTCCGATGTTTTTATGAGCAAAATAGCGCGTGCATTTGAGTTATATTTTAGAAGGAATAGGCTGAGGTCAAAACGACATAACTTTGATGGGGAAAAGATGAGTAGAAAATCTGATGTGGAGAAAAATATATCAAGTCATATATTTTTGCCACATAGGATGTCACGTAAGAAAAACTATTAAATATTTGATTGTGTTAGTGAAAAGGGTGACATTGGCAGAAATGTAAAACGTTAGGGGTACAATTGACAGAAAAAAAAACATTAGAAATCTGATGTTGAAAAAAAATATGACCAGTCGGATATTTTTGTCACATAGGATGCAACGTCAGTAAAAACTGTTAAATATTTGACGGTGTTAGAGAAAAGGGTGACATTGACAGAAATGTAAAACGTTATGGATACAATTGACTGCGAAAAAACGTTAGAAGCGAAACTGACAGGACCCCAAACATTAAGGACAGAAAATATACTTTTGCCTAAAAAAAATAATCATAAAAATTTTCCACAAAAGAAATGGCAAGTGATAGTGATAGACGTACGTGTCGTAATATGTAGCTAGAAACATTGTAATATTGGATGCATTATTTAAATGGATATATGAAATCATGAATCACTTATTCTAACAAATTATAAAATATAATTAATGGCATATTGCCCCATATTCTCATAAAATCTCACATGCATGCTCTCGGCCGGGAAGAAAATAGATTTTGAAGCTGACAAGAAAATTATGTCAATGCCAACAATTATTGGTAATGTTCATAAATCACACACACACGTATATATATACTTTTGCTCCAAAAAGTATTCATAAAATTCGTGATCAAACTAAATTTTATATATATATCCAACTTATGCTGCTTTTAGATACTTATAATATATAAAGCAACTTGGGTGTATATTGATCATGGAGGTCAAAAGTGTGATATTTATAATCAGCTTCAAGATTTCATTTGGATATGGTTTTAATTTCTTAGTGTGATAGTGTGGTCTTCCATTATAAATAAATAAAAACTTGAAATCCTTTTTGTCCCTTCTCTCCAATATATACAAAGGAATTACACCCAAAAAAAAAAAAGAAAAAGACGAAGCTAAGGAATAAATGAATAACGTACGCAGTGCTTGTTAAGTGCTCATACGGCGCAAACTGGCCTTGCAATTATCCAATTACATCAATCATATATAGAGAATTATTTAAGTTTTTTTATGGGAAGTTTTTTTATATATATATTGAGAATAATTTAAGTCTATGTTAGGTAGCATAAAAAACTATGTCTTCTCCCTCCTCTTTTTTTCATACCAAATAAATCTCACTTTTTGTAATATGATAAAATTTTATTTTTGTCCTTAATTTTTTATCCACTTTTATCCCATTATCACTTTTAAAATAAGGATAAAATGATCGATCAATTTATCCACTTTTATTCCATTCATATCATATTACATCACATTGACATGACATTTTTATTCCCTCATTTTTTTCATTCTCATTCTCATTCTCATTAATTCTCTCATCTTTTCTCCTAACCAAACACACCCTAAGTTAATCATAAAGAAACTTAAATATATATATATTTTGGTAATCAAAGAAACTTAAATATATACTACTTTTTAAACATTTCAGATTTATTCAGTTAGATTCAATTGCATTAGAAGAAAAATAGAGATAAATTATGCGAGATGCATGCATGTATACATTTTTGTGAGGTTTAATTTATGTATATCTTTTATCACATTAATTACTAATTATTCTCTCACAAAATATACAAGTATCGAAATTCAATTTAAATATTGAAAGATATGAAAAAATATCCAGAAAAATATCCCTCTCTAACTTATATGCGATAGTTCGAATTCCTTAAAAATTATCTAATATTTTGTACGATGAATATCTTTTCTTAAGAAAATTTCTTAGTACTAATTACTAACTATTTAAATAGTTATAATTGAGTACAATTTTTTACAATTTATGCTAATGCATGCAAATAATTTTTTGAGTTGAATATTTGTTAGTTTTTGGAATATATATGTTATGGAAGCCCTAATAAGAATATCTTCCTTTATTACCAATTTTAGTCACAAAAAAATTGTGATTTGCAATCTTCTAACCTATTGATCCACTCCTTTATTATAATTTTGACAAAATAAAAAATAAAAGAGTTGAATTAAGTAATTAATAGAGTAAGTATTTGAAGCTATCAAGAGTTTAAGCTCATCAGTTATAAGTTATTAGATCTGTACCATCTTATATTTTAAAAAATATATATTTTAATATATATCTCCAAACATATCCAACAACTGACAGATAATAGAATTGTTTTTTTAATTGGATGGTGCGTTCCAATTTCCTAGATGCAACAACAGTAAAAAGGTGTCAAAGAGTGAAAAGACCGAAACCGTTACGAAAGACAGGTGAGAGGTGAATGTGAAAATGATTGAAATATCAAACGACATCGTTTAGCGTGTGTGTTTGCCTGTTTGAGAAATTGAAGAGAAAGGGAACGAGTAAAACACTGTTTTGATTTTTTACAGATGTTTTCTTTGTCAATTTGATCCCCACAGATCGTGTTATCAATTTGGTCCCTTACAGATCAAATTATTGGCAATTTGGTCCTTCCGTTAATTAACTTGATGACATGTCAAGTTAAATTGTGACTCAATAACTTTTTCATCTGACCAGGCATAAATTAATTTAGAATAATTTATTTTTATTTAAAAAACCTTTTAAATTTAAAAAAAGTAAAAAAAAAAAAATTGATATACCTCCCTTTAACGCAAAGAAGTATATTTGTGCCATTTTAATTTTTTTTAATTTAAAAGGTTTTTCAAGTAAAAAATAAATTACTCTAAATTAATTAATGCCTAGTCAGATAAAAAATTACTAAGTCACAACTTAACTTGACATGTCATCAAGTTAATTAACGGAAGGACCAAATTGCTAACAGTTTGATCAGTGGGGGACCAAATTGATAACACAGATTTGTGAGGGACCAAATTGATAAAAAAACATCTGTGGAGGACCAAAACAGTGTTTTACTCGAAAGGAAACTATAGATCATGTTTTGACTTTAGATTTGCCGGCTATATATTTTTTAAGGTAACGTTACAAGGAGTTAGATATTTTTGGTTTATTAATTTTTGTTGTTGTTAAATATGTTTTAAAATTTATGTTATAATAATTTTTTTTTTTAAATTTAAGATCATATAAATTTTGAGATAGATCAAATGATAAAGAGCTAATGAATAAAGAGCTTAAAATTATTTAACTCTCCGTATTATTATCTTATTTTTTAAAAGTACAAGAGAAATCAATATAAAAAAATTAAAATGTTTGCACTATGATGAATAGATTAGGGACACTTTTTTTTATGCTCATCTCTCAAATTTAGAGCCATGTTTAATTGCAGAAAAGATATTTTAATAAAAAAATAAAATAAATAAGAGATAAATAAAATTAGATAATATAAAAGATAAAATTAAAATTATTATTTTGGCCTTATCACAAAGGAAGAGGGTAACGATATGCTCTAGGCTTCATTTTGATATTTGCATAAATACTTTTAAACATAGACAACTTCCATCTACTTAATACACAATTTTCATCTTGACCAACACATAATTTAATTCCTTTTATATTAGGAATTTTGAATCCACTTTCTTGTCAAAAAGCCTAATCAAACTTGCAGAGCAGGAACCTTTGATCCACTTTTCGGTCAAAAAGTCAAACCAAACATGCTTTAGAGGTTATATATATATATATATATATATATATATATATATATATATATGGCACCTTTTTTATTAATTGAGAGATATTTTTGTTTTGAATTTAATGAAAAGTTAACAAGAATAATTTTATGAGTTTAATCATTTTATTAAAAAGAATTTTTAATTAGTGCCCTACAAGTATTGACTAGCAAAACCCAAAAAATTATAAAAAAAATTAAGAGAAAAAAATTCTCTAATGTGTGTTTAGAAATTAAAACTTAGAAATGAAACAAAAAAGATTATACATTTTTTTTTGGCCAACAAAAAAGATTATACATTCATTATCATATAACTTGGAGTACTACATAATTATACTCTTCTCACCCCGACATCTTTAAATTACATTCTTTTTCTCTTTATTTTTAAAATTTACACTCTCATTCATTGAGAGTTGAGAGATAAGAAATCTATATTTTTATTCATTTTAACCAAAATAGCCTATCACTTATCAAACTAATTATATATTTGATTAATATAACAACTTATTTTTAAAAAATTAAAAGTAAAAAATGTTAACTAAAAAAAATAAAAGTGAAATAATAATTTTGTAAAACTTTTGTTATAATGACTTCTAATTATTTAAAATAATTAATAATATTTTTAATAAAAAATGATAAAATTATAAGTTTTTAAAATAAATGAAAAGAGAGTGTAATTTACTAATTTTGATATCTCTTAAAAGAGAATACTATAATTTATGTATTTATTCTATAATTTTGGAGTGATATATAATTCACTAGAGATGATTCAATCACTTGTAATTAAATATTAATTTTTTTCAGTAAAATATAAAATAAAAATTCTCAAAAAAAAAATGATAAAAATATAATTTCTTCATAATTAAATTTATCTAAACTTTTATTATTAGTTTAAAATTGTTTGCCATCAATCATCCATAAAAAAGAGAAGACTTCAAAGTCTCTGAAGTCTGAACCCATGGACCCTAAAAAAAAAAGGGTTTGTGATATAAAATTAGAAAAGCTGTCGTACATGATGGCTGGTTAGGCCTTTTTAAGAACTTGAAATCTCTTTTTTCTCTCATCTCATTCATTCATGTCATGTGCGCCATCTGCTATATCTATCACTTAGCTCGTGCTTAGATTCCTAATCCTAATGGACGCACTTCCCTTCTAATTTCTAATCTAAAAAGAAAGAAAATTATTATAATATTATTGAATCTCTCGCATCAGCATCCTCCCTCACTCACGTGCCCTTCCACTATTCTCTCTCTCTCCCTTCTCACGCCACATCACGTGACCCCTTCCACTAAATTAGTTAGAAACCACAATTGCCATCCATTTATTTTTAGCTAAAGCGTTGCACATAGATCTTTTGTGTTTTCACTTTAGGGTAGAGATACGGGAGTGGATCATCTATATTGTAAGGTGAAGTGTTCACTAAAATAAAGAGAGAGATAGAGAGAACAATTAAGAGAGAGAAACTGTGAAAATGTATGACCCACAATTTTTTCTTTCTATCACTCTCTTCACTTTAGAGAGCACTTCAACTTATAATGTAGATGATCCATTCTCGTAGAGACACCCTTCCTATTAGGGTTTCGTTAAAATTAGGTGTTAAGTGCCACGTCAGCAAACATGTGTGAGGACAATTTAGTATTTTCAAATCCCTTAGTTTTTGCTTTACGGACACACACACCTTTTCACTTTAGGGGCACATATACTCCCTCAGTTTTAACTTTGGGGCAGAGACACCCCTCACACATGTTTGTTGACGTGGCACTTAACGTTTAATTTTCACGGAACCCTAACAGAAGGAGTGTCTCTGTTCTAAGGTAAAAACTAAAGGGGTTTATGTACAACGTTTTGAAACTCAGGGGTGTATGTGCCCCTTAACCAAGACTCAGGGGTGTATGTGCATTATAGCCTTTATTTTTTAAGTTAAAATATATACTATTGAGTACAATAATTATTTTGTTTGCCAATTTGTAAACACTTTAAAAAAATGAGATAACGAATAGAATTTTGAATACTTGATTAAGAATAAATAACTTTTTTTCATTCAACCATACTCTGATATACAGCCATATTATAAGTGGCATCCATTTTGTGTATGATTCTGGTCATGATTCATATTTCATGGGTGGGTAATATATATTCAGCATTTGACACGTATGTATGTAGATCGCATATGAGGTATAGAATAGTCTTAAAATATTATGAGATTCTCGGGACAAATAGAGTGTGTCATAGATCGCATCATGGAGGAAACAAGTTTAATTTGTAAAATTAATTATTGGAGCAGCTTCATTTGTATTTGAATATTTACATTTAATTTGTATGATGCATATGTAGTCATATTTTATCCAAAATTAAATCAAGTGATGAGCACGCACAGAGCATACATAGCAGAGGAGAGGAAGAGACTTTTTTACTGAAATATTGAGTTGTTATTATAATTTATATATATTTTTGTGGTGCAAAATTGTCGCAGCTTTTCAAAATTTATGTGTGTGTGAGTCTGTGAAATTACGGGAAAATGTAGCTGAGAGCTTCCTTTCTTTGATGAACTAAAGCCGAAAAAGAAAAGGCAAAAGTTATCTGATTCTGCCGCTTTAGTTCCCTCCCCAAACACTGCCAACGCAAAATGGATCGCTTTTATTGTATTCATTATTTCACTGTAATTTATTGCATGAAATACAATTCTGGTCGATAAAATTATGACATATAGGTAGGATAACTTGAGATGCAATGCAATTTTTCACATGTTACAATCCTATTGGCTAAAATTGCATTGTATGCATACAACAAGTTGCATCATAGACTCACCAAAAAAAAAAAATGGAAATTGAAAACATTACTCTCTAGTCTCTCCACATTCACCAAAATACTAAGCTGATACAGTGAAAGCAGAGAAAGAGAAAGGGAGAAAAAAAATGAGTCCTACTTCATCAATTTTAAAAGGAAAGAAATGTTTATGGCTCCAATCAATTACTTATGTCTTATGGCTAGTTTTTGAACATATATATACATGACTTTTTAAATTTAAAAATAATTACAATAATTTTAATATAATACAATTTTTTATTAAATATAATTTATTATAAAATAATAATATAAAATCTTGATTAATTTATTTAGTGAACAATTAAATACACACATAATTAATTTTGTTAAGTTTTTAAATAATTGGCTAACTAAAGAATCAAATTGATAACAGTTTGATTTGTGAGGGACTAAATTGACAATGTAAATATACGAAGGACCAAATTGATAAAAAAGATATATTTTAGTGACTAAAATAGCGTTTTAGTGTATATATATATATATATATATATATATACACAATTTTATTAAATATAAATATTTAACAACACTTCATATTTTCTTATATAACGCATAGTTAGTGTTATGGTTGAAAGTTAATTATAAATTTTAGAGGAAAATATAAATACCATAATTCAAGTATGATTCATTTGTTTATATACTACTTCAAAGTTCAAACTATCAATGTGTCAAATGCTTTCTTCAATTATGACGCATTTGTAAAATACCCGAGAAACTATGGGTTGTACCAAATATATCTAATATCCCCCTTCAACTATATATATGACTTATTAGTTGTAAAATACTCCATTAAATTATAAAATGTAGCATATAATTTCCTTTAAATATAATTTAATTACAAATACCTCTGAACTATAAAATTTGAGAAATGTTTTCTTATAATTAGGTCTATCAATTTACAGAAAAAAAAAATAAAAACCTTCCTTAATTTACAATCTCATTTCAACACTTTTATTTCAAATGTATTAAACAAAATAGAAAAATAAAGTTATGTAAAATCTTATACAAATTTGGCTAATAAGCTCGAAGTTTATAAAGAGCTTAAAAAAGTTAGTAAATTTGAGGTAATTGATATGATATAGAATGTATTTAATGTAGAAAGATTATTTTAAATATCTTTAAATAGAAAGAATAGAGAAGAAATATAATTTTACGTTGTTCTAAAGCAACATAAAGCATTTACTTTAATGGGTGAATCAGCAAATTAACATTTAGCCAACAATTATGTCAATTTCACGTGTAAAATCATAATACTTAGCCATAATAATACAAGAGATTAAACTGATGCATCACTAGAAAGACACATAAAATTTGGGTCTAAATCCAATTAGGCTTGGATTGATCACCTATCTGCTAAATGAACATTGAGGTGAGTCAGACTCAACCTTAGTCGGCATCGTAGCAGACAAAATCCCTTAATTTTAGTTCCTAATTCGTTTGATAAATATATTAAGAAAAAAGAGGGGAAAAAATCCCAGAGAAAATGAAAGCCAATTTTATGCTAAGGCTACATCAGAAGATAAAAAGTTGATATTATAGAACAACATTTAGAAAGAGAACCACTCACCCACCCATCTCTGTTCTGTTCTGTGGTTTCTCACTTTCAAATTAGAAAACAGTTATAATCCTTCCTCCTCACTATGGTCCTATTCCTCTTCTCTTCTTCTTCCTCCTTAAAAAAAACAAATCACAAATATATGCTTTTAGATATATATAAATAAACAACCATCTAAAATTCCATTTCTCTCTTGCAGAAGCATCGTCATGGCCTAGCTGGTTTCTTGGATCCGGAGATTCTGGCTCATATTTTATATAATTTGTATATAACTCGTATTTCAAAAAACGAAGTAGCCCACAAGACATGATTTGGTTCCTTCCCGTTGTTCCTCCCTAGGCTCAAACCTTTCTCTCTGTTCTCTCATTGGAGTTCGTACTTCAAAGCATACTTGTTGTAATGCCTGAAAACCCATGGACCCTCTTCTTCCTATTCTCTGCCCTTTTCCTTCATTACCATTCTTTTATAGTCTCTGCAGTTAACCAACAAGGTGAAGCTCTTCTTTCATGGAAGACAACCCTTAATGGGTCCTTGGAAGCACTCAATAATTGGGACCAGAGTGATGATACACCATGTGGGTGGTTTGGAGTTAGCTGCAATATGAACAAGGAGGTTGTACAGTTAGATCTGAGGTATGTTGATTTGCTTGGAAGCCTTCCTTCTAATTTCACCTCATTGCTTTCCATCACCAAGCTCATTCTTACTGGAACAAACCTCACTGGTTCAATCCCAAATGAGATAGGCTCTCTTGCTAACCTCAGTTTCTTGGACTTGAGTGATAATGCCTTGACTGGTCAAATCCCAAGCCAGCTTTGCTTTTTGCCTAAGCTTGAAGAGCTATACTTGAACTCAAACCAGCTTGTGGGGTCTATTCCAGATGCAATTGGGAACCTCACAGAGCTGGAGTGGTTGATCTTGTATGATAATCAACTCAGTGGTGAAATTCCCAGAACTATAGGCAATTTGAAGAACCTGCAAGTGATTAGAGCTGGTGGGAACAAGAATCTCGAAGGTGCTTTACCTCAAGAAATTGGAAATTGTACTGAACTGGTCATGTTGGGTCTAGCTGAAACAAGTATCTCTGGGTTTCTTCCTCCATCTCTTGGTCTCCTCAAGAAGCTCAATACCATTGCAATTTACACTTCCCTCCTCTCTGGTCAGATTCCTTCAGAACTTGGTGATTGCTCTGAACTTGAGAACATTTATCTCTACGAGAATTCCCTCACTGGATCATTACCGAGCAGTTTGGGAAATCTCAGGAATCTCAAGAATCTTCTTCTATGGCAGAACAATTTAGTAGGCACCATCCCTCCAGAAATTGGGAATTGCTATCAGTTGTCTGTCATTGATATTTCAATGAACTCACTAACAGGAAGCATTCCCAAGAGTTTTGGAAATTTGACGGCTCTGGAGGAACTTCAGCTCAGCGAAAACCAGATTTCCGGCGAGATTCCGGCGGAACTAGGGAGCTGCGAGCAACTCACTCATGTGGAGCTGGATAACAATCAAATCACGGGTACGATACCTTCTGAATTTGGGAACCTTAGTAATCTGACGTTGTTGTTCTTGTGGCATAACAAGCTTGAAGGAAGTATACCATCTTCGCTTTCCAATTGTCAAAACCTCGAGGCTATGGATCTCTCACAGAATGCACTCACGGGACCCATACCTAATGGGATATTCGAGCTCAAGAATCTGAATAAGCTTTTGCTACTTTCTAATAATCTCTCCGGGAAGATACCATCTGAAATTGGAAACTGTTCGTCTTTGATTCGGTTCAGAGCGAGCAATAATAAGATCACAGGGAGCATACCACCAGAGATTGGGAATCTGAGAAACTTGAACTTTCTGGATCTCGGAAGCAATCGTATCTCCGGAGTTATTCCCGATGAGATCTCAGGCAGCCGGAATCTTACGTTTCTGGACCTACATTCCAATTTGATCGCCGGGAGCTTGCCGGAGAGTCTGAGCCAGCTTGTCTCGCTTCAATTCGTTGACGTTTCCGATAATATGATCGAAGGAAATCTAAGCCCGAGACTAGGATCGCTTGGCTCACTCACAAAGCTAGTTCTAGGAAAGAATCATATCTCTGGTTCAATTCCGAGTCAACTCGGTTCTTGTGCGAAGCTTCAATTGCTGGATCTCAGCAGAAATAATCTCTCCGGTGAAATCCCCGGTGGTCTGGGTAACATTCCGGCGCTAGAAATTGCACTGAATCTGAGCTGGAATCAACTCTCCGGCAAGATTCCACAGGAGTTTTCAGCCTTGGTTAAGCTCGGAATCCTAGACATTGCCCACAACCAGCTCACCGGAAACCTTCAATACCTCGCCGACCTCCAGAATCTCGTCGTCCTCAACATTTCATACAACAAATTCACCGGGCGCGTGCCGGACACGCCTTTCTTCTCGAAGCTTCCTCTCAGTATGCTCGTCGGGAACCCCTCGCTGTGCTTCTCCGGCAACCAATGCGCCGGAGACAACGATTCAGGAAATCGTTCAGATAAGCGCGCGAAGACGGCGCGTGTAGCCATGGTGGTCCTCCTCTGCACCGCATGTATCCTCCTCTTGGCGGCGCTCTACGTCGTCGTCTCGGCAAAACGACGACGCAGGGGGACCGCGAACGATCTCGACTACGATGGAAGGGACAGCGACGTGGAGATGGGCCCACCATGGGAGGTGACACTGTACCAGAAGCTCGACCTGTCAATCTCCGACGTGGCAAAGTGCCTGACAGCTGGCAACGTCATTGGGCGCGGAAGATCCGGCGTCGTTTACAGGGTGAACATCCCGGCGGGAATAGACATCGCCGTGAAACGGTTCAGGACGTCGGAGAAATTCTCGGCGGCGGCGTTCTCGTCGGAGATAGCAACCCTAGCGAGAATACGACACCGTAACATCGTGAGGCTATTGGGGTGGGGGGCGAATCGGAGGACGAAGTTACTGTTTTATGATTATTTACCGAACGGTAATTTGGATGCGCTTTTACACGAGGGGTGCACAGGATTAATCGAATGGGAGACGCGGTTCAAGATAGCATTGGGCGTGGCTGAAGGCTTGGCTTACTTGCACCATGACTGTGCTCCGGCTATCTTGCACCGGGACGTCAAAGCGCTAAATATTCTATTGGGAGACACATATGAGCCGTGTTTGGCAGATTTTGGTTTTGCTAGATTGGTGGAAGATGATCATGCTTCCTTTTCCCTCAACCCACAGTTCGCTGGTTCTTACGGCTACATTGCGCCGGGTGAGTGTAATCTCTATATTTTAAAAACTGTAGAAGTTTTTCTAAATCAAGATCTTTAGTAAAAATTTATCATTTACATTTCATATGAATATTCATAAACCATTATGCATATATGCTATCCAATGGAAATAAAGGTGTACCTGTACAATCATGTTTAATTATCATCATATAACATATGTTTGATTAAGAATCAAGATATCTTTTCTTGGTTTGAAAAATTAAAAATGAGAGGAAAAGATAAATTTTCATCATTTTTTCTTATTATGAAAGAGTTATCAATATTCAATTAAAAAAATGACATATATAAGATTAATTTTTTCTTTCCCTCTCTTGTTATCTAATCACTTTCTGCTTTTTTTCTTTTAATTTCCAAACACACTCAGAACTCAGAAGTTAAATGGTTTTGGAATATTCATGTACAACAAGTAATGTACTTGGGCACTTATTACATGCACGCACAAGCCACAATAATGGCAAACAAATAATCATATTCATTGGAAAAGCACAACACATGATAACGCTAAAACACACCCATGTCCATTCTAATAAAAAAAAAACACAATATATTGCATCACTTCATTTCTCATTCTAAATTCCAATATACAATTATGAATTATTCCATCATATATTTACTTATTTAACATAGTTTTAATTTTTTTGGGGGGCAGAGTATGGGTGCATGATGAAAATAACAGAGAAGAGCGACGTGTACAGCTATGGAGTAGTACTTCTAGAAATAATAACGGGGAAAAGAGCCGTGGACGCATCATTGGGGGAAGGAGGAGAAGGACAGCACGTAATAGAGTGGGTTCGAGACCACCTGAAGCGAAAGAAGGACCCAGTGGAACTTGTGGACCCGAAGCTTCAAGGCCATCCAGACACGCACATCCAAGAGATGCTTCAAGCACTCGGCATCTCCCTCCTCTGCACCAGCACGCGCCCCCACGATCGCCCCACCATGAAAGATGTCGCCGCTTTGTTACGCGAGATCCGCCACGATCCTCCTCCGGGCCTCGAGGCCCACAAGCCCAAGCCCACCACCACTTCCTCCTCCTCCGTCGTCACTCCCGCCCAGTTGTTGCTCCTTCATCGCTCTTCCCATTCCTCCTCCCTCGCCTATTCGTCTTCCTCGCTTGCGTAGGTTAGTAGCGTTAGAGTGTGACTTAATTAGTTAATGACGTTTGGGTAATTAATGTGGGAATTGTAAAGGTTTAGCAAGGGTGATTTGGGAATTGTAAGATTAGATGAGTGTACAGCTACATAATTGGCAGTTAATTCAGTTTGTTCCCCCACCCAATGCGCCTAAATTACGTATTTGTATTTCAATTCATTCAACTATAGGTTCACTCGTAAAAGGGAAATTAGGCTAGGAAATAGGCATATAGATGTCAGTTTTTATTTTATTTTTAATAATAAAAAGTTATTTATTCACTTAATCTTCTGCATACACTTTAATTCCCTTTTTTTTAATCTAATTTTATAAGAGTTGCAAGATAATCTATATTAGTGTAGGTAAATGGTAAGCTTCGGCTTCATTCATATTAGCAAGTGAAATCCCATCCCATAATGTCAAAAGTTTGTTTTAGTGGTGATTGGATATGCTCTTGGCTCATTGGATGAAAATGCCTCACAACTAAAATATATTTTTATATTTTCAGTTTATAAAGGCCAATGAAAATATTTTCAATTTCATATCATATGTGGAACATAACAAGTATTTTGTTGTCTTGGTAAATTTTGTTATATTTTGTTATTCATATAATCAACTTGCTTGCGGGAAAATGACTTTGTTTCTTATCCTTATTAAATTTGATTATAGTATGTTCTCTGACCCGGAATGAAAGGGCGAAAAAAATGGGGGATCAACTTCAGGTGTCGTTTCTTTCTTTTCTCTTAGATGAACATTGTTGATTTGTTGTTCCAACGAAAAGTCGGTTAGATTGTGGTGTTAGTCGGAGTTTCAACTAACAATACAGGCCCCCACCATGTGAAGTAGGAGCAAAAGCAGCATCCTTCATTAAAGAGAAAGACAAGCTCATGTCCTCTCATCCTCCAAATAGCAATGTGCAAATTGACCTGGCTTTGCTTTATTTGGTTAAACACAAAACCATCACTTCATAAATAGTTCCCAGAAAAAATACATTTCTTATTTTCTGCTTTTCTTTCAGCCCTGGGGGCCTTCCCATGATGCTCATATCTAACATAAAAAAGATGCAGAAGTACAGACTCAGGGCCCTAACCAAGACATGAGAAAACACAGAACAGTGTGTGACCAGAGGGATTCCGTTATACAAAGAGGAAAGAGGAAAGAAGAAAGAAAGATTTCAAGTATTGTAATGTATCACTTTATATTATGTTGTAGTACTCAACGAAGCTTCTGGGTCCATCTTCGTGTATAAAGTCATGCAATGATGCAAGTAGAGTCTAAAAAGGATATAGTTAGAGTCTAAATAAAGGAAACTTTTAAATTGTGAGATCTTTATATTTTGTGTAGAGATGACTGTTCTATCTTTACAGTTCTAGAGTGGGATCAGCGATTTTGTCAAAAAGTACTAATGGAGAAAGCTCTATCTATGCTTAAGAAGTTCAATCTATGTTTCTATAAAAAAAAAAGTTCAATCTATGTGGAAAGGTGACAGTGACTCTATCTCAACCACGAAAAGTAAATTTAGATAATTGAAAAATCCCTTTGCAGTTTAACAAATATTACTTCATTCAAACACTTTGCCTCAGAAATCATACAACCTCATATGGAACACATTATTATAAGTCTAGAATCTCCACTTAGGTCACAAGAAGGTTTCACCATAGTTCTGATTGTGCATGTCCTTCTTGACATGCAATATATATGAAACTGTAGAGGTGTAAGTCTCAGCACAGGAATTGAACATAAACTGCATTCCCAACTCACATTGATTTTAGCTGTACAGATCATCATCATCTCCGGTGGCGGCAGCAGTAGCAGAAGAGAAAGGGTCTGAAGCTCCAGTAGCAGTATTCTCAGTTTGATCTGCAAACCGAAATTCCGATCCAAATCCACGGGACTGCTGCAAAGTCTGAGCAAAGAGTTGGTACTTCCTGATATCGGCATCACTGACACTTCGGCGAGCAAACTTCATAGACTCCTCAAAATGGGCTGGCTTTATCTCAGGGACCTCATCAGTGTCATCTTCTTCCATAGCTTCAGGGTTCTCTCTCTTTCTTTTCTCCTTCTCAATGCCCTATTGATGCCATGAGGTTAAGCACATTAAGCAACTAAACAAATGAGTCTCCGAATTTAAAAAAGAAATGAGGACCAAGTAAAAAGCAGTCATAAGCAGTTAGAGAAATAATAAAATCATTTCCTGTTATGCTTGTAGAAAAATAAACATCAATGCATTTGTTTCATAATATATAACTTGAACTTCAGAAAACTTAACTGATGTAGATTAGTTAGACGCATCACAGAAAGCACACATATTACAATTTAGTGTCTTGCACATGCATTACAAGCAAGCATCCTATTATACCTTCTCAATATCTTCTCTGATGGCATATTTGCAGGCTCGCTGACAAATTTCTGTAATGTCAGCACCGCTAAATCCGTGAGTAAAACGGGCAAGAGCTGCTAGGTCAACATCCTTTGAGAGTGGTGACTTCCTCAAACATGCTTTAAAGATTTGAAGGCGCGAATTCTCATCTGGCAATGGGATGTATATCAGTTGGTCCAGACGTCCAGGCCTGAGCAATGCCGGGTCTATAATGTCTGGCCTGTTTGTTGCCCCAATGATGAAAACTGTTTTTTTAGCTGTCATTCCATCCATTTCTGTTAATAGTTGGTTCAACACCCTATCTGCAGCACCACCAGCATCTCCTACAGAACTGCCACGCTGAAAAGTTGTAAACATCCAAAGCGTTAGTAACTACTAACAAGCAAAATTCTCAACAAAGTAGCATGTTGTCAAGACACCAAGGCCAAACAAAATATTAAGCACAATGTATCGATTTGTCAAAGGTTTAATATAACATGTGAAGGAAATGTTTTGGGTCTAGTACCTGGGTAGCAATAGAGTCAAGTTCATCAAAGAAAAGAACACATGGAGCTGATTGCCGAGCCTTGTCAAATATTTCACGCACGTTTGCTTCACTCTCACCGAACCACATTGTCAGCAGCTCAGGTCCTTTTACACTTATAAAGTTGGCTTGGCATTCATTAGCAATTGCTTTTGCAAGAAGGGTTTTACCACAGCCAGGAGGTCCGTAGAAAAGAACACCTTTTGAAGGTGACATGCCAAATTTCTCAAACTTCTCAGGATGTTCCACTGGGTATTGAACGGTCTACAAGGAACAAAAGACCAGTCATATTGCAAGGCACAAAAATTTACATGTACTCTATGTTTGAGATACAGTATTAAAGCACGTCCAAACCTCTTGAAGCTCCCTTTTAACATTCTCCAAGCCACCAATATCTTCCCAGGAAACATTAGGAACCTCCACAACCTACCAATTGAAGACAACAACTCATGCTATGATTTTTGTTAATAATTGTACCATGAAAATTAAAATACTAAAGAAAGAATTTTTCATTAACATTGGAAGAGAAATAAATCAACTGTTTGAGCTTTCCCATCAATAAGATATTCCAGAAATGAATCGGTGTGCTAAATAAATCGAAATGCAAATCTGTAAAACTGGTGCTCCATTTGTACCAAAATTTATGGGAACATTACAAATAAAAAAGATGATCAATTATCATGCATAGAAACTTTTTGGTTAAGAATAAAGAAGCCAAACTCACTGTTTCACGCAAGGCTGATGGATTTGATGCACCCAAAGCCGTTTGGAAGTGTTCATTGGTAACAGCCATGGAATTCAACACCTCAGCATCAATTGTTTCATCCTCCAAGTCAATCACATCCATTTTCTCCCGAATACACTGCAGTGCAGCCTCTGTGCAAAGAGCAGCAAGATCTGCACCAACATAACCATGGGTGTCTCTAGCAGCTCTTTCAAGATCAACCTGAAAAACATCGCATATTAGGAACTAAGCATAAAATATATAACCATCATAGAGAAAATGATGATTTATGACTAGGCTGTGAAAAAAAATCTCACATCATCTGAAAGTTTCATGTTTTTAGTGTGAATTCTAAGAACCTCCAATCTTCCAATTTCATCTGGTACACCAATATCAATCTCTCGATCAAATCTCCCAAACCTCCTGAGTGCAGGATCAATGCTATTGGGCCTATTGGTGGCTCCAATAACGATAACATGTGATCGGGTCTTGAGGCCATCCATTAGAGTCAAAAGTTGTGAGACAATTCGCCTCTCCACTTCACCATGCGTCTTTTCTCTCTTAGGAGCAATTGAATCTAATTCGTCAATGAAAATGATAGAAGGGGAATTCTTTTCAGCTTCTTCAAATGCCTTCCTCAGGTTGCTTTCACTCTCACCAGCCAGCTTTGACATTATTTCTGGTCCATTAATCAAAAAGAAGAATGCACCTGTTTCATTAGCTACTGCTCTTGCAATGAGAGTCTTTCCAGAACCAGGTGGTCCATAAAGCAAGATTCCTTTTGGAGGCTTAACACCAATTGATTTGAAAAGCTGTGGGTGTCTAAGAGGAAGCTCCACTAACTCACGTATTTGAGCCATTTGCTTCCTAACACCACCTACATCATCATAGCCAACTTCATTTAATCTCTCTTCATCCTCACGTTTGATGGGTTCTCCCTCACAGAATATTTCAGTATCTGGTGCCACAACACAGTATTCACCAGGATCTGTCTCTATTACTTTGAATTCAACACTTCTCATCCCACCCCTAACAAGAAACAGATCACCTTTCCGCACAGGCCGGTAAGACTCCAGAAAATATGCTGTTGAACTAGAAAATCAGGCATGCTAAACATGTGTAATTGAGGTGAAGGAAATATGATGTCATTCAACAGGAAACTTACGTTTAAGATATGCATCAAACAAGTTGCCAGTTACGCCCTCAATAGTATCATCAACAGGAAGGATGTGAACCCTCTTCCCATACTTCACATCCGAACATTGATGGACAGAAACCACATCCCCAAGTCGTACCCTAAGATTAGATCGAACAACTTTATTCATCCTAACTTTTGGTTCTTCACACTGTTCATCAGCAAGAACAATGCAAACTGTGTCCCTTCGCTTCTTTCCCTACGCCACCAAGACAATTCTTAGACTAACATTTGATTTGCAGAAGTATGTGCAAAGAGAAGGCTAAATATACCTTTATCAGAACAGTGTCACCTCGGAAAAACTGAAGCTTTTCCATTGTAGCAGGATGCAAGGTTACCACAGAATTGTCATCATTAACAGCCTCATCAACAATAAGACGGTTTGGAGACTTCTTACGTTCCAATATTGCTGTGGAATAATCCCTTTTGCTACTTTTCCTACATCAAACGTACATATTGTTATTAGAATAATTAGAACAATAATAATATATTATATTTTCTTTGCAGTCTTTTCCAATACTTGTTCAAACATACATGCAAAAATAAACCTAGTTGAAAAACTGCTTCAACACGGTCCTTCATTCACTGATATATCCATTCAAATTTTAAAATTAATACAATCAAACTTCTTTTATAGCTTCAATAAAAATGCATGCATGATTTATGTTATAGAATTATGAACCCTCATCCAAAATTCTAAACTTTGAATTGAAGCATTTGGCACTTCAATGAAACATACCTTTCGCTCTCAATTTTCTTTTTCAGCGGAAGTAAAAATCAGAGACTAGACATGGCTACTGCAAAACAGCAGCTAACAAGACACAAATTCGACATTTAATTACTAAGTGATCTATCATCTAAATTCTAATTCAATATCAAGCTCCCAATTAATTTAAAGTAGCTGGCTTGAAAATATCAAAACACTTCAAGCTGTGGGACCAAAGGAAATTATCTGTTTTCATTTTCAACCATCAACTTCATGAGAAGTCTGTTTCATCCGTTTACCGTCAGAAAATAAATTAAGAACAGGCAGTCAACCCAAAGTCACAAACAAAAGAATTAAAAGAAGAATCATCTTCGGTGTCCTTTAAAACCCAATAGGCTCACGTCTTAACAAGTTCACACCAAACAATCCACAAACCTCACCCGAAAGCAAGCACGAACTATTATCCAAGCAAAAGAAAAAAGGCAATTCGAGTAATCTAGTAAAAAACAGAGAAAAAGAAGAAAGTGAAGCTCACGAATCCGAAGTCGACTCGCTCTTTTGAGTCGCGGATGAGGATGATTCCGCCATAGCTGATCACACCTTGTTTTCTCAGAAAGAGAAGATGAAGCTCACACTGGGGGTAAGGTGTATGGGTTGAAATTGAATAGAAATATGAGAAGCGACGAAAAGAAGAGAGAGGGGTTTTGAAATTGGAGTTTTCTTCAGTGAGGGCGAAGCCAATGGGTAGTGTCCGAGTGTCCATGAAGCTTATTGTGAGAAGACACGCAGCGTCTGAGTCGGCGTTACGCTTCTCTCCTACTACCACCACACCATACCACTCTCTCTCTCTCTCTATAGCCACTCTCTCAACTGTCATCTGTCAACTAGCAGGAAAGCTCTTGATGAAACGACAACGACGTGTATGATTTTGTTTTGTAATAATATTGGGCCTCATTATATGGGCCCTGCGAGGCCAGCTCGATCTCTGTCTTGGCCCAATAAGAATTGTGAAATATGCAATTTTTCTATTTTTTTTTCAGACAAAAACATGGGTTTGTTTTGGGCCTGATTCTTCATGATGTATTGGATAACATTTTTTTTTATGATGTTTATAGAATTTTTTTGGCTCAAACATATTTTTAAAATTTTGTAGGACCAATAATTGAAGAAAGATAATATAAATAGAACTTATAATAAGAGGAGTTTCATAACAATTAACAAACACCTAAGTAACGAAATTGAATCCAGTGCAATTAGTTTTTGTGCAATTACTTTAAAATGCACATTTTTACTTCATTTGTGAAATAATTTTAGGGACCTACACTAATAAGGATCTAACATGAATAGATTAGGGACCAAATATTTATCACTAAATAGCCTTGTGAGACTATTTATCAATATTAATAATAATTTAGTCCCTAATCCATTTAAGACATGATATTTGCCAATATTGATAAAAATTTGGTCCATAATCCATTCATAGTAGGTTCTTATTAGTGCGAGTCCCTATTAATACTTCATAAATAAAGTAAAAATGTGTGTTTTGAAGTAATTGCATGAAAGCTAATTACACCGGATCCAATTTCGTAAGTAACTTTATCATATTTTTTTTATTGATTAACTTTGCACGAATCTTTAATTTTATTTAAATTTATCTTTTATTTTATCTAATTGTTGCATTTTCTTCATCTTTTTAAATGTTGTCAATCATACTTAAAGTTCAAATGAAATTACCAACAGGTGGTTGGTTAGAGTGATAAGTACTTTATTCTCTTTAAGTAAAGTCTCGAATTTGAGATTTGAGTACAAAAAAATCTTTATTGGAAGAGTTTTATCCTGTAAAAAAATCCTGATGAAATTAATATAGTTAAAACATAACTGAAACTTAATCGAGGCCAAAACACATTGATTTTTTTAATTCTTCATTATTTAGATATTTCAAATCCGAAAATCGAGAACCTCAAATAAATTTAGAAGTATATAGAAACTAACTAGTCTCATCTGAACTATTCGGCTAACTTAATTATACTCTAGCAGAAATAATTTTACATGAAATTTATATATGACACTATCATTAATGGAAATTGATAAGGGAAAAAGTTACATCAATTAGTAAAAATATGAGATAAAAATGAAACAAAACAAAGATAAAGGATGAAATTGAAAACTCAAAAGGACAAAAAGTTTGTTTTGACCAAAATTCTCTATTACTTTATTTAGGGCTTAATTGGGAGTTTTTAAAAGAATGAAGTGGAGTAGTTATTAATGGAGTGAGGTGGGATGAAATGGTTTAAATAAATCATTCCATTAATTGAGAGTTTGAAAAAAATAAAGAGGATAGTTGAAAATATTATTCTTATAATGAATTAACAAAAGTAAACAAAAAGAGTTAATAATAGAATTAAATATTATAAACTATACAAACCATCGTAAATCCTCCAATTAAGAGGGATTTGAAAATTGAAGCGTTGGATGGTTGAAAGGGTTTGTAAATCATTTAAAACCATTCCACTCAATTACTCACTTAAACATCCAACCAAGAGTTTATAAACTCAAACCATACCATACCACTTTCAAACCATCCTCCCAACCAAGCCCTTAGGTTAATTAGGCATTGTTTGTTTAAGATAATTCGCAAGGACTCTAACATTCCCTTGCAAATTCTTTGTACCAAACATGCTTTACTTTTTGTCATGTTTGACTAATTATATTTTTGTCCTTACTTTTTTAATATAAAAATAAAATGATAATTTTACTCACTTTTATTCATTTTCCATTTTAATTTCTTACTATCAAATATAGTCTAACCAATCTTATTCTCATTCACATTCCACTTCTCACCACATTCTCAATACTAAACTAGCCCTTAATAATACCAACACATTTATTTCTTCTAAATATTAAACACTATCTTTAAGGGTATTTTAAATTTTAAAGTTACAATTTCATTAAATTTCATCAAAGTACTCTTATAATTATTATTCATTTAATATAAAAATCATGAAATAATATATTTTATCAATAATATTGTCTCTGAGAGTATTTTAAATTTAAAGAAATTTGTATATATTTTAAAATAAAAAAATATAATTTACGTGCATAGCCTAATGCATATGTAGGCCTTACCTATGAATTTTCATGAAGTAGTGGTGGGTGTGGTGTCACGCATATATATATATATATATAACCCTTCCTTGTCCTTTGGAAACAAAACATATCTTAAATCAAGTCACTTTTACAGAGCTCAGACCTACTAAGATGCTGTAGGACACCATATGTTACTTGCATGTGAAGTTTTTAGATATATGTTCTTTAATCAATCAACTCACTAGCTAAGAGACGTGTATGCTTGGTATAAATATACGGATGTAAAGTATTGTAAAGTAAAGTATCGTAGAATAAAGAAAAGCATTCTAGAAAAAAGTGAGGAGAGAGATAAAGAGAAAAAGTATTATAACAAGTGTGTTTAGTATGTATAAAATATGATGTAAATTTTTTTTTAGAATCGTGAGATTACATGTAATGCACTGTTTAATAAGAGAATTGTTGTCATACCTTAAATATGTAAATCTTAACTTATATTTTAATTAAAAATAAAAATTCCAATTTTTAACTTTTATTTTAAAGTTTAAAACTACTTGTATTACAATTAAAAAGTACTTCTCAACTAAAAAAATTTGTCCAAACACGAAGTTATTATATACATAACCAATATGAATTGGAAAAAAATTTATGTGTTGTTGTTCACACATATTTTTTTTTTAATTGATTAACCTTACAAAAAATATATAAGCAACAGCATATAAATTTTGTCTATATAAATTTCGATATTTTTATTGGTCAAAAAAGCATCTTCATCCACTAAGCTACATTTTCCGAGTTCAAATAAGATGAACACAAGATCAATAAACTAATAGTAATTAAAACAAAAAAATATGGGGCAAAACAAAAATATAACAATATAAAACTAGTAATTAAGGAATTCAAATCAAAATACCAAATTAAAAATGGCATTTTCTTCAAGGACATCTCACATTTCTTCCAGGGCCTCCATAATAAAAATAAGTGCCCCAAACATGATTTGTGCCCAATTTAATGTCATAGCAATTGGAATGATCAGCCAATTGATGAATGTTGGTTAGAGGAAGCAAGCTATTATCCCAATCAACTACTTGTAAGTTCCTGAAATAAGCTGCTTTTCTATATCCTCCTTCCGCAAATTGACCACTTCCCATTTGAGTGCTTGTGTGGTAACCCCTAATTGAACCACTGTTCACCACTTCTCCTCCAAACTGCACCATGCTTGCCTCACTTCTCAGGTGACTGAATAGGTTCACCGGCCAGTATCCGACGAGCACGCCGGACCCGAGCTCGAGCCACCAATGTCCATGCTTCGGATCCTACACACATACAGTACACATTTTTGTTGAGTGTGGTATTATAATCATATGATGTGCATGTTTTAGTATTGCTGCTACACACATTCAGTATACGTTTGGGAGGAGATGATCATTAGTATGGTAGTATTGAATTTCAGTACATTCTTTAAACTAGTTTATCCTTAATTTATTTAAGGTGGGACATTATTAATGTGAAGTTTTATCAATATTAACAAATAGCACTACATAATTAAAGAAATACATCGAAATTTTATAGTATAGTAATATTGAACTTTTATCCACTTAGACCAACATACTTTAATTTAATGTGAAACTCAAGACAATGCTTGAATTTAGGGGAATTAATTAAAAGGAAGGAAAAAAGGAAATGAAAATTTTATTTTGATATGTATTTTGATTTAAATTTAATTTATATCTAAACTATAGAATTTTCATTTAATTTTTTTCCGAATAAAGTATTTTTGCTGCCCCTAAACTTTACTGTAAAGTTTGTTCCTGTCCTCAAACTTTTTTTTAGTCATGCCTACTCCCGAACTTTCAGTTTTGTTCATGCCTGCCCTTTTTGCTAATACCGTTAACTTGCTTGACGGAATTTGCTGACGTGGACGATAGATGTGTATTTCTTTTGCCACGTCATTGTCCACCTTACATTTAACTTTTTATTTTTATTAGAAAAATTAGCCTAATCCAAATAAAAAAATATTTTAGGGTAAAAGTTTGATTTGTATTTTTTAATTTGGATTAGGTTTTTTTAATAAAAGTAAAAAGTTAAATGTGATGTGTAAAATGAGGTGAACAGTGAGGTGGCAAAAGAGATACACATTCATCGTCCACGTCAGCAAATTTCGTCAAGAAAGTTAACGGTGTTAGCAAAAATGGCAGGTATGAGCAAAACTGAAAGTTTGGGGGTAGGCATGAACCAAAAAAAAGTTTAGAACAGGAATGAACGTTGCAACAAAGTTTGAGGGCAGCAAGGATACTTTACCCATTTTTTCCTAACTTTTGTTTCTTTTTATTTTCTTCCCTTCCATTTTTATCATTCTAAACATATTTCAGGTATGTTTTTTTTGTGTGAATCATAAATATTTTTCACCTATTCGTTTTAACAGTTAAAGTGAAGACTAATTCCATTCGAGTTGAGTATGACCACAAGACAATAAAGCTCTCCCAACTAAATTTTAATACAGCTGCATTCACATACTTCAAATATGTTTGAATTGAGGAAAATAGATGAAAAAAAGAAAAGCAAAGTAAAAGTTTGAATTTTTTATATTTAAACCTATTTTTCTTTAAAATATGTTTGGATGGTTGAGAGACGAGAGAATAAAATTTAAATTCAAATAAAAATAATGTTAAACTTTTTTTTTCTCTCAAACCAAACATATATAGACGACTTATGAATGATTAGCCACTATCTTATTTTTTTGGCCAAAAACAGAAGCAAACAAAAGAAGAAAAGAAAAGAAACAACAAAAACCAGAAAAAAGATTAGCCGAACCGAACAGCTCTGTTAGCTCATGGAAAGACTTAATTGATAAGTTTTTCGAAAAATATGAAACAACATAATGCCAAGTATTTTTTAAATACTAATTAAACCGATAAATTGAAACATGCATTTTCCAAATATCAATCAAATTAAAGCACAAGGGCAAGTTTTGCTTTTGCCACATTCTGCAACATCAGAAACAGAAAAAAGCAAACCGTAAACTATGGCTTTAATAAAGAAAAAGGTGAATAAATGAAAGACGACCCCATGAAGGACTATCGTACAGGGAAAGCAAGGGAATCTTATAATTTACCAGCAATAACATATAGAAAATTTCAAAAGAAGATGACAAAGGGACGGAGAAAGAAGATTACGATTGTATCAAATCAAAAGGTATAATAGACATTTTGTATTTTTCTTTTTTTTCAAAGCAAAAGAAAAAGCAAAAAAAATAGGTGGGGTCATTCCATCAAATCTTTTCCTTCAAAACCAACATGTCCTAAGAACTCGTCAAGAATCACTTGGATTTGAGAGAGAGTATTAAAAATACAAAATTTCACATAGAATAATATAGAATGCTCGATGAAATATTTAAGTGACTTGTTTCTTTGCCTTAACAATTAATTTTTGAGGAATAGTTCACTGAGTCAACACAAAGCAAACGGATTATTGCTTCTCTTGCTTGCATGCACTATCCTAATCTTTTTCTTTAATATAATTCCTTACTTTTTCATGAGAAAAGGAAGCTAGCTTACAAATTAATTAACTAATAACGGTTTGAAAAAGCTAAAAAGTTCATCATACCTTTAGACTTTAATTCCGATGAATTTAGACTCAAAACTCACCTTCCAAATCATTAATCCAATATCAAATTGTCTTCCATTATATACAGATCTTGGAGAGATTGCTGCTCCTATTGCTATCTTGTTGTTGGTTTGGATAAAGCCTGAACACAGCAAGTTGTAGCATCCAGTGGCTTGATATGCATCTGTCTGCGTTCACATAGTCAAACACATTATTATTATAATCAAGTCTCAAAGAAAGTTCAGGACTAAAACATCATTTTTGTCCCTCATAATTTGATCTCTTATCAATTTGGTCCCTTCATCTGGATGACCTATACGTTTAGGTGGCGTTTGGTATACCTTCCTTATAGGGAAAGTGAGGTGAGGTGAACTTGTTGCATGTTTGGTATGCTTTTAGGGAAGGTGAGGTGAAGGTTCCCTCTGCAGAGGGATTGTGAGGTAAGATTTGGTTTAAAGACCAAAATGCCCTTAAAAAATTTGTGGCTTTTAAAAAAGTAAGGGCAACAAAGGTATTTCATATTTTTATTTTCTATTTACCTATCTTCTTCCTACCATACCAAACAATATTACTTTTACATTTCACTTCTATTTCCCTACATACCAAACATACTTTTTATCACTTACTTCCACTTCCACTTCCACTTCTCACTAAAACACTCACCAGCTACCAAACGTCATCTTAAAGGCTAGCTAAGTTTCAATTTTTCTACTCTTTTTTTTCAACCAATCGTTGCACAATGGAAAAAAAAAGGAGAAAAATTGGAACTTAGCTGTCAATTCATGAGAAGGATAGTCTATGACTCTATGAGGGACCTAATTGAGAAAACCATCATCTATGAGGGATCAAAAATGTTATTTTAGTCTAAAGTTTACATTGTCATAATCAGCATCTCTATATGGTTTCAAAACTTAACTGTCCAATAAGTGAAGAACCTTGGATAGTTATCCCCATATAGCTCGGGGCTCACCTGGAGAAATTAAAGATGTGCACATATATATATTTATAATTAAATTACCCAGAAAGGTCAATCATCAACGAAATGAGAAAAAAAAAAGAGTAAAAATTAACATACCTGCCAACCAGCTTCTATGGTATTCAAATCATTCCCAAATGAGCCAGCAATAACCCATATTTGTGACAAACTAAACTCATATTGATTCGTCACTTGAGGAGACCATACATTTATGCTAGCCTTTGCTCCATAGTATTCATCCCCATTCACAAAAACAACTGCATGCTGCAAGCAATTAGTAATCTAACGTTTTAGTCCCTAAAAAGTTATAATAATCTTTTTGGTCCGAAAAGATCAAGACAGTCAATTCATTAGTCCTTGAGTCGTTAGCTGTTAACGGAGCAGGTGACGCGGCTCATTAAATGATGATGTAGTGCTATTAAATTGTTTGTTGGATGACAAAATAAGCTTGCCTATATGAAAACAATATTATTTGTGATGTCACCTCTTAAACCCATCTCCGCATCATGTTAAGTGTTTTATTAGATGTCAAATCTGAGATGGATTTATGAGTTGGTACATTGAAATGATATTTTTTCAACATAAGCAACCTCATTTGGCTCTAATAAAGGGTGTCACGTCATCATTTTACGAGCCATGTCACCCGCTACATTAATAATTAACGGCTCAGGGACTAACAAGTTGACTTTATAATCTTTCAGGAACTAAACCTTTAAATTACTAATATTTCAAGGACCAAAAAATAGGTTTACTCGTAAAAGTAATGAACCTCATGGCCGCTAGCGGTTGAGTCTCTCCGTACATTTCTGGGTTTTCTTCCAAACCTTTGAATGGAACTTGATCTAACAACATCTTCTTCTCTTGTTCTTCTGATTGGAACAGTTCCTTCTGGGCATGATTCTCCAGAATGTGTCCATAGTTGAAAGCTTTCAATTACTTCTTCTTCTGCTACAATATTATTTTCTGCATTATTGCTATTATAATATCCTTTTGGCCTTTCTGGTGGATCCTGTAAACCCAAAGCTAGCCTCTTACTCATCTCTCTGTCTCTAATAAAATTCAATCCCTAAAATAAAACCTGTTCATTCATACTAATACACTTCATTTTTAATTAATTAATTTCTTTACTCTATAAATAATCAAACTTTGATAGAACTTAGAATTAATTAACATTTTGGTATCTAAAACAAGTTGTATATTTTAATTTAGTCTCTAGAAGATGAAAATATCAAATTTAGTTCCTGAACAATGTAATTTGTCTTAGTTTATTCCTTAAGAACCTTCGTTAACATAATTGATAGAAAAATTTTGAAAGACTAAGTTGAGATAAATTATATCTTTCCAAGAGTAAGTTATCAAGAAGTTATTACCAATAGTCCCACTCTCTGGCCTTGAAGCTGAGGATGATCAAAAGCAGGCTGCTGATGAAATAAAACACAATCAATCAAATCCCCATCTGGGCTCTGCAATAAACAAATTGAAGAACAAGATCACTAAAAATCATCAAAGTTAATAACTTATATATAAGCCATTGATATAATGATAAATAGGAGATTGTGATGATTATTAATTAGGAAATGCTATATATATATATATATATGCCTGAATGGTCTTCAAAGGAGGCTTGTTGATGTTGGCTAGAAGAGATGTGATAGTAAGAGTAGTGTGGTTGAGGGGGTGAGAGAAGGCTAGGATAATAGAAGAAGAAAGAAGAAGAAGGAAAGAAACAAAAGAAGAAGCAGCCAATTTCAGATAAGAATGATTGGTGGTGTTGTTGTGTAGTAATGTTGTTGTTTGTTGTGTCATAGTGACAAGGTTGTGGAGGACGAGGAGGTATTGTCTGTCTTGTTGGAATTAATTGGATGCAGAAAATGGTTCAATTCTCGTGATTTGTATAGCAAACTGAGTTTTCCTTCTTCATGTCCATCCAAAACAGCAGCAGAGAATGTTCAAGTCAAGACTCAGAGAGAGAGAGAGAAATTATAAAAGGGGTTGTGTTGATTTTGTGTATCAGAATTCAGACACCACAATGTGAAATTAACAGAAGATTCCCAAGATTGCTATTGTATTTTTGTGGGATAAAAAATATTCTTCACATATATGGACCCTTTTTTTTTTTCCTCTACCGGTAAGTTTGGATTGGAGAATAAGGAGGAGAAGGGAAGGAGAAACTTTTTAAGATATCTTCTCCTTATTTGGGAAGATGAAAATTGGAAGGGAAGATAATAGAAGATAAATCATTAATCCTCCATTATTCTTCCTCTTCACAAATTCAAGATACCATAGATTAGAGTATATTGGAAGAGGTATCAACACCAAAAAAAAAATGATGTATGGAATATTAACCTTTCCTTCCCTTTCCCTCGCTTCTCTTCTAATCACTTCCCTTTCATTCCCCTCTTAATTCTCAAACAAACCCTAAATTCATGTTTGGTATGCTATTGTGAGAGTAAAAGGAAGAAGCTAAGGAACCAAAATTTATTATGTTTGATTTATTTTAGAGAGGGAAAGGAAAAAATGGTTTCCTTTAGATAGGAAGGAAGATTGTCATATGAAGAGAGGGAAGTTGATGGTGGGAGAGGGAAATGATTGTGAAAATACAATTTTACCATCACGTGGGGATAAAAATATCTTTTTATAATTTTATCTTTCACTTTCCTGCCTTCTTCGCATCATACCAAACAACTTTACTTTTTATTTCTACTTTTATTTTTCTGCATACCAAACACACTTTTTATCACTTATTTCCACTTCTTTTTTCACCAAAACACTCACCTCCTACCAAACATCACCTAAATAAAACTATTTATCATTGAATAAAGTCTTGACTAATCTGTATGTACTTTGAAATATAGTATAGTTGACTCAAAAATTTTAAGCAATTTTATATTTAAAATTTGGGATCGAATTTTAAACATTTAGTTAAGAATAAATAAATCTCATTTACTTAACTATACTTCTTAACTTATATTATATGGACCTCATTTAAGGTTATTTTATTTTTTCATTATTTAGAACTAGGCTTAAGAATTGTATTAGTATTGTGTGTATATATATATATGTGTGTGTGTTAGTTATGTCTCCCCAATTTGATTCAAGAAGAATAATAATAGAATGTCATTTGATGATAAATTGGCTAAGTATTAAGCCCTTAGTCATTGGACCACACTGACTAAATCTTATTAGATGTTTAACGAATTTAACTAAATACTAATTAATTCTATTCGGATATATATATATATATATATATATATATATATATATATATATATATATATATATAATTTCGTATTATTATATGTCTTACGTAGGTTTGACGTCAGCAACAGCAACATTGTTAAGGGGTGTAAAATTGTAAATGGTCAACCAAGTCAATGGCTTCTGTGACTGTACCGACAATAAATGAATTGAATGCCTTCAGTTTGTTTGTTAGTTGCTGCAATCTAAAACTTTTTCTGCCAAATTCTCTCCCTATTTTTTAAATTGTGATTCAAAAATATTCTCTCCCTATATATATATATATATATATATATATATATATATATATATATATATATATATCTATATTTATATGGCTGTGGACCCTTCCCGATCTCCTAAAATAAATATTTATTAATTTATTAAATACAAAAAAATGATGGGAGGATGTGGGAGGGAGAGAGAAAGTAAACATGGTGGATAGTTGGCTAAATGTCTATTTTGGTCCTCAATGTTTGCATGAAGTTTAATGTTGGTCCTCAATGTTTAGTTTAATGTTGGTCCTCAAAGTTTTTTTTTTGTCGATTTTGGTCCTCGAGCGTAACACCGTTAATTTTTTGCCGTTAAATGATGGCGTGACATGCTTATATGGCACACCCTCTTTCCTACATGTCATATTTTAATGACGTGGCATGACGCTTCACTTCCACGTCACCCCAGATTGCCAAATCATCATCTTCTATCCTTCGTCAGCATCATTATCATCATCATCATCTAGGGTGACGTGGCAGTGATGTGTCAGGCCACGTCATTAAAATATGATATGTAGGGGAGAGAGTGTGCCATATAAGCATGTCGCGTCATCATTTAACGGCAAAAAGTTAACGGTGTAACGTTCGAGGACCAAAATCGACCAAAATTTTTTTTTTTTCAGGACCAACATTAAACTTCATGCAAACATTGAGGACCAAAATAGTACTTTAACCATGGATAATTAGTGTTGAAACAAATAACTTCCCATAATTCAATATATTATTTTAAAATATAATAATAATTATTTTAGTTTACAAATTTAAAAATTATCAAATATTTAATATTTTATTTTTTAAAAATATAATAATAATTTTATATTATATTTTTAAAAAAATAAATTACATGCACGGTCGAAGCCTCTAGTATATATATATGAGTTTTGCTATCAATTAGTATTTTTAAATTATGGGCGAGTCTATGATGCAACTTGTTGTATGCATACAATGTAATTTTGGCCGATAGGACTGTGACATGTGAAAAATTGCATTGCATCTCAAGTCATCCTATCCACATGTCACAATCCTATCGACCGAAATTACGTTGGATGCATGCAACAAATTGCATCATAGACCCACCCTTATATTATTGTTTAAGAATTTATTTCAATTAATGAGATGATTTATAAAATTATTCTTGTTAACTTTTCACTGACACAATAAATTCTCTCTCAACGAGAATAGATACTTATTAAATAAACCATATATATATATATATATATATATATATATATATATATATATATTTATCATTGTCTAAATTACACTAAACCAATGGCCTATTCCTTTCACTGATAATATTATTACGGGTAGGAGTGTTATCCGATGTTGATTGGATTGATTTTGACACATCTTCTCACTGATCCAATCACACTGAATAATAGAAAATCTTATCCAAACCATTTAGTTTTAGAGCTCCATCCGAATCAATTCAAAGATCGGTTGGTCATATAAAAGACACTTTGATATAAATTTATTGTAATCCAAACGCAATCAAAGGAAATCAAACTACTTAAAAAAAATTGAGAATAAAAACTGAACGTACAAATATTTATTACCCACGAGCTGGTCTTGAGATATTGAGGAAATGAGGATAGGGATAGGAATAGGATCAGGACAAGAGGTATATCGTCAAAGTGGGTTTGTACAAATGGTTAAGGATTCGGAAGAAAGTTCTCGTCTCACTCATGGGCGAGGGTTCGAATCCCCCTAAAGCCATCCAAAATCCTTTGGTGGGCATCCTTCTCCAGAGAGATTCCCTGGCACCCAAGGACTAGTTGAGTAGTTGCGAGTGGATAAAATTGTTTGCGGTTTAAGTCTGTGCAGTAATTATATATATATATATATATATATTATTAAATTGATTGGATGTGCCGGATTGGTTTGGATGACATACAAGCACATTCATAAACCGATCCAATGAAATTAGATTTCATCCTTTCCCATTCAATTGATCCAATTAATGGTCAATTTTTGTCTCTTTGATTGGATTGGATCGATTCGATTAGAATTGGATTAGTTTGGATCTGAACACTCCTAATTATAAGTTTATCTAACAAGTATTATATGACACTTATTAAAATTTTCTTTGATTGGTTAGGAGGAAATTTATTTTTTTGAAATTAGTAAAAAGTTAACACAAATATAATTTTTTAAAGAGAATCATTAAAGCCGGTGGTTAGCAAAACCTCTATTATTATGGGTAAATATTTGGAGTTATAGAGAGCTCAAACTCATTAATTTAATCATGAGATTGTCTTGAGATCTATATTATCTTAAATATTTTTTTATAAAATATATTATAGCACAAATCTTCACATAAATTCAAAGACTGACCTTTTTTCCGGAACATTACCCTATTATTATTATCTTTTGTAAACGCTTCGATCTTTGGAGCCGCTAAACACAAAGGCTAACAGTCACGGATATGAAACATATATGTGGTCAAATGCTTGATTAGCCTTTGTCCAAAGTGGGAATCAACATCACCTTAATAAAGTGCCTTCACATGATCATGACATCAATTCTTCTGCTTCTGGATAACAAAAAAGGAAAAATCGAACGGAGTAGAAGAATCGTTTTCAAAATAATTTTGATGCTATATTCACTATATACCTTCACCATATTCCTTGTGCACATCACTGAACTAAAAATCACCAGTACATAATTAATATTCCCCCATAAGCAAAGCATCTTCTTTCTACATTGTTCAAGAAAGAAAAAGTTAAATAATAAAAAAAAACAAAATACTATTTAGTCCCCGAAATTTTTCACTATGTCAACTATTTAGTCATCGAATTTGACAAAATACTATTTAGTCCCTGAATTTGTAACTATGTCAACTATTTAGTCCCTAAACTTGACAAAAATATTATTTAATCACCGAATTTGCAACTCTGTCAACTATAACGGGTAACAGTCAGGTTGCAAATTCGATGATTAAATAGTATTTTTTGCCAAGTTTGAGGACTAAATAGTATTTTGTCAAATTCTGGGATTAAATAGTTGATATAGTTAAAAATTTCGGGGACTAAATAGTATTTTTGATAAATTCAGGATTTAAATAATAATTTAACCAACAATTCAGAGACTAAATAGTATTTTCACCCAATAAAAAATGTGAATGGATAGAAGACTCATTTTTCCATCTCTGATTTTAAATATAAAATAAATTTGATTAAAAAAAAGAATAATAAAAGAAGTGGCATCTATACATTATTCTTCCATCCTTAATTAATCCTCAAAATTAGCATGCAACTCTTGAAATTATTAGCATATAGCTGCAAAATTGCATAGCTAGCTAGAGCTACAAGAATAATTAACAATGTCATCATCATCATCATCATCATCATCAGTGAGGGATCATGGGATCGTTCGCAGAATGGCGAGCCTTCCCCGAAGCATAATGGGGGGATTTTCCAGGATCGGAAGACGAAGAAACCATTCTCTACCGTCGGATTTCCAACCGCAGCATTTTCAGGCGTTGGATCATCACCATCACCCGGAGGAGTGGGCTTTTCTAGACACCTTCGAGCGGCAATACGGCACCGTTCATCCTTTCTTCTACGCGTGTCGTTTAAAGGAGGCCCTGAAGCTAGCAGAGGAGGACAAGAAGTTGGTGTTCATGTATCTTCATTCCCCAGAACACCCTTATGCCCGAAGCTTCTGTAACGAAACGCTGCGTTCGGAGGTGGTGAGGCAGTTTCTTGATGTGAATTTTGTTTGCTGGGGAGGTGTTGCTGATGGAGGAGAGGGCTTGAAGATGGTGGCTACTCTGCGTCCTCCTACTTTCCCCTTTTGTGCTGTTATAGCCCCTTCTAGTGATGGTTCCTTAACACTATTGCAACAGGTTTCAAATTACTTCTTCTTTTTTCTTTTGCCATCATATGTAGCGCGGATCATTTATTGTCTAAAGTTGTGCTGTCGGTCAAAAAATTGTGACTAAATCGGACAGCATAACTTTGAACAGTTGAAGATTCGAAGTCCTAAACAAATTTTTATCCTCATGACTCGTGTAATTTCTTTACTTATAAAAATTGGCTTAGAGCTCTCTAAATTTTATAATTTGTATTAAAAAAAATCTTATGCAAAAAATGCAGAGAACACTCTAAACTGTACAATAGATTTTGTATAGAAAAAGTTTTTAGATGATTTGACGAGTCTACTTGTTTTTGTGATTATGCACAAATTCACAAGTTGGAAGGAATTTATGATTAATTTTATAATTGATGAGTTATTTGTGCACACTCTTGTATATTGATTTGACTTGATGAAAACAACTCAATAACTAGATATAGAAGAAGATAATTATTGATAAATTTGACAGTGATTGACAGCACCAACTGACAACAACAGAGGATCTGCACTCCACTTTGACATCGATTAATTATATAGTCAACCCTATAAAAAAGCTTTATTTTTTGTTGTTGTTGTAGGAGTTATTTGTATATGATCTCTGGAGTTACATGCATTTTAACATTTTTTAATAAATGTTTATAAGAGAGTTAGAACTTAGAAGATATAGAAGAATTAGAAATTAAATGATTAATGATTTTTTTTTAGGCCAAAAAGAGATTAGCGATTCAGAGGTGTGTAATTGTGTTAAAATAATTTTCTACTAAGACGTAATTCTATGTTTCAGATAGAAGGACCAGTTTCAGCAAGTGAGCTAGTGGAGATTCTACAAAGAACAATGGAAGAGCAAGGATTGGCTTTTGGAAGTACCAAATCTAAGCAAGAAGAAGAGTTCAGAGCTAAGCAAGAAGAGAAGATCAGAGCAGATCGTAGGGTAAGAGAAGAACAAGATGCTGCTTATCTTGCAGCTTTACAAATAGACAAGGTTATATATTATAACCCACTAATCCCTTATGTGTGTGCTTTAAACCTAACTGTTATATGTCTAATATTGATTGCCTAATTAATATATGTAGGAAAAAGAGAAAGTGAGGAATTCACCTTCAAAAGTTGAGAAACCAGTAGATGCAAAGAATGCGAGAAATTATGAGAAGCTGAAGATGAACGAATCTGCAACCACAACTACAAAATATCAAAACAAGGCAGTTCCAAAACCAAAAGGAGGAGACCACACTCAGGTTAGTATGCTCCAAAACTGAATACTGTAGGCAGAAAGAAAAAGAGAAAGCGAAACCGAAACCGAAAGGGAATGGTTTGATAGTAAAACTTGAGAATGGAAATAAAATGGGAATGTATTAAAATTATTACTTTGTCCCTTATATTAAAATAATAAAAAGAAAATAAGGTTATGATTGTGTCAAATCAAAAGGTATAATAGATATTTTATATTATATATATATATATATTTAAATTTTTTTATAAAGGAAAGTAAAAAGTAGCCCTACCTACTTTATTAATTCCATTCCAAATTATAGAGTTTCTGATAATTTTGTCTTTAAACTTTATTATCAATGGTGTTCTTAAATTTTTAACTTGTAAGTAATTTTGTCATTTACTTTAACTTTGTCTAAATAATTAACAACAGATATAAATATGACAGTTCATGTGATTTTTACTGTTAATTGTAATGTTAAGTCATATATTTAAATGTGTTATTTTGTTAATTTAATCACGGTTATCACTGTGATACTACAAAATAGGAGGCGATGTAATGATTAAATTGACTAAATACCATAATTGAATATATAACTTAGCATCACATTTAGCATTGGAAACTTACGTGGACAGTCACGTTTGCATTTATCATTAATTATTTATAGGGAGTAAGGGTGAAGGGATAAAAAAATACTTGACAACAAATAAAGTCTAGGGACCAAATTGACAAAGACCTTGGAATTTGGAGATAAAAAATATATTAAGCATGAGCTTTTTCACCATTTCACCCTTTTAAAATAACAAATCTCTCAAAAATCACGTTGCACTAAGTAATTTTTTTTTTTTCATTTTAAGCTTTATATATATATATATACATGTCTTAAAATTTATCTCATGTTAATACAAAAATCATGGATTGGTGCAGATATTGATAAGGTTTCCAAACGGAGAAAGAAGAGAGCAAAGTTTTGAGTGTAGAGACAAAGTGCAGTCCATTTTCTCATACATTGATTCACTGGGTATTGCTGGGATTGGAAACTACAGATTAGTGTCAAATTTCCCAAGAAAAGTGTACGGCGTTGATCAAATGAGAATCACTCTCAAAGATGCGGGCTTGTATCCCAAAGCTAGCCTTTTCTTGGAGCCCATGCCCATGTGAGCAAGTGGCACTATTTACTTTGTGGTTCAGGCTTCAGCCCATGGGCTTATCCCATCTTTATATGTTCTTTGTATTCTATATTTGATTTCTAGGCACACTCAAATAGTTTGAACAAACAAAATGAGTTTAGCATGCATGTTTCCTTTTAATCATGATCATAAATTAGGAGTTAAACGTGAGAATGGATCCGGTGGTGCTCACCTCGTGTATTTTTTTCTCTTTTATTATATGGTGGTGTTTTATAACGATAGAGAATCCTCTAAAGTATAATACTATGTATTTATTGCAGAGTTAAGAGAGAGATAAAGAGAAAGAAAATTAAGAAAGATAAATTTTTTTAATCTCTATCTCTCTCATAACTCTACTAAAAAAATATAGAGAATTAATGTAAATGATCCATTTTCCTGTATAACATCAAATTTAGTTAGAATAAGACAAGGTAAAAAAAAAAAAAGAGAAACTATTCATAAATGGAGTTTCATTATGTTAGAATTAATTATTGTTCTAGTTTTTAAAAGTTACACATTGCTACAATTTAGTTTTTGAAAAATTAAAATATTCAAATTAATCTATAAGAAAATGCTTTTTTTAATAATTAATTATTATTATAAAAAAAATTAATTCTTATGTTAATTACATAAGTGCTCAAATAGCATTACAACATGCGGTAAAAAAAAAAAGGCTTGTCCAAACATCATTAGAAATTTAGAATGACCCAAAATAGTAATTAGAATGCGCAACAAGACACCCATAAAACTAACATATATAATAAATTAGTTTAATTGATGAAATTGAAGATTTTGATATTTTAAGGAATAATGTTTTTGATTGATTCATAGAATTTTTAAATATTAAAAAATTATTATTTTTTTTACAAATATCAAATATATTTTTTTTATCTACAAATATCAAATAATTAAATGTTCCTATCAACCAATCAAAAACTTTCTTCTCTTAATAATTAATATAAGAGTTTTGTTATCCAATGTCTAATTAGGAATGTATTTATTGCTGTAAGTTACTCAAAAAGTTTATAAAATTTTTAATTTACATTAAATGAGTCTGTATATTTTTTTAAAAATATAAATATATCTAATTAATTTCTTTAATATTTAATCTTCTTATTAAATTTAATAGTTTTTTTATTTCGCTCGCACGCATTTTTTTTTAAAAAACTGCTCACCTGGAACCAACAAAATTCAAATATAAAAATAAATTCTTCAATTTTATAAATATATGACCAACCTCACTCACGGTTAATATATAAAATCATAAGTTTTCATGTTGTTTAATTCTCATAAGTAAATAATGATAAATGCTCGGAGTATTCATAATATATACAGCAAACTTTCGTACACCAAAAAAAAAAAAGTATATATATAATTTTAATTAAACGTAATTTCTGAAGAAAGAGTAGCTAGAAATGATATAATGGTCAGTTCGTCACCGTGGTTGGGGAAACTCAACTGATACCTTCGTTGAACTGCCTTCAACTATATCTCTACTCTTCCTTTTCTTCCTCTTCGATGTTGTGAGTATAATTCAAAGTTTCACATTGGATTTGTGTAGAGTGAGTGGGTGCGGAACTTATATAAATAGGTTTGAGTTATATAAGTTACAATACACATAAAAATACTAGCCTATAACTATTAAATTTTAGATATTTTTATGTATTGAGAAGGGTTTGTAATTTTTTCGTTCAAAAATTACAAATAATTTTATAAAAAAAATTATAAATAATAAAATTTGTGGAATATCGCCGTAATAGATCTAAGACAACGAAATTTGTGTCCTTATATTTTTTGTGCCGCCCAACATGATACCAAATCCTCCATTCCAATCCTTTCGCCTTCAACACGTGCAGAGCTCCTTCTGGAAGCTTCTTCACGATCATCCTCTTCAATCATCGAAGCTTTTCATCCATTATTCTTCTACCTCTCTACGGCTTTCTGTAATTCCTTCTCTAGGGTTTCTACGGACCTCATAACTCATAGCCCTTGTATAACTGTTTCAGGGAAAGTTGCAGTTCCAAAACCTATCAACTTACCCAGTCAGAGGTATATCATTTCTAGTTGAACATTACATTACAATTTATTAAAGAGGCCATCGTTCTATATAAAGTTAACCAACTTACAAATTAGCGCATTGAGAGGTACCTTACATTACGGCTCCACTGTTCTGAGGTCCTCAGAAAGCAATCAAAAAATGGCGCTTCGTCTGTGCTCAAGTTTCAATCATCCTCTCATTGCTCCAAACGTTTCTGTTGGTACCACTCACCGATTTCGCAAGTCTTCGGTTCGGAGCTGTATCCCGGAAGCCAAAGAATCACGCAAGGTACTATACTAACCCTATTTTCCCTAGCAACAGTATAGTGTTTGATTGCTCAGAAACCCTTGGAAACTAACTTTCAGTTAGAATTTCCATTCTTTGGAGCAATGTGAGTTATATTCTAGCTAAAATGTTCTTTGTAGTTACGGTCATACTTGTTCCTTCTTATAATCTCGAACCTAAATTAATCTTCATTCTGAGGGTTAGAATTGAATAAAAGCAAACAATTGTACTGTTATTGAATTTTTGCTCGACCAAGCTATTCAGCTCTCGTGAATCTTAACCTTTTAAAATTATGCAGCTAGTGCTAGAAGTGAAGGAGAAGCTTGAAAAAGAATACCATAGCCTCCCTGTAGGTAGAAATGGGAGAGATGATGAGGATATGATATTTTGGTTTCTGAAAGATCGCAGGTTTTCTGCTGAAGAAGCTGTTTCAAAGTTGACTAAAGCCATTGTATCCTTCGCATAAGTAGAAATTTAATAAACCTATAAATAATAAATATCATCGCCAAATGTTCAGAAATTTGCAGGCAAAAGCATCTTTATATGTTTTAGTTTAGCCATTGTTTAGTGATTCAATTCTTTTCATGCTTGAGAACTTTGCATGCATTCTAGTTTTCCTTCTACTCTATAAGAAATGGCGTCAAGAGTTTGGAGTGTCTGAATTGACAGAAGAAGCTGTTAAAGTTGTTGCCCAAACTGGAAAAGGATATGTCCACGATTTTCTTGATGTCAATAACAGACCTGTGCTTGTAGTGGTGGCCTCAAAGCATGTCCCTGAAGTAAGTCTAGAAGTTGAAGTAATTGCTCTCTTACTTTGCAAAGTAGTCTTCCACTATTTTGTGACTATTTGGAGAAATTATAAATACTAAAACTTGCTAGAAGCTAAAAATCGAAATGCTGTGTATAATATAGATATGCCTTATATAATCTTTTTGAGGCAATTTTTATTATTGATGATTTCCAGTTTATATAGTAATTATAATTGCATTAGCTATATTTTTAGAGTAACTGAATATGTTGTTGCAATTGTCTACAATGCAACTTTATTACAGTCGAGTAGTTGACTGAGTTCAGTCTCTATCTATTGACTTGTGATTAGCTTCTCATGACTTTCTTTTTTCTTTTTCTGTGTAATTGATTAGTGAAAAGGCTTTGTTTGTTTGTTTGTTGTTGTGTAATTGATTTGTGACATATAATTGAAATTTGTCGAAATTTTCTTTCCAGCTCGGAAAATTGTTTATAAAAGAATGAAAGTTATGTGGCAGGCATATGATCCTGCAGAGGATGAGAAGCTGTGTGTCTTCTTAATTGAGGAGGCATTGAGTAAGCTTCCAGCAGGGCAAGAACAGATACTTGGAATAGTTGACCTCAGGGGTTTTGGAACAGAAAATGCAGATCTTAAATTCTTGACATTCTTGGTAATTTTTTTTTAACTGGCTGTGAAAAATGTTGCAGCAGAGCACTTCGTAGTGTCATAACTCAATACACGCCTTATATTCTCATGCTGGTTTTGTGGCTGTTCTTTCAAAAATTTGTGAAAGCATAAGTAGGCTTCATGTCATATAAAACAGTCTAAGTTCATTTGAACCTTCCCAAAAAGGTATACACAAAACATACCTTATAAAACAACCTTTAGCATTGAACTTATGATTTCTAATGGTAATGGTTGCTTTTCAAATAAAAGATACTTAGGCTTCCTACTGAGTTAGTTAGTTATCAACTCATTATGTATGAGCACTTTTTTTTATTGTACTTTTGTCTCTCATAGGTTTGATTGTTAAGACATCTAATTGTAATTCTTTTTTTTAATAGAAAATCTAATTATAATTCTTATGTTTCTTATTTTGTTTTAATCATAAAGCAAAAGTTAACAATGTGCAATACTCTTTGATAAATTGGCTAATATAGTTCCTTCCTGGAAAGAATATGTACTAAAAGCTTTACAAACTACATTCTTGTTTTGGCAGTTTGATGTATTTTATTACTATTATCCAAGGCGACTGGCCCAAGTACTATTTGTGGATGCTCCTTTTGTATTTAAGCCAATTTGGCAACTAGTCAAGCCCTTGGTAAAATCATATGCTTCTCTGGTAAGAAATACCTTTGATCTATATGTGTATTTATTCCTTCCCTTATAATGAAGATTAACTCATGCTTCAGTTATTATCTTTCTTACTTGATTTGCACACACTTCCTCTATGCTTTGTTATATTTGTCTCAACTTCTTATGACAGGCGTTCCCAAAATATTGGGGCTGTAAGATCTCCTTGATATCTATGTTGGCAATAATGTGTATTTGATGTTAAGGCTAAATTGGGACTAGCGGTAGCTTATGAAATTAAGTATATGGTAACCGTCGTCTGAGAAGTTGGCCAGTGATGGTGGCTAACTGTACCTACCTGAGCCTGAGTTCAAGGGTTTGAGTCTTGGAGTATCCCTATTAGGTTAAGGTGGTCCAATTTTGGGCATTATCAATAAGTGAACCGGAGATGATAATTCCATCTGTTACTTTCCTTTTTCCTTTTCCTCTCAGCCGGGAAAAAAATGCCTATATAATTGCTTGATGTTATTTTTCACCTAAATGGCTAAATCAGTTTCAGTCAACTCGTGTACTTTCTAGAAGTATCATCAAAGCATCCAAATTAGCTCAAGTTGTAATTAATTTGGACAAAACATGGTAAATTATATAGCCAACCAAGGATACATAATTATTCAATTAGGTTGCCTATTCAAAGATTTTTTCTAATTGGATTTCAAAACCTTCCGTATTATGATTTGGCAAACTTGACTATCAGACTCGTACACCATTTGAGATTTTTTCTATTCTACTTTTTCTCTCTTATAGTTCTCCTTTCTTTCCCTCTCCCCAAAACTCCTTTTTTAAAATTTGAATATTTTAGTGGCCACATAGTGTGTGAATGTGTGCCTATTTCTAATTTTACATTATATTGTCACGTTATTTTCTCACGTGAGAGAATTTAAATTGCCTCATTCCCTGGTTGTTCTTGTTCTCTGTTTGTTCTACATCACCTATGCATTGTCATTTCTCATTAAGCCAAAATTAGCAGACTGTTGTACATTTTACTGATGTAATGCGAGCAATTGGATGTAAGATCCGTAGCTCGTATTTTGAAGTAGAACAAATGTCAGGAATCAGATTGATCAATTTCATTGAAGTAGAACAAAAGTGCTGCCCGTTGCAAAATTAAATGCATCTTAATTTTCTTTTGCAGGTGAGGTTTTGCTCAACAGAGACTGTGAGGCAGGAATATTTTACAGAAGAGACAGTCCCTAAAAGCTTTTGTGATTAGAAGGGCTTTCGGAAGATGCAAAAAGTTGCAGCAAATTGTACAAACGAACTTCTATAGCTTTTGTCTTGCACCTTCGAAGATACATACGAGAATTTGAAGACTGCCACTGCATAATTTTATTTTAATTCATAGATAGTTTAGTTACTGTTAAGAGATACTGCAAATTCTGTAAGGAATCTAGGAGGGGTCCCAGAAGAACATAAGTTAGATGGTCTATACCTACTAATGAGAAATATTTTGGACAAGACCTCAGTTATAAAACTCACCTTCTTTCATTGTTCATTCCTTCCTTCATAATGCTTTCCGGGTCCAAAGTTCATGGGGGCTTGCCAAAACTCACCTCCAAACCACCATGACAATACTTTCTTGACACCTACAATGAAAATTTGACGTGATAAGATAAATTTACCATATTACCCTCAGTGTCCAAAATATAGAAGTTCTAATTTTCAGGTAAAATCCTAATCTCTTCTCATAGCTTTTCATTGGCTTTCTCCTCCTCATCTAATAAATCTCATTTTATCTCTTCATGATGCTAACTGAATCATCGGAGTTTATGACAGGGACTCTGGTCCCCTCGTGGCTCTGACCCTCGCTGCCTTAGATAAATACTCTTTGTCCAAAAACTAAATAAAAGAAAAGGCGCATTTTGGTCATCAATGTTTGCATAAAGTTTAATGTTGGTTCTTAAAGTTTTTTTTGGTCGATTTTGGTCATCGAACGTAACACCATTAATTTTTTGCCGTTAAATGATGACGTGATATGTTTATATGGTACACCTTCTCTCTTACATGTCATATTTTAATGACGTGGCATGACACATTACTGTCACGTCACTCCATATTGTCATATCATCATCTTCTCTCCTTCATCATCATCATCATCATTATCATCATCTGGGATGATGTGGTAGTGATGTGTCATGTCACGTCATTAAAATATGACATGTAGGAGAGAGAATGTGTCATATAAGAATGTCACGTCATCATTTAACGGCAAAAAGTTAACGGTTACGCTCGAGGACCACAGTCGATCAAAAAAAAACTTTGAGGACCAACATTAAACTTTTGAAACATTAAGGACTAACATTAAACTTCATGCAAACATTAAGTACCAAAATAATACTTTAGCCTAAAAAAATTATGTTAAAAGTTTTTACTAAAGTGGGTTAGATTGTCCAATTAATGGACCATCAGGGATCAGCAAGTATAATGACCGCGTGACTTACATTTGTGACGTCAAGAGCCTATAAGTTTTAGAAATTGCACAAGATGTCCACAATACCTTTTTTTTTTTTCCTATTCGTTTATCCTAGTTTCTTTTTTTTTTTTTCTATTCGTTTATCCTAGTTTCAGTCCTACCTTCAATTTGTAATTTGGTAATTTCATTTTATAATATTTTCCATTAAATTGCGTGATTAAAAAACCAATTAGGTGAAAACAACTTTTGTTAGGATATATGTGACAGAGAAAAAGAAAACAGATAAACAAGAAAATTACAATAGTTTTTCAAAATATTCGTAGAATAATATTAATAAGAATTAATTTCATCAGGAATAATTATTTTATTCTCTTAAAATTTTATTTATAAGAGTTCTAAAAAAAAAGTTTTATTTATAAGAAATTGAACCATAATTTTTTAAATTAGGGTGTCACTAAATTCCTTTCTTCTTTTGTCTTGGATTAGAATGTGCGAGTTTAATAACTAATTTTTTAAATACAATCTTTGCATATTGTTTTTTCCTTTTAGATTGAACTTGAGAAACAATGACTTATTAATTTACATATTTGCTACATTTTAACTAATCTAATCATATTATACTAAGGAATAACAACTTTTTAATATAAATTTAAAATTATAACTCTTAAATTATTTCAAAATAATAAATTATAAATCAATAATTATGTCAAATAATTAATTATATTTAAACAATAAATGTAAAAAAATAATTGGCAAACCTTTTATCTCTTAATATAATTATAATATAAACAGTGGAAGTACAGATGGAGGATCGAATCTACGACGCAAAAAGCAGAAATAATGTCTGATTCTGGTTAAAAAGAATATATATATAATATATATATATATATAGTTATTTTTGCCTGAATATTTAGTTCTAATTAAACGTAATTTCTGAACAAAGAGTAGCTAGAAAATAGAAATGATATAATCGTCACCGTGGCTGGGAAAACTCAACTGGTACGTCGTCAAACTGCCTTCAGCTATATCTCTACTCTTCCTTTTCTTCCTCTCCGATCCCAAATCCTCCACTCCAATCCCTTCGCCTTCAACACGTGCAGATCTCTTTTCTAGAAGCTTCTTCACGATCATCCTCTTCAAGCATCGAAGCTTTTCATCCATTATTCTTCTACCTCTCTACGGCTTTCTGTAATTCCTTCTCTAGGGTTTCTACGAACCTCATAACTCACAGCCCTTGTCTCATACACGGCAAGGTCTTACATAATTATATTTATTGTACTTTTTCCGCTCATTTCTTTACTCTAAATTAGTCTTCGATTGGTTCTCGAGAAAATCACTTGGGGAGAATTATTTATTGCAACTGTAGGGTGGGAAATAGAAGTGGCATTCTGTAACTGATCTTACCTAATGTATTGTGGGATGGTAAGAATATAAGATGCATGAAAAAAAAAGAATATAAGATTGCATGTTTGTGTTATATTGTTCTCTATATATATATATAACCGGAAGAGTACGGAATTCGTTGTATGTCCCGACAACCTGAGAAAAATTTATGTGTCACCTTTTCTGCCATATTATTGAGGAATAATGAGTTAATTGTCACTGTGTTGACGATTGTGCTTGTTAACTTTATTTGACCCTATCTTCGAGTTGAATATTTTTTTTCTTATGTCATTTTTGGGTCTTTATGGTTGTTTGTTCAATTGGTCAAGCGGATTCCCTTTTGAAAATATTGTATGGCTTCTATCATTGCTGTTTTTGGATTTATTCCTTATGAGCTGGCTTTTCTGGAGGTTTTGCATAGATGTTCTGGAATGTATTATTTAGTAGAAATTACCATTTACATATATACCCTGCCAGTAAGCTGGTTTAAGAAACTAATGGAATAATCATGAAAGAGAAAAAAGGATTTTTTTTTTAATTACTGTACTTATTGCTTGGAAGTCAGGCTTTTCAGTTGCTCTTAAAAGTTAGAACATTTTGCGAGGGTACTGGGAAATTGAGCTAGTGTGAATTTGAGAGCCAGATGCCATTTAGTATGAGGAATTTTAGGAACCATGACAAATAATGGCATTAATGCTTGTTCAACTAAAAATTCAGAATCAAATTCCTACAATGCCTAAGAATTCTAGTGTCAAACTGTCAATCCTATCTAGATGAGTACTTTTAATCATACGTCAATGGCCTGCTCTGCTGTTATTTGGATGCAATCAATTATTAGTGTAATAGTTGGAAGCTTTTATTTCTTTACTAGTGAATGGGCTAGAGTGTCTTGCCAACCAAGTGGAGTACCTTATTTAACAACTTTAAAATGAATTCTTTAATAATTATGTCTTTGAAGGGATTGCTATATTGGTGCCCTGTTTAGATAAAAAGATGCCTTAGTTTTGGGTATTGCTTAGTTCAACAACCCGTTTTAATACCCTATCCGCAGCTTAAATGTTATTCTCACTTGGCTGTTGGCTGTTCAGAGTAAACATGCATTTTCCTTCATCTCAGTAATAAGTATGCATGTAAACTTTTAGATTATCTGTGCTAAATAATTTCGTTATGAAATTAATTAGTTAAAGCATATTACATTTGTTTGTGGTGGCTGCTAAACTTTGGTAGCTCCCTCTGTATGGTAACGTTGAACATTTTATATATTAGGACAAGGCCCTGATAGACACAAAAACACATGGGAAAAGATATGAATGATGTGAACCATCCAGTCGATCTTTAAATTACTATTATTAAAATTATCACTTAGATGAAGTGATAAGAATAGTAATGTTCATGGATGACCTTTGAGATTCAATAGGTGTTCTCCACATTTGAGAATTTGTTTTTTTTTTCTTGCTTAATGTATTATTGTTCAGGTCTTAATCTTAAGATATTAAGATAGTTGCATAGTATTAACTACATTGGCACAAAAAAATAATTGGCATTAGAAAGGCTTGATTGAGAAGAACTAACTACCTTAGGCGAGTGGGCAAAAATATATATTATTTAATAGACCTAACTGATACTATGAACTGACTAGCATGTTTAGTGTATTGTCTAGATGCCTGAATTGGTTAGAAGAATTCTGATATGTAACCGGACAAAGTAGTGAAAGATAACTACCAATCTACTATTTTGGACAAAGTAGTGAAGAAAGTTTTTTCTTTATATGGACCTTATGGAATTTTGTTGGTAACAGTATAGTTACATATATACTCTAAAATTCTATACCTATATGCATTTATTGCAAATACCATATTAATGGGACTGTGCCTTCTCTGTCTTTAATTTTGTGACAGGCCTTTCTATTGGCTTGGATGACTGTTTGGCGACAACTAGATTATGACTTCAAATATGTTGAGTGGGGAGCGAAGGTATGTCCTGATTTTGTTGCTTTGGTGTGGATATTGCATTTTGATACGCTATTTAGAAAAAAAAAATTAATTTCATTGTTGACTTATCGTAGAGTTGACCAAATGGAAGATAACCTAATAACTAGAGGTAGGGGAAGACCAAAGAAAACAATAGGAGAAACGATTAAGAGGGATCTAGCCATAAATAACTTAATTATAGACATGTGCAAAGACAGAACATGTTGGCGTCGCTTGATCCATATAGCCGACCCTACCTAGTGGGAAAAGGCTTTGATTGTTGTTGTTGTTGTTGACTTATCGTGCTAATAGAAGTTATTTATCACTTGTATCCTCTAAAGAGGATGTTGAATTTAAGTCCCCCTCTCTCAAATATACAAGTCCTAGTGGACTGAGAAATTTTAGAACAATGGTGCTTCTGCTGTTGCAGGTGGGCTTCTTCCCGAAGAAGTGGTATGACTGTTTTAGGGAAAGTTGCAGTTCCGAAACCTATCAACTTACCCAGTCAGAGGTACATCATTTCTAGTTGAACTATTTCCCCCATGTTTGGTTAACTAATGTGGTTTGTTTTGGCTTCTGAAAAATTCCCGTTTCTTTTGTATTAAGATTAGAAAATCATGGTCTGGATCCAAATGTGGAGATTGTTCCCAAGTGAGTAAACATTCTATTGTTCTGAGTTATATGGTATTTTCTACTACTTTTGTTTACTCTTTATAGGTTAGGGATGTTTGTTTTGCTTGGAGTGATGTGTTTTGTAATTATTTTGATTAGAGGCACCCTCAGCTGGGGTGGTAAATCATCTTCTGCATCAAATGCATGGGGTTCTTCTCTGTCTCCAAATACTGATGGTGGTAGTAGTTCATCCAGCGGTCTCGGTGCCCGTCCGTCATCAGGTGGAAGTGGCATGCGACCTTCAACTGCTGGTAGTGATAGAGCTCTTGAACCTACTTCTTATGCATGGGGATCAAATTCTAGGCCTTCATCAGCATCTGGGTCATTGACATCAAATCAGACTTCACTGCGTCCTCGCAGTGCAGAAACAAGACCTGGTAGCTCCCAGTTGTCTCGATTGACTGAAAATCATGTGGCTTGGAGTGATGCTAGGACTGCAGAGAAACTGGTGGGCTTCTTATGTCAACATGCTTAAAACGTTGCATGCTACCATCAATTACTTGTTCAAATTTTCTGCTCTAGTTTATGATATGAATGACTTATAGGTTAGTAGGCTGTTTCAAGCAGCGATTAATAAGGCAAGAATGAAGTGTTTGTTACTAGCCCTGCTGATAGTATCCATCCGTTGCACATATGCAGGGAGTTGCACATGGCAAGAATGATGAGTTTTCTCTGAGTTCTGGAGAGTTTCCTACTCTTGGTTCTGAAAAGGAGAAGTTGGCTGAGAATTCTGAGCTTCAAGGTAGCATATGCTGTGAACTTTTTAGTTAGTGACCTACTAGTTATGTTACCCTTTTTGTATTAACAACAGTGCTCCTTTTATGCTGTTTTTTATTTAAAAAAAATTTGCTTTCATTATGAAGAATTGATGATTGTGATTGAAGTTCTCAGGTTTCTGTTTATATTGTTTCTTGACATTATTGCTAATGCTTACTCTACCAATCAAGATAGAAATTTTGATATAAATATAGTTTAAAGGCAGAAATCTTGCTTGCAAGCTTAAAATTGAGATTCTTATATACTTTCTCGGTGTATGTTAAAAAGCTTGATTTCTCAACTGGATTGGGGGACGATGTAATTATCTATTTTGAATATATACTTATTATGTTTGTTAAAGAGAGAGAGAGAGATTATGTATTTGGTATAACAGTTTCAAAAGTATAATTAATCTGTTTTCTGATTAATTTTTTATGAACTGTTTGCAGATCACAGTTCTCATGGCCGTCCTAGCTCATCGTCAGGACATAGGAAAGCAAAAACTGAGACATCTGTTACTGGTTTGTCTACATACTTTCAGTTCCATATTTGTACCTGTTTCTGCTGTTTTTATTCTTCATATTATGGCTGACAGGATTTGGTTATCGATAATCTACCATGACATCTGCATGTGGCTTTCACTTTTATACAGATGACGCTCCTGTGACTGCTAATTTGAATGATGGAGCAATAAACTCTTGGAAAAGAGACAATCCAGCTTATAGTGAGGAAGGACTGGGGCCTAGCAATGAGAAATGGCAGGGAAATCCCCAGCATTACCCTAATGCTAGCTTTCCTCCTCAGCATTATGATGCTTGGCACAATCCTCCAATAAATAACCCTCAAGGTGGTGTTTGGTTTAGAGGTCCACCTGGTGGTCCTCAATTTGGGAATCCTATTACACCTGGTGGCTTTCCAGTTGAACAATTTACATATTATGGTCCGCATATTCCACCTACTGGCCTTGCCAATCCAATAGTTCCCCCTCCTGGGCCCGGACCAAGAGGGCCACATCGAAAGAATGGAGATGGCTATAGGTCTCATATGCCTGATGCTTACATTCGCCCAGGCCCAAGTATGCCTATAAGAACTGGATTTTATCCTGGTCCTTTGGCTTATGATGGATATTACAGTCCTGCAATGGGCTTTTGCAATTCAAATGAACAAGATGTTCCTTACATGGCAATGTCAGGACCTTCTGTTTATAATAGGTATCCAAACCAAAATCCACTTGAGCCTGGCAATCCACGAGGTAGATCTGGTGGATTTAGTTCTGCTGAAAGGCCATTGGCCTCAGACCAAGCTGAATCAAGTCATCCTTCTGACACTGGTGGGCCGTACAGAGTTCTTCTGAAGCAACACAAAGGACAGGATGGAAGAAATGATCCACTAAATTGCGAGGATTTGCAAACAGAAAATTCATCACTAGCTGATAGGAGGAACCACCGAAGAATGTCTTCAACTAGGGAGGTTGAGCAGTGTTCAGATTATAGAAAGAACGAGGAGATAAAATTAAGCACAAGTACTCAGGGTGACGAAACTTTTTCTCAGACTTTGGAAAAACAGGGATCTAGTCCCTCTGTCCTTGTCAAAGCTAAATCTCCTGAAAGAATTGCAAATAGTAACACGGCTGGTGATATTTCAGCAAGGGAATTGGATGGTCCTCTGGGTGCTGCCTCTGGTGTGCAAGAAGTCTTGCTACAACCATCTGTCCCAATAGATTCCAGCTTAATTCAGAAGATAGAGGGTTTAAATGCAAAACTCAGGGATAATTTGTCTGCTAGAAGTAGAGAGGATCAGAGGAATAAAATTCGTACAGGTAATGCTCCAGTAAGCCATGTGGACAATGAAGATGGTATTAGTGCAGGTGCTGTATTTCCAGGGACAAAGCATGCCACTGAACACATCAATCCATCACCTCCTGATGTAGGTTCTGGTGGAGAAAAGAACCCGGAATATTCATCTTTCCATAGAACAGCCCCATCCAGGTATATCCATAACTTCTTGATATTATAGTATGATAGAACCCCAGAAATTAACACTGAAAAACACTGTATATCAAATAAAATAGCCACTAACATCAGCTACACAAGTCACAAAACAAAGCAAAACACTGTAGTTAGCAATAACCCAGCGTACACCCACTCGCCGCAAGGAAAACTAACAGAACAAAGAGAAAAAATAACACCCAAATATAAGCAGTAGATAAACAGAATCCTCACTCCAGAAGAACCCAGAATGAGACTCCCACAGCTAGCATTCAAGAGGCTAGCCACTCTCCCAAAACCTCTCCCCCCTTCCCCTTCTTCCTACACCTTTTTATAACCAACATACAACCAATGAAATTGCTACACGTGTCTCTACCCCAATCTTCCCAAAACCATGACAAAATACTCTGCCTATAACTTTTCTTCCCTCTATCTTCATTCTTGAACCTTAGGGGCCCATCATAGTACTTGTGGTTCATTTAACATGATGAAAATTGATATACTTATACACAGGCGAACTACTCATGGCATGCAAGGTAGAAATGATCATCATAACAAGGGAAGATACAGTAATATTGATGCTGATGGGTGGCAAAAGAAATCTGTGCTTGCAGATTCTTCAACATCATCGGATCAGCCGATAGAAGCATCTAATATTCATGTTGGTGACCATCTTTTATCTGTTGAAATGTACAAGAGGTCTGGGCCCTATCACATTCACCAAGCACGGAATCATGTAGAATCTATGCAAACTGTATCTGATCCAACAGATACCCAAGCACAGGTAACCTATACTATACACCGCTGTTGTGCTTGCAAGTTTACCTTCATATAATACTTACACATTATGATGTGATACTTGTCAGCGTTCTAAAGTTAAAGAGTTAGCCATGCAACGTACTAAGCAATTGCAAGTGGAAGAGGAGGAGCGGACAAGAAAGCAAAAGGCTAAAGCTTTGGCGAAGTTGGATGAATTAAACAGTCGCACAAAATTGGTGGAAGAATCAACTCAAAAGGAGAATTCTACAAGTTCTACACTCAGGAATAAGCAAGATGAATTTCAACTGATTAGTGAAGCCAGTATTAACGAAGTTGAAAAATCACCCATCTTGACTAGCAAACCACCTATAGACACACAAAAGATTGCTGGCAAAGAACTGAATCAATTGATTTCGCACCAGGATGCTAATAGTGCTGATGCTCCTAATTCCATACAGGTTCAGGATATTACTGCCTCAAAGCCAAAGCAAATGGGCTTCAAGCAAAAGCAAAAGCTTGGTTCAACCTCCATAACTACCCTTAAAGTTGAGAATGACACAATGGCTGATGGTACTCTGCCTTCTGAGATTGCCAGAAATGAAATTGGTACAGCATGTGGCTTAGGCTTATCCACAAATTTAACTGCTATGACTGAGTCTTCTGTGAACCAGAAAAAGAAGAATAACAGGAATGGCAAGAACAGACACAGAGTTGAGGAGACTTCATCTTTGGCTGCAATGCCACTAGCAGTACCGAAAGAAGGCAATATTTCTCAAAATTTTGCAGAAAGTAATAAGCCCAAGGATTCTGAGTCTAAGATAGATCAAGATTCATTTAGGCTAGCTTCCTCTTCCAAAGATCTACATCCACAATTAGAGCAGCACAAATATTTACCAAATGAAGAATCCCATGGTAGAGCAAATAGTCAGTGGAAATCTCAATATGCACGGAGGATGCCAAGAAACACACAGACTACTAGACCACCGGAGAAATCCCAAGGGGGTGATGCTGTGATGTGGGCACCAGTCAAACCACCAAACAAGACTGGGATTACGGATGCATCGATTGACAACATTAAAACTGATGTAGTCAATTCTGTAAAGGGTGATCAGCAAGTGCATAATAACTTAAAAAATAAGAGGGCAGAGCTGGAGAGATATATTCCAAAACTGGTTGCAAAAGAAATGGTTCAGCAGGGAGGCATACAACAGGTGGCTTCATCAAACAATCAGGATGCTGCAAATGAGTGTGTTGGACAAGCTGATTCTGGTTCTCAAGCTCCCCATATGACTCAACATACTAATACACCTGTTAAAGTTGTTTCTGGTGTGGAGTCTAAGAACAGAGATGGTAGGCAGATTAAACCAGGGAAATTGGTGGGGTCGTGGAGGCAACGTGGTTCTGCAGAATCAAGTAGTGTTCATGATATGCAGGATGGACAGAACAATGGTTCAAAATCTGATCAAAGTGTTCAGAGATCAACTGAGCATAAGCAAACTCAGAAGGTAGAATCTAGCTTGGAGAAAGGGCACACAAAGCATGTTAGTGACTCTAGTGATCCTGATGGTTCAAACCAATCCAGAAACCTTCGGAATGAGCAACACCCATCATCTGGGTTCCGCAAAAATGGAAACCAAAATCGTGTTGGTAGAGGACATGAATCTCATGGAGATAGGAAATCATCTGGTCAAGACAACAGACAATATAGCCTGCCTGCAAGCCGGGAAAGGCAAGGGCAAAACTTGCATTATGAGTACCACCCTGTTGGGTCAAATGATAATAGCCAATCAGAGCAATTTGAACGACCCAAGGATGGCAACCATACTGTGGGAAGGTTAAGGGAGAGAGTTCAAACCCACTCAAGACGAGGTAGGGGAAGCTTTTATGGACGCCAGGGTGGGCTTTGATCAGATTCTTCTGATGAATAATGGATAGTAGTGGTGGAGAGACTCTAAGATGTTCTATGTCCCATAGAAGCAATACCTCCATAACTGTGCTTCCCTAGTCAGCTATGTTGAGGTATATGTAGTCTCTTGTGTTTCATATATGTTTGAATTTTTATTGTACAAGTAGCCGCATCAGTTATCCTCTGATTATCAAGTAATGCATTGAGCAGGGCTTGGAGCAATGAAGATGCATCCCTTTTTGGGGTTGGTGGAGGGAAGAAAAGGTTTAATGGCTAGCGATCTGTGGTTGATCGACATTTTTCTGATTTATCTGATAAAAAGTAGTAATTTGATGCCATTTTGCTTTTATTGTAACCTTTATCATCTTGCAACGACCCTTATAAAAGGGTAAAATACTGTTGTTGGCTCCAAACTTTGCTGCAATGTTCATTCTTGTCCCTAAGTATTTTTTTGGTTTATGCTTATTCCTAAACTTTCAATTTTGTTTATGTCTGTTCTTTTTGCTAACACCGTTAACTTGCTTGACGAAATTTGTTAACGGGGACGATAACTCTTTTGTCACCTCATTTTTCACCTTACATTTGTCTTTTAAGTTTTATTAAAAAAATTAACTTAATCCAAATAAAATAAACCAAACTTTTACCCTAAATTTTTTTATTTGGATTACTTTAATTTTTTTTTAAAGAAAGTTAAATGTGAGGTGGAAAATGAAGTGAACAGTGAAGTGGCAAAAAAGTACACATTCAACGCCTATGTCAGTAAATTTTGTCAAAAAAATTAATGGTGTAGCAAAAAAGATAGGAATAAACCAAATTAAAAGTTTGAAAATAAGCATGAATCAAAAATAAATTTGGGAGCAGGAATGAATATTGTAGTAAAGTTTGGGACAATGAGAGTACTTTACCTAAAAAAAGGATGGTTTTTCTACGGCAAACTTTTGTGCTCGTCTAATATTGGCCAGCAAGGATGTGTGGAGTACGCGGTAGCTTTTTGTATTTTGCGGCAAGAAATGTATTTATGAATAGTGTAATAGGTAGGTCAAATTTGTTAGGCGTTTGTTTTAGGTGCTTCAGTTCAATCATACTCTGAGGTGATATCTTACTAAAAGAACCAATTTAGTTGTAAAAAAACTGTCGGATATTTTATTGATATATATATATATATATAGAAGTCTATCCTTTGCAATAAGTCGATGATTATGAGTAATTGGCCAATTTTATTCTATTCTTTTTTTAAAAAGCAATAGAAAGGGATTTCTACTTACGAAGCTGAATTAGTTATGGTAAACGCCATTAATATAATTAGAATTTCACATGCACTAATATACATGTCTCCTGCTCGCGCGTTGATCTTTACTCTTAAGCGATGGTCAAAGTTCTAAATCCTATTTCCTGGCATAGGGAGGTTCAATACTCAATAGCAAGAGTGCAAGAGTAGGTGGCGTTTGGTATCCGGCGAGTATTTTAGTTGAAAATGGAAATGGAAGTGGAAGTAAGTGATAAAAAATATGTTTGGTATGCAGGGAAATAGAATTGGAATATAAAAGTAATTTGTTTGGTATGGTGGGAAGAAGATAAAAGTATGAAATACCTGTTTTGCCCTTACTTTTTAAAAAGCCACAAATTTTTTAAGGGCATTTTGGTCTTTAAACCTCAACTCAACTCACTTCACCTCACCACAACTTCCCTCTCCTCACCCATGGCACCTACCTCCCCTCCTATGATGGAACTTGACTCACCATGGAAGTAATCTCACCATGTACCAAACAAGTTCAAAAGTGATAAGAACACTCACCTCTCCTAACTTCTATGGTACCAAACGAGTCTTCAAAGCCACAGACAATCCTTCACACAAGTAAAGGGCTGTCAATTTTTGTTTTGGTCAAAAGGGTTGTTTTTTTCTTCATAATTTGGTAATTCATAAAAGCTAACACAGTCAGATACAAAGTTCAACAATAAACAGATACAAACAAAGTCAGGCCAAAAAAAAAAACAAATACAAACAAAGAGCTGAGATAGCAGACCCAGGCTCAATGAAAACAACATAAAAGATGAGAAGTCCCTCTACAACTACGTGTGTAAGTGATCCATGAGAGATCACCCCAAAAAACCAGGAAAGTATCATTAGGGACTGTGTGATAGATGACTAAAGGGTTTCAGGATTTTACAGTATTTTTGGCCAATAAGTCAGCACATCTATTCTTTTCATGGTGCACATAATTGATCCTGCAATGTTTGAATTGATGTAGGTATAGCCTGCACTCATGTATCAATGGCGATAAGTGATGAATAATAGGAATATTATCACATTTGAATAGGTGTATGGCTGATGTACAATTTGATTCGACCAATAAATTTTTAACATTCATTTTTTAAGTTAAATTTAGGTCTAAAAGCAGACTTCAAATTTCAACAGTGAGGCTGCAACCTAGACCAATGAATTTAGAGAAACCTGAGACCTAGTGTCCCAAACGATTTTTAATATAACCCCTACAGAAGCTATAACTCCAGGATTTTCCATATATGAGCCATCCACATTGAGTTTAAACTAGTTCTCATAGGAGGAGGTGCTCAACACAAATCTATATTAATAAATTTATTATTCTTTATTCCATTTTGACATAAGTGTATAAATTCCACAACTAAGGCATTCTGAAAAATGATTTTTGAAGGATATTTAGTATCATCAAATACCTTCTTATTTATTGCAGTCCAAATTTGTCAAATAAGGTATATGAATAAGGTCTCGTTCGGGATATTTAAAGGAGAGGAGACATTTTTACTTTTCGAGTTTATTTGAACCCATTTTTAAAAGGAAAAAACTTATGTCCATTTCCTTATGTCCATTTCATTCAATTCTCCAATATAATTATGAGACGTGACAAAAAGTGTTTAAATAACCAATCACATTAGAGAGAGAATATAGAAGACCACCTTTTATATGACCAATCATAGAAGAAAGAGAGTGTAAATACAATATATGATTGGTGAAATTGGAGGAAATGGACATAAGTTTTTTCCTTTTTAAAATTCAGGTTCTGAAGTAATATTTAAATGATTAGAAGCCTCTTTCCAAACTTCTTTAGGGCAAGCTTTAAGAGCATGTTTGGTTGGCAGTTTTGTCAACGTAATCGTAAATGTAATCTCTTTACATCTTTTCATCCAAACATATTTTACTTTTTATAATGATATAAAATTATATTTTTGCTATTATTTTTTACCCACTTTATTCCATTCTCATTTTTAATATAAGAGTAAAATGGTCATTTTACCAACTTTTATTCCATTCACATCATATCACATCACTTTAATATTATTTTTTTTCATTCCCTTCTACAATTTCATTACATCATCCACCCCACTAAATAAACACACTATAAATAAAGTGATCAACCGATTCTCCAATTTCAGAGTAATGAAGACATTGATTACTAATGGGTATTTCTTTAGTGGTGAGGTTGTCACGACAAGGAATATTGTTATTGGTCAATCTCCAAATGAAATATTTCTTTTTAACATGGCAATTTAATTTCCAGATCCAAGCACAAGAATTACTATCATTCACATGAGAATCAAATCTGATTTTAGGAAAAATTCCCCATTCAAGTTACCTTTCCAAACAGTGTCACATCATCCAAGGCAGCAGCATTACTTCTAATAAGAATAGAATTAAACTATGATTTGGTCAGAGAGAGCAAAAGATATTAAAGAGTTATCACGTCAGAAGGGCTGTTGTAAGATTGATTTTGTGGCCACCCTCAACAACTGAGCAATAAGAGGGTTGCATGTTCAAAAATCACAATTTAATAAAAGACAATAAATTACACAATCAATCAAAAAAGGAGAGAGTAAAAATATAATTTATAATTGGTAAACTTGATAGCAAGTACTTAATGAACTTTAGCTTAGTTTTTTTCTTTAATAAACATACAAGAAATTTGGAGGCAAAAGTTAAAAAAAAAAAAAAACACTTTACATTGCATATTTATGTTCTACTTTCCTATCACGGTTCAGGAGAGCTTAAAAATTATATTTGCTATATCGATTTAGGAAAAAATATATATTTTTTTTGACTATTTATTTAATAAAAATAAAACACGTAAATCTTTTTAAAAAAATAGTTAATTATAACATATTGAATTATAAAAAAAAACTATTGATTTATAATTAAACAATCTAATAATAAAAATATATCAAAAAAATTGACATGAGAGAAAGTGAGGTAATTGAATAAAGGTGAAAACTCTAAATTGATTCTTTATGTTTGCACGAAGTTTTATATTAGTCCTTTATGTTTTAAAAAGTATAAATTGGTCCTTTATGTTTGCAAGAAGTTTCAAATTGGTCCTTCCGTCCACTTCCGTCAATTTTTTAAGTTAAGTGCTGACGTGTCATGCCACGTCATCGCCACATCAACACCACGTCATCACATATGATATTAGACGGTGACGTGGTATGACACGTCAGCTTAAATGGGCATGTAGGAGAGATGAAATGTCCACGTCAGCACGCCACGTCATCACTTAACGAAAAAAATAAACGAATTTAGACAGAAGGACCAATTTGGAACTTCTTGCGAACATAAAGGACCAATTTAGACTTTTTAAAACATATTGACAAATATAAAACTTCAGGGAAACACAAGTACCGATTTATAATTTTGTCTTTGAATAAATAATGTTAATATGATTGCGAAATGAATAAATTATTTGGATTAAAAAGACTAGAATTAGTAATTAGATGACAAATATCATTCATAGCTATCATCACCGCTTTAACGTCGTCGTCTACCTTACGCTAACTTCTGATTACCATTTACCAAAGACCAACGATGTCGCCTTTAAAACAAACAATAGTAAAATAGAGTTTGATTTTGATGAGAGGAGAGGAGACCGAAGAAGGGCATATTATATAGTAATACTTGCATTGTATCTATCTGCATTTCAATTTCAGCGCAGGCACGCGCAAGAGTAAGGAACCGGACTCTCGGAGCTCACTGAGCGATGTGGAAGCAAGGGCTGGTGTGTGTGGCGATCAACGTCATCTGTTTCGTTTCGGTATGTGGTGCGATCGAATCCCCACAGTACTCGGTGGTCCACTTGGAGTCCGATTTCGAGATCAGATTCTATATGCGGTCCGTTTGGATGTCTGCCTCTGCTCAAGATATTTCCTTCGAGAAGGCTACCTGGAATGGCTTCCACAGGTAACTAATTCTAAGCGATCAAGTTTATTTCCTCTGTTTAATTGTTTCCTTTTAGTTTGAATTAAGTGGAAATCGTTTGGATTCTGAGAGAGTATAGGGATTTTCTTTGGATTCTGAGAGAGTTTTATGAGTACTCTTCAGTCTTCAATAGGTTGGAGATTTTGGACTTTTCCTGCATTATTTCTTTTGCTAATAATAAGTACCTTAGAAGTTTCCGGTATTTAATCATGAATATGCTATTATGGTAGAGTAGACAACTAGACAAACGGTTTCCCTTTTTTGTCCTCCACAAGTCTATGTGCTAGACAGCTACTGAGCTTTCACATAGTAGCGGACAAATTGTTCACGGGAATTCAACAGAAATCAGAACTTTTTGATGTGGAATTATCCTCTATTATCTACTAAGTGAATTATACAAGGCTTCTGACTATATGTAGATTTCGAGAATTGATTCTCTAGAGTAATCATCTATATTTTCTACGAGAGGGATAGAGAGAATAAAAATGAGGAGAGAGAAAAATCAAGAAAGAGAATATGCTATGGTAGAGTAGTGCTTATTTTGTGAGGTGCTGGATAGGCAAAGTAAATTATAGTTTTACACATTAACCAGCTATGCACTACAGAAGATACATTCTCGTTGATTTCACTCTATGTAGGCTACACTTGGCATGATTGAAAATGGACAGTCGGAAAATGTAGATATACTTTTACTTTTCAGCAGTCCATTTTCAATTCTGGTAAAAATGAGAAGGAAGGTAGTAAGTAGTAACTAGAAAATGATGCAGTGGGAAATTTTTTATGAAGGTCGCCTTGCACTTGCCACAGCCCACAATAAAAAGAAAAAAATAATCTGAATATTTGAAAGTTGAATAACTCATTTTCACTCTGCCCCACATTTAGAGCGACTGTTCTACTTATGATTTTCCCATGCTATATTTCAGCTTCCCTTTATTTTTTATTCATGCCAATTACTAGGCCTTTAGAGCGACTGTTCTATGTTTGTTTCGTTGTTTGCGTGTGTGCCAATTATTGATGCTCCACATTTAGCAATAGATCTTCTCTGCATTTTCCGTTTTCCGCTTGCTCTACCAAGCAATATAGGCTAATGTCATCCAAATAAGTGTATGATCAGTTTCAATAATAATGTCTTTGATGAAGATGCCAGTCTTCTTCAACTGCATATAGCCATATACAGTCTTCTGTATTGCGTTTTAACTTCAGCATAAGTATATTCACTGCCCCTATCTTTTTATGTGGCATATGGAATGAAATCATTGGGTAAAAGTACAATTTTGTCCCAAACATTTACAAAAAATGAAATGTTATCCTATTCCTATTCCTATTTGCTAATGTAATCCAAATTAGTAACAAAAAAGTGTGATTTGTTGATAAGGTGGCCAAATTGTGTTAATATTTTATTTAATTTCATGACTTAAGCGTTCGTATACTTCTATCATATTTTTCTTCTTCCGAAAATAATCACTAGATAAAAATGTGTTGGGTTTCCAGGATAAATGTCCATTTAACTGAATTCATCTTTATATTTGTTTTCTCTAGTGATCATCTAGCCTAATGTTTGATAGGTTAATTAATTTCATTAGTAATTTGGATATCGTTAGTAACTATAACATTGAGAATTTTTGTAAATATTTGGGGGGCAAGATTAAAACAAACACCAAACAACAAACAAATTTTTTTTTTTTTCATTAGGTGGGTTGATTACATGGATCAATTTGTTCTATCTTGGCTCATTTTTATGGTTAGATTGTTGATAGTTAAATCAAACTAGTTGACACAAAATATTTTATATACCATGTGTGGCCAGCCATGTAAAAAACTTCTCACTTTTCATGACCTTTGTGTATCTGTTTTCAATGGTTTGTGTGTGATCATCGCTTGATCACATTAGAAATGACGTATTATAAAGCATATATATTCTTGGTCTTTGGGTGATCAAAGCACTGAGAAAAAGTGAGGGAAAACACCTCACTAGAACTAATTTTTATTGATTGCTTAAGCTTTTTTGTGCTATTCCATTCACCTTCTGTGTATTTATTCTCTTCTAGATTCATCTGGAGAGTTAGTAGTAAGTCCCTTTATTCGGGATGCAATTAAATTGAATCCTCATATACTAGGCAATTTTGGATATTGCAGGTTGTTCCAGTATATACAAGGTGCTAACCTGAACTTCTCTAGAATTGCAATGACTTCTCCAGTGTTGACTAGCATAGTCACGGGTGCCGGTCCCCTACACTCATCAGCCTACTTTGTTAATTTTTACTTGCCTGTGAAGTTCCAAGCTAGTCCACCTCTCCCACTTCCTGAACTACATCTCAAGCCCTATAAATGGGACTGCCACTACGTCGCTGTCAGAAAGTTCTCCGGATTTGCAAGGGATGACAACATTGTAAAGGAGGCAGAAAAACTTGCCACAAGCTTGAGCAGATCTCCATGGGCAAATGCAACATCTTCCAAGAGTCCATTGGCTTACTCAATTGCTCAATACAATTCTCCCTTTCGGATTTTTGGGCGTAGAAACGAGGTTTGGGTGGATATTGAAGTGCCTGAATTAGATGGTTGTGATGAATTGGTTGGTGTTGCAGCATATTGAACGATGGAAGAAGGTTTCTTTATATATACATATATATATGGATATCTGCATGCCCATGCCCGTTCAGGAATGTCCTTTGATTTAATTACGTGCTGCATACTTGTGTATATATATATATATATATATATATCTCTGTAATAACTAAAAAACTACACATATAACACTGTAGATATAGTATGTATGTAGATATAGTTTACACATATACTGACTTATATGTACGAACTAAAGGCCAAATTACTCTTTTGGTCCTCAACGTTTGCATCAAGTTTAATATTGGTCCTCAACGTTTTAAAAAGTTATTTTAAGTCCTCAACGTTTTTCTTTTGGTCAAAATTGGTCCTCCAGCGTAACTCCGTTTGGTTTTTTTTGTTAAATGCTGACGTGGAAGGCTTATGTGGCACACTCTCTCTCCTATGTGTCATATTTGAATGATATGACACCCTCTCTCACTCTAACTCAGCAAAAAAGTGATGTAAAACGGCGTCGTTTTGCTGAATTGGAGTGAGGGAGGGTGTCATATCATCCAAATATGACACGTAGGAGAGAGGATGTGCCACATAAGCCTTCCACGTCAGCATTTAACAAAAAAAACCCAGACGGAGTTACGCTGGAGGACCAATTTTGACAAAAAAAAAACGTTGAGGACCTAAAATAACTCTTTGAAACGTTGAGGACCAATATTAAACTTCGTGTAAACGTTGAGGACTAAAAGAGTAATTTGGCCAAAATGAAACTACAGTAAAGGTTCTCCTTATTTGATCTCTTCGATGTTGTAAAAGGGAAATTTCATTAAGCCGGCGAACTATATGTTTAAGCAGGAATTTAAAAGCTACCTTTATGTGGTTTGGGCTCCACTGGCTCATTTTGTTAAGCAGCGAGTATATTTTCAAATTAGAGGAGAAAGAAGTGTAATTTAAACTTCTGTTATTAAAGAAGAGTAGTGATTTTTTATCTTTTAGGATAGAGGAGTGAAAAATTAGAGAGAATGATAAGTAATTTTTAGCATTTATCAAGGGACGAGGGTGTAAATTATTCTTTAATTTAATGTAATTTCTTTGGCAAAAATATATTTTATATTCCTGAACTTTATATTAGTTCTCATTTTCCTCTTTAATCATTTTTTCCAGTTAATTTTGTCTCGAAAGTTTGTAAAGTAAAATATTGGAAAAAATTAAAATGCCCTATTTTATAATTAAAGTATTTCTTGGTAAGTGGGAAAGTAAAGAGAGAAAATAATTATGAGGGATATTTTTGACATTTCTCCTTTAGTCAAATTCAAAAGAAAAGTCAAAAGATAAATACCATTTTACATGTAAAGTATACCAAACAATGTAAATTTTCAAGATCCGTAATTTCCCTTCCTTCCCTTCATTTGTGTTTACATCAAACACAGGTTACACTTAAGGGGCGTTTGGTATGGTGTCATCTTGACAGTGTCATCCAAGATAACATGTTATCATGGATGACACTATTAGATGACATTGTTTGTTGCAGTATCATCTGAGATAACACAGTGTTAGTACATGACACCAAAAATATTGTATTATCTGATATGACACCTTTGAGTGAAAAAATTTTCTTTTATTTTACCAAATTTATCCGCATTATAATTTATATTTTTAATATAAAGTATTAATAATACACCACATTTTTCATGCATGCTTATTTAAATCATTTTTTGCGAATTCAGAGAATTATTATTTTTAGTTATATTAAACTATGTACTTATTTAAAATATTTTGTTGTTGATGTTTGATTTTTAAATTTAAAATTATTATGAAATTTTAAAAATAATTATATAAATATAATAATTAATTTACTTAAATTTATAAGAGTAAATATGTCACAAACGTTTTATTGCGATCAAATATGTCCCCAACGTTTTAATTTTTGGACAATCTTACCCTTTTCACTAACACCGTTAAAATGGTTAACGATTTTTGCTGATTAGGCATAACATGTGACATTAATATTTGAATGGGATTAATTTTTTTCATTTCACATTTTATTTAATAAAAAAAGAAAACATGTTTCTTCAAAACGTAAACCTAAACGATTTTTTTTCTTTTTCTTTTAAATAAAATATGAAATGGAAAAAATTGATCTCAGTCAGATATTAATGCCACATGTTATGCCTAATCAGCAAAAACCGTAAACTATTTTAACGGTGTTAGTGAAAAGGGTAAGATTGCCCAAAAATTGAAACGTTGGGGGTATATTTGACAGCAATCAAACGTTTGGGGTATATTTGACCGAACGCGCAAACGTTGGGGGTACCAAAGGTACTTTACCTAAAAAGAAATAACATGATATTTTATACCATACACTTATATCGTTGTAATGTCAAACACCATACCAAATAAAAGTATCAAAGATAACATTGTATATGATATGTCATCATTTTATACTATAGTATGTAAGATACCTAGCTGACCCCACCTAGTGGGAAAAGACTTTGATTGTTGTATGTAAAATACCATGTTATTTGTGATGACACTATACCAAATGTCCCATAATATCGTCCAAATTACTAATGGCAAATATTGTCATGACATTACACATATAAAATTAATGCTAACTCATCACTTATATGGTGCCATCTCTCCATATTAATATTTATTAATCAATTAAAATGACGTCGTTTTTTTTATAATAAGAAGAATACGAAAAAATGACGTCATCTTGATTTAGCATTAATAGTACATGGTAATTTGAACGATTTTGAGTGTTATAATGAAATTTAAAACTTTAGAGATAAAATCAATTGTAATTGGAAACTTTTGAAACAAAAGTAACTAAAAAATATTTAGGAACTAAATTAAAAAAGGTAATGTTATAAAGAGCTTGAGAGTTTTGACTTACTAGCTCTTAATTGTTGAATTTGTCTTGAGATCTATGTTACAATTAATTTTGAGATAGATCTAACGATTGAGAACTCACTAACTCCTCATAGCATTATCCAATTAAAAATTAATATAAAATTTAAGAAGATAAAGAGGTATTTTAACCTAATTTTTCCTCTGCACTAATAAAAAAAAACCTTAACAAATGCTTTTCGTTAGATAAACCCTTTCTTTTAATTCAATAATAATAATAATAATAATGTAATTTCTGAGGAAAGAGTCGCTAGACCTGTTGTAATCGTCACCGGGGTTGGAGAAACTCAGTGGTACGTTACGTCGTCGAACTGCCTTCAGCTGTGTTCTCTACTCTTCCTTTTCTTCCTCTTCGATCCGAAATCCTCCACTCCAATCCCGTCGCCTTCAACACGTGCGGATCTCCTTCTAGAAGCTTCTTCTCGATCATCTTCTTTAATCGTCGAAGCTTTTGATCCATTATTCTTCTACCTCTCTACGGTTTTCTGTAATTCCTTCTCTAGGGTTTCTACGAACCTCATAACTCATAACCCTTGTCTAATACACGGCAAGGTATTACCTAATTACATTTGTTGTACTCTTTCCTCTCATTTTTTAACTCTTAATTAGTCTTTGATTGGTTCTCGAGAAAACCACTTGGGAGAATTATATATTGCAACTGTATGGTGGGAAATAGAAGTGGCATTCTTTAACTGTGATTCTACCCTAACGTACTGTGGGATAATAAGAATATAAGATGCCTGTTTGTGTTATATTGTTCTCCACCTATATAAACCCGGGATAGTTTTTTGTCCCGAACCTGAGAAAAATTTATGTCACCTTTTCTGCCATATTATTGTGGAACAGTGAATTAATTATCACTGTGTTGACGATTATGCTTGTTAACTTAATTTTACCCTACCTTCGAGTTGAAGATTTTTTTTTTCTTTTGTGATTTGGTTGTTTGTTCAATTGGTCAAGCGGATTCCCTTTTGAAAAATTTATATGGCTTCTATCATTGCTGTTTTTGGTTTTATTCCCTATGAGTTGGTTTTGCTGGAGGTTTTACGCAGTTGCTTCTGGAATGTATTATTTAGTAGAAATTACTTATATACTCTGCCAGTAAGCTGGTTTAAGAAACTAATGGAATAATCATGAAGGGGAAAATTTTTTTTTTTTTAATTAGTTTACTTATTGTTTGGAACTCAGGATCATCAGATGCTCTTAGAACATTTTGCAAGGTTACTGGAAATTGAGTCTAGTGTGAATTTGAGAGCGAGATGGCATTTAGTATGAGGAATTTTAGGAACCATGACAAATACTGGCTTTGATGCCTGTTGAACTAAAAATTCAGAATCAAATTCCTACAATGCCTAAGAATTCTAGTGTCAATCCAATACCTAGATGTGTACTTTTAAGTTTTAATCATCTTCAATGGCCTGCTTTGTTGTTATTTCAATGCAATAAATTATTAGTGTAATAGTTGGAAGCTTGTATTTCTTTACTAGTCCATGGATTAGAGTGTCTTGCCAACCAAGTTGAATACCTTGTTTAACAACTTTAAAATGAATTTTTTAATTATTATGTCTTTGAAGGGATTGCTATATTGGTGCCCTGTTTAGATAAAAAGATGCCTTAGTTTTTGGGTATTGCTTGGTTAGATAACCTGTTTTAATACCCTATTGGAAGCTTAAATGCTTTTCTCACTAGGCTGGTTCAGAGTAAAAATGCATTTTTCTTCATCACAGTAATAAGTATGTGCATAAACTTTTACATGATCTGTACCAAATAGTCACATTCATAGAAGTAATTAGTTAAGCATATTACTTTTGTTTGTGGTGCTGCTAAACTTTGGTAGCTCCCTCTGTTTGGTAATGTTGAACATTTTATAGATTAGGATTTAGGACAAAGCCCAGATAGACACACAAACACATAGGAAAAGATATGAAAGATGTGAACCATCCAGTCCATCCTTAAACAATATCACTTAGATGAAATGATAAGAATAGTTATGTTCATGGATGACCTTTGAGATTCAGTAGGTGTTCTCTACATGTGAGAATTTTAGTTTTTTTTCCTCCTTCATGTATTATTGTTCAGGTCTTACGCGCAAGATGTTAAGATACTTGCATAGTATTTAACTACATTGGCAAAAAAGATAATTGGCATTAGAAAGGCTTGATAGAGAAGAACTAACTTGCATAGGCGAGTGGGCAAAAATATATATTACTTCTGGCTAACTGATATTATGAACTGACTAGCATGTTTAGTGTAATGTGTTAATGCCTGAATTGGTTAAAAGAATTCTGATATGTAACTGGACAACGTAGTGAAAGATAGCTACCAATCTACTATTTTAGACGAAGTTGTGAAGAAAGTTTTTTCCTTATATGGACCACATGTAATTTTGTTGGTTACATTGTAATTACATATACGTTCTTAATAGTATGCATTTATTGCAAATACCATATTAATGGGACTGTGCTTCTCTCTCTATCAAAAACAAATGACAGTCCTTTCTATTGGCTTGGATGACCGTGTGGCGACAACAGGATTATGTCTTCAAATATGTTGAGTGGGGAGCGAAGGTATGTCCTGTTTTGCTGCTCTGGTGTGGATATTGCATTTTGATATGTAATTTAGAAAAAGAAATCTCATTTCATTGTTGGCATATCGTGCTAATAGTAAGTTATTTATCACTTGTATCCTCTAAAGAGGACATTGATTTCTTTTGCTAAAAAGAAAAATTTATTGAAAAGAGAAAAGATACAATTGAATACAAGAATGAGGACAAGCTGTCCTCTCCAAAAAGAAACTAAAAGAAAACAAAAGAAATAAAGAACAAGAAGCTACTACCATAAAGCCTTTCAATCGCTTTGGAGATCCATAATGGAAATCCCTTTGGAAGATGTTGTATTTAAACCCCCCTCTCTCACATATACAAGTCCTAGTGGACTGAGAAATTTGAGAACAACGGTGCTGCCGCTGTTGCAGGTGGGCTTCTTCCAGAAGAAGTGGTATGACTGTTTTAGGGAAAGTTGCAGTTCCAAAACCTATCAACTTACCCAGTCAGAGGTATATCATTTCTAGTTGAACATTTTCCCCCCTCTTCAGTTAACTAATGTGGTTTGTTTTGGCTTCTGAAAATTCCCGTTTCTTTTGTATCAAGATTAGAAAATCATGGTCTGGATCCAAATGTGGAGATTGTTCCCAAGTGAGTAAACATTCTATTGATATGAGTTATCGGTGTTTTCTACTGTTTTTGTTTACTATTTATAGGTTACGGATGTTTGTTTTGCTTGGAGTGATGTGTTCTATAATTATTTTGTTAAGGGGCACCCTTGGCTGGGGTGGTAGATCATCTTCTGCACCAAATGCATGGGGTTCTTCCCTGTCTCCAAATACCGATGGTGGTAGTAGTTCATCCAGCGGTCTCAGTGCCCGTCCGTCATCAGGTGGAAGTGGCATGCGACCTTCAACTGCTGGTAGTGATAGAGCTCTTGAACCTACTTCTAATGCATGGGGATCAAATTCCAGGCCTTCATCAGCGTCTGGTTCATTGACTTCAAATCAGACTCCACTGACTTCACTGCGTCCTCACAGTGCAGAAACAAGACCTGGTAGCTCCCAGTTGTCTCGATTGACTGAAAATCATGTGGCTTGGAGTGATGCTAGGACTGCTGAGAAACTGGTGGGGTTCTTAAGTCAACATGCTTAAAACCTTGCATGCTACCATCATTTACTTGTTAAAATATTTCTGCTCTAGTTTATGATATGAATGACTTCTAGGTTAGTAGGCTTACGATGGCAAGAATGAAGTGTTTGTTACTAGCCCTGCTGATAGTAATCATCCTTTGAACAATTGCAGGGAGTTGCACACGGCAAGAATGATGAGTTTTCTCTGACTTCTGGAGAGTTTCCTACCCTTGGTTCTGAAAAGGAGAAGTTGGCGGATAATTCTGAGCTTCAAGGTTGCTTATCCTGTTAACTTTTTAGTTAGTGACCTACTAGTTGTGTTACCATTTTTGTATTAACAGCGCTCCTTTTTGTTGTTTCTTATTTTTTTAATAATTTTCATTCATTATGATGATTGTTGTAGTTGACTGCCAGCGTTAAACTTTGTCGAGTCTTTATTATGAATATATGATGATTGTGATTGAAGTTCTCAGGTTTCTGTTTATGTTGTTTCTTGACATTATTACTATGGTTTAGTCTACCAATCAAGATAAAGATTTTGGTATAAATATAGTTTAAAGGCAGAAATCTTGCTTGCAAACTTAAGATTGAGATTCTTATATACATTCTTGGTGTATATTAAAAGTTTGATTTCTCAACTGGATTGGGGAAGGATGTAATTATCTTTTTTGGATAATACTTATTATGTTTGAATGTTTGATTGTTTGTTATAGAGATAATATATTGGGTATAACATTTTCAAAAGTATATCAACCTGTTTTTTTATTAATTTTAATTAACTGTTTGCAGACCACAATTCTCATGGTCGTCCTAGCTCATCATCAGGAAATAGGAAAGCGAAAACTGAGACATCTGTTGCTGGTCTGTCTACATGCTCTCGGTTCCATATTTATACATAATTCTGCAGTTCTTATTCTTCCTTTAATGGTTGACAGGATTTGGTTATTGATAATCTATCATGACATTTGCATGCTGCTTTCACTTTTCTACAGATGATGCTCCTGTGACTGCAAATTTGAAAGATGAAGCAATAAATTCTTGGAGAAGAGACTATCCAGCTTATAGGGAGGAAGGACTGGGGCCTAGCTCGGAGAAATGGCAGGGAAATGCCCAGCATTACCCTAATGCTAGCTTTCCTCCTCAGCATTATGATGCTTGGCACAATCCTCCAATAAATAACCCTCAAGGTGGTGTTTGGTTTAGAGGTCCACCTGGTGGTCCTCAATTTGGGAATCCTGTTGCACCTAGTGGCTTTCCAATTGAACCATTTGCATATTATGGTCCACATATTCCACCTACTGCCCTTGCCAATCCAATAGTTCCACCTCCTGGGCCTGGACCAAGAGGGACACATCCAAAGAGTGGAGATGTTTATAGGCCTCATATGCCTGATGCTTACATTTGTCCAGGTCCAAGTATGCCTATAAGAACTGGTTTTTATCCTGGTCCTATGTCTTATGATGGATATTACAGTCCTGCAATGGGCTTTTGCAATTCAAATGAACAAGATGTTCCTTACATGGCAATGCCAGCTGGACCTTCTGTTTATAATAGGTATCCAAACCAAAATCCTCTTGAGCCTGGCAATCCACGAGGTAGATCTGGTGGATATAGTTCTGCTGAAAAGCCATTGGTCTCAGAGCAAGTAGAATCAAGTCATCCTTCTGACAGTAGCGGGCCATACAGAGTTCTTTTGAAGCAACACAATGGACAGGATGGAAGAAATGATCAACTAAATTGGGAGGACTCGCAGGCAGAAAATTCATCACAAGCTGATAGGAGGAACCAATCAAGAATGTCGTCAGCTTGGGAGAATGAGCAGTGTTCAGATTATAGAAAGCATGAGGAGATAAAAAAAAGCACAAGTGCTCATTGTGAAGAATCTTTTTCACAGACTTTGGAAAAACAGGGATCTAGTTCCTCTGTTGTGGTCAAAGCTAAATCTCCCGAAATAACTGCAAATATTAACACAGCTGGTGATATTTCAGCAAGGAAATTTTATGGTCCTCTGGGTGCTGCCACTGGTGTGCAAGATGTCTTGCTAGAACCATCTGCCCCAAAAGATGTAAGCTTAATTTCGAAGACAGAGGGTTTAAATGCAAAATCTAGGGATAATTCGTCTTCTAAAAGTAGAGAGGATCAGAGGAATAAATTTCATACGGGTAATGCTCCACTAAGCCATGCAGAAAATGAAGATGGTATTAGTGCTGGTGGTGTATTTCCAGGGACAACGCGTGCCGCTGGACTCATCAAACCCTCGCCTCCTGATGTAGGTTCTGGTGGAGATAAGAACCCGGAATATTTCTCTTTCCGTAGAACAACCCCATCCAGGTATATCCATAACTTCTTGATGTTAATTATATAGTACTTGTGGTTCATTTAACATGATGAAAATTGATATGCTTGTACACAGGCGAATTGCTCATGGCATGCAAGGTAGAAATGATCATCGTAACAAGGGAAGATACAGTAATCATGATGCTGATGGGTGGCAAAAGAAATCTGTGTGTGCAGATTCTTCAACTTCATCAGATCAGCCGATAGAAACATCTAATATTCATGTTGGTGACCATCTTTTATCTGTTGAAATGTACAAGAGGTCTGGTTCTTATCACATTCACCGTGCACGGAATGATGTAGAACCTCCGCAAACTGTGTCTGATCCAACAGACAGCCAGGCACAGGTAACCTATACACCACTGTTATGCTTGCAAGTTTCCCTTTATATAATTCTTACACAATATGATTTGAAACTTGTCAGCGTTCTGAGATTGTTTCAACCACCACTATTCCCCTTAAAGTTGAGAATGACACAATGGTTGATGGTACTCTGCCTTCTGAGATTGCCAGACATGAAGTTGGTACAACATGTGGCTCAGGCTTGTCCACAAACTTAACTGTAGTGACTGAGTCTTCTGTGAACCAGAAAAAGAAGAATAACAGGAATGGCAAGAACAGACACAAAGTTGAGGAGACTTCATCACGGTCTGCATTGCCATTGGTAGCACCAAATGATGTCACACTCTCTCAAAATTTTGCAGAAAGTGACAAGCCCAAGGATTCCGAGTCCAAGTTAGATCAGGATTCAGTTCCACTAGCTTCCTCTTCTAAAGATCTACATCAACAAATGGAGCAGCGCAATTATTTACCAAATGAAGATTCCCATGGTAGAGCAAATAGCCAGTGGAAATCTCAGCATGCACGGAGGATGCCAAGAAACACACAGGCTACTAGACCAGCAGAGAAGCCCCAAGGGGGTGATGCTGTTGTGATGTGGACACCTGTTAAACCACCAAACAAGACTGAGATGACGGGTGCATCAATTGACAACAATAAAACTGATGTAGTCAATCCTATAAAGAGTGATCAGCAAGGGCATAATAAGTTAAAAAGTAAGAGGGCAGAGCTGGAGAGATATATTCCAAAACCGGTTGCAAAAGAAATGGTTCAGCATGGATGCATACAACAGGTGTCTTCATCAAATAATCAGGATGCTACAAATGAGTTTGTTGGACAAGCTGATTTTGGTTCTCAAGCACCCCAAATGACTCAGCATACTAATACACCTGTTGTTAAAGTTGTTTCTGGTGTGGAGTCTAAAAACAGAGATGGTAGGCAGATTAAGCCAGGAAAATTGCAGGGGTCATGGAGGCAACGTGGTTCCACCGAATCAACTAGTGTTTATGATATGAAGGAACTGAACCATGGTTCAAAATCTGATCAAAGTGTTCAGAGATCATTTGAGCATAAGAGAACTCAGAAGATAGAAAGCTTGGAGAAAGGGCAAACAAAGCATGTTAGTGACTCTAGTGATCCTGATGGTTCAAACAAAGCCAGCAATTGCAATTTAGCTACTTTTGATTCCAATCTTGATATTCAAGATCAAAGAGTAACAGGAAGAGGAAAGCGGGTTCCTTTCAGAGGAAATAGAAGCATGGGGATGAACGATGATGCTGAATGCAGGAATCATGATGGGGAAACTGTGAAAATTGAAACACAAATCTCATCCTCTGAGCATATTGAGCCTGAAGTCAGTGCTTCTTCAAAAGAAAATCGAGTTGTTAGAGATCGTCAGATGTCTCACTGGCAACCCAAATCTCAAGTGTCTAATAATCATCGGGGGAACAGACCCCAGGTTCGAAATGATCCAAATCACACTAAAGCTTATATTGCCCCGCCTCATCAAGACGATCAATGCATTTCCAAAAATAGCAAGGCTGGAGAAGCTCCAAAATTAGGTATCCAAGAGGCTAAAAGAGAGAGAAGAAATGCTCAATCAAAAGGTCATACACATCCTCCAAGCCAGGTACATGATAGCTCAGTTGAGGAGGATCCAACAAGTGTGGACCTTAGATATGAGCAACACCCAACCTTTGGGTTCCACAGAAATGGAAACCGAAATCGTTTTGGTAAAGGGCATGAATCTCAAGAAGATTGGAAAGCAGCTGGTCAAGACAACAGACATTATAAACTACCTGCAAACCGGGAAAGGCAAGGGCAAAACTTGCACTATGAGTACCACCCTGTTGGGCCGAATGATAATAACCAATCAAATCAATTTGAACGACCCAAGGATGGTAACCATACTGGGGGAAGGTTAAGGGAGAGAGGTCAAACCTACTCAAGACGAGGTAGGGGAAACTTTTATGGGCGCCAGGGTGGGATTTGATCAGATTCTGCTGATGAATAGTGGATTAAGATAATCTGTGTTCCATAGAAGCCAAACCTTCATAACTGTGTTTCCATGGTCAGCTATGTTGAGGTATATGTAGTCTCTTAGATTTCAGATATTTGAATTTTAATGGTACAACTAGCCTTATCAGTGATCCTTTTATTATCAGGTAATGCATTGAGCAGTGCTGGGATCAATGAAGATAACATCACCCCTTTTGGAGATAGTGGAGGGAAGAAAAGTTTTGATGGCTAGCGTTCTGTAACTGATCGACATTTTTCTGATTTATCTGACAAAAAGTAGTAATTTGATGCCATTTTGCTTTTATCCCTAACATACTGAAACGAGCCTTGCCAAAAAAAAAGAAGGTTTTTCTCGTGTTTGCCGGAGAGGTGTGGAGTATGCGCAATTGCGCTAGTCTTTTCGCATTTTGCGGTAAGAAAATGTGTATTTTGAAGTAGGGTAACAGTTAGATCATAATTTTTCTATGTTTTAAGCGTCAATTAATTCATAATTTGTGGTAATACCCTACTATAGAATCTATTTAGTTGTAATAAAATTCTAACTATCAGATATTTTATGGGTACCTTTCCTGCCTCAAATTTTATTGTAATATTCATGCCTGTCCCAAACTTTTTTACTCCTAAACTTTTAGTTTTGTTCATGTTTGCTTTTTTTTTTTTTAACACTATTAATATGCTTGATTGTTACTTCATTGTTTAGCTCACTTCTTACCTCATTTAATTTTTAACTTGTATTTTAAAAAAATTAACATAATCCAAATTAAAAAAAAAAAACCAAACTTTTACTCGAAATCCATTTTATTACTCTGTATCTTAAGCATCAAAAGAGAAGACATGATAAATTTTTTTTAAAAATAAAAGTTAAATGTGAGGTGACAAAAGAGATACACATTCATTGTCCACGTTAGCAAATTTCGTTAAGCATGTTAACGGTGTTAACAAAAATAATAGGTATGGCTAAAATTGAAAGTTTTGGAGTAGGTTGAAAAAAAAGTTTGGTAGCAAGCATTATTATTACAGCAAAGTTTGGAGATGCTACTTTATCCAATATTTTATTGATGACAAACATAAATGTATCCTAGACTTAACTTCATTAGGCTTGCTTATTTTTAGGCACAACATCGGCTGGCAGGAGTTTGGATCCTCTAAAGTTAAAAGTTTATGAAGTTCTTGAAGTTGAGTGAATACTTATTTCTGATTGATCTAAAATTTAAGAAATAAAAAATTTAAAAAAAAAATATGCAAGAAACAACTTCAGGAACTTCAAAAAATTTTAACGAATCTGCTCTGGGAGAGGATGGGACTCACTAATCATCATGTTGTCATTTTTTAAAAAACAAAAAATTTATTTGATTTGGGCTTAGATTTTTGACAAAATGAATCCAGGACTAGGATTTGTTCCAAACATCAAATCGATCAACGAAAACTAAATTGATTGAAGGCTAATATCTTGTCTAAAAGTTATATAATATCTCTTCTTTATTTAAAAACAATATAATTATCTTTTAAGAAATCAAAAGATGTAATAGCTATTTTGATTGAAATATTTTCATATCTATTGCTTATATTATATAGTATGTATGAATTGTGTACTTAATCAAATACTAAATGATCACTTTATTAAGAGTTTTAGTTTGTGATTAAGTAGGTTTAAGTTGTCTTATCAAAAATTGAATTTGGTGTAATTTCTTTTCTTGTAATTTATATGAAATTCCTTCAAACTACATAGTTTTGTTTCATGTCTGAAGTAGTCTTTATAAAATAACCCAGTGTGAATGATGAGCATTTAGAGTTTAGACTACATTTTTATTTTTTAATGAAAAGGTTCATGAATTTAAAATAATAAAAAAATGCTTGGATAATTATTTTTAAATCCTTAAAATTTAAAAAATAAAATAAAATATTTATAACCTTTTGATTAAAAAAAATAAAAACTTAGTCCAAATATTTAGCTATTACATTTGGTCACAGTTATTTTACAAAGGTTATTTCAAAAATAAAGTAAAAATTTTTAATTTCAAGGAATTTTAAAAATTAAGGAAAAAAATTACACATGGTACAATCTGGTCTTATTCTACAATAACATCTTTGATTTGCCTCTAATTTATTTTCATCATTGATTACAAATTTATAATCACCACATGGGATAAAAGTTCAATACTATCGTATTACTGAAGTTCAGTATATATGTCAAATCATGTAGAATAATTTATTAATATTAATATAAATTTTCATTAATAAGAATTTACCTTGAATCGTTTAGGGACCAACTAATTGGAAGGATGTACTGAAGTTTAGTACTATCGTACTACTGAACATCTACTCCACCATAGGAATTAAACATATCATACTTAGATACTTAATGAATTATAAAAATTAAAATCAATCTGATGACTAATCTATAGTTATGTCTAGAGTTAATATAATTTGGTCACTTTTTTTTGCCTGAAAAAAAAAAAAGTTCATACAAGACAAATTCTTAATCCTCATTTTGATTAATATGATGTATAAAAAGCTAACTGATACTAATATTAATAGATGTTAATTTAAAGTTAAAAAAATTGAATGCTAACTTAATATTAAATGTTAAATTAAATTCTATTCGATAATAAACAAAATAAAACACATCAGATTTACATATATAAATACTACTAAAATGCGCTCCTGCATTTTTTATGTATAATTTCTAAATATAATGTATTTTATTTTATAAATTATACATTATCATAAGAGAATGTTATTTATAAAAAAAATCCATGCCTATATTTCTCAGTTTAAAAGAAATTAACCAACATTTAACAATTAATTAGACTGCGTTATTATTTTTGCTAGTTAACTTTTTGTCCATCATATTAAACAAAACCAAATTGATTAAAAATTATTTTTCATCAACGTAGTAAACAAAATACCAAACTAATTAAAAAAATTATTTTTTTAATGATCAACATTTAATCTCTTAAAAATTAAATAAAAAAAATATACATGAACTAAATCATGAATCTACTCTTATCTTTATCTAGTCAAAAAATATACCAACTTTTTCATTATGGTACCCTATTTTTTATTTTCCCCAATTTTACCATGTAATAATTAAGGAGTAAAACATTGTGTTGGTCCTCCACAGATGCCTCATTTGTCAATTTGGTCCCCCACAGATCGGTGTTATCAATTTGGTTCCCCACTGATCAAACTGTTAGCAATTTGGTCCTTCTGTTAATTAACTTGATGACATGTCAAGTTAAGTTGACTCAGCAATTTTTTTATCTGACTAGGCATAAATTAATTTAGAGTAATTTATTTTTTATTTAAAAAATCTTTTAAATTAAAAAAAAGTAAACAAAATGGCACAAATATGCTTCTTTGCGTTAAAAGAAGTATGCCAAAGGCTTTTTTTAAATTTTTTTTATTTAATTTAAAAGGTTTTTTAAATAAAAAATAAATTACTCTAAATTAATTTATGCCTAGTCAGATGAAAAAATTGCTGAGTCACAACTTAACTTGACATGTCATCAAGTTAATTAACGGAAGGACCAAATTGCTAACAGTTTGATCTGTGGGAGACCAAATTGATAACACCGATTCGTGGGGGACCAAATTGACAGAGGAGGCATTGGACCAAAATAGTGTTTTACTCAATAATTAAGTAAAGGCCATGCCTTCACCTGATTCACATTAACCAATTAGAATCTTCCACGTAAGCTATGAAAAAATGGGATTTTATTTTTATTTTTCTTCACTCAACGGCTTCCATTTATCTTAACTTCTGTTTTGTAATACTCCATTAGTCCATTATCATCGACGGTCAAAAACAGTTGGCAAAACAGGTCTCTATAAAAGCCCTAAATTCACCAATCATAGCTTTCTTCCTCTTCATCATATCTCTTTCTTTGTCTGTGCGTCGAGGATATGGATAAAAGGATTCTTATTTTCAAACTACTCCTATGTTAGAACTCTGAAGCAGATTTTGATTCGAATTGCTCATGAATTCAACTTCACAGGTCAGCTGAATTCAATTGTGTTTCTAAGTTTTGCTTGTTTAATTAAGCTTCTCTATTTTGATTGTGTTTTATGTTTGGTATATTTTAGCTAGTACGATTAATGGAGAAGGGAATGAGATTAAATTTACATTTTTCTGTTACTTCTTTTGCCGTCAAACATTGGAAAACTAAGCTTAGCCCACTTGAATTATCGGTGATTTCGCCATTGCCCTCTGGTTTCCTTTAAACCTCCCAGGGTAAAGAGAAGGGCGTGCTTTTCTTCCGTTGATTTTTTCTAATTTCACTTATTTCTTGAGGGCTGTTCTGAGTGAGTTATTTTCATAATAGGGTTAGTCAATTTCTTTGTGCATTATTCTTTAGCTGAAAGTCACCTTGGCATTCTTGGGTATTATTAAGATTTGAACTTTCACCTTTCTTCCTCATGTTTACTGTCACAAAGAGCTGGTTGGATGAACACATTCAACTCCCAAAGTTTCAATATTAAACTGTCTATTTTGTCAAAATGGCTTATTAGTTCTCTGTATGATTATGTATCTGATTTCTTGTTAGTTAATTGATACCTCTTCAACTTTTGGTGGTTACTGAATAGGTCCTTGCAATTAGATCGTTTGGGGGATAAAGAGTTGAAATGGCTTTAATAGCCCTTCAACCACAGGTACTCAGATAAGATGTTTACCTCTTATTTGCCTAGAAACCTATCATTTCCCAGTTTTATTCTCTCCACCGCTTTCAATTTTTATGTCTCTTATGTATAAAATCAAGTCAGCAGCAAAATTATTGATTAATGGTAATATCAGCGTCAGATGAAGTGGCTTATGATTGTCAAATGGTGCTTAAAAATCTCAACATGATTAATTGCAAATGAAAAGGCTAAGAAAACTTTTTATGGCAGAATAGTGGGCTCAAATTTTGGTTTTAGAGCAATATGTATATTCAGTGAAGGAGACGTGTTGCATTAGTGATATTTTCTGGTGTTTAGGATTCAGTGGTTACATCAAATTTCTCATCATAACTACATCTGACAGAGTTGTCAGCTAAAGCCTATAGCCTCAGTTTTCTCAGGCCAGTTCTATGGTTTATTTTTAAAGCATCCTGGTACTAAAATTTTATTGGGAGCTGAGGCTTTACACATCCTCTCTCTCAAGTCTCAACTCATAAGTTCAATAAGCCTCTAACTTCTTTTTTTTCTGGGCGTTCTGGAGTTGCTATATACAATGAGTAAACCAGTAGATTAACCTTTTGGCCTCTGAAAGCTTGTATTACTTGAATTGAGTCCTCTAGAGATTCCTTACATTTATGTTAATTGATTACATCAATCTTAAGTTTAGTACTCTGTCTGAACTTTACTTTGCTACCATGACTTCCTATATTCAGATTTCAAATACGTTGATATATGAACTTTACAAATATTTTATCCTGTGTCCAGGGCTCGTATGTGACTTTTTCCTCAAGACTTGTACCCTGGAGAAAAAGTCTGAAGTTGAAGCAGTGTATAACAAAACATCACACTGTTGGAAGAACTGATTGGCATTGCCTATTGAAGCAGAATATTTTAAGGTGTGGTTATTTTTGTGTCCTTGTAGCTGAAAAGTAAAGATGTTTTCTATATCGGGTTTGAAGAACTTCAAAATCTTTGGGATAAGCTATATTCTAGAACTGGCTAACAATTTCTGAGGCGAACCCCTAATAAGAGTTAACAGAATCTTATCATAATACAACTCTATGGAACCTCCTTAATATATAATGAAACAAAGACAGAAGATGTTGGCATTGCTTGATCCATATAGCTGAACCACCTAGTGGGAAAAGGCTTTGTTTATTGTTGTTGAAGTAATAATTTGTCATCTTCAAATAGTTTTCTTCTGCATGTACAGTAGGAATTGTCTGGGGAGAGAAAAAATGGTTTAATGGGGTGCTCATGCATTGGCTCTTTAATTCCAATATCAAATGCATTTTTACTTCTTTCTAGCTTTCATACTTCTCCTTTCCCCAATTGCATGTCCCAGGGAATTTTAAATATACAGAAACATGTTGAATTATATTGACACGACCCTATTTGTCTTAATCATTTAAATAATTTCTTGTTCCAGTGTAGGGTCTCCTTGTGTTTGTGGATCCAAGATTGAACCTTTGAAAATTTCAGCCTTCAAAGGCAGTTCCCAATATAATCAAAAGAGAGGCAGAGCTAATGGATTGAAAGGTCCCAAGACTTCTGTTAGACTAGAAGAGAACGAGGAGGCCAAATCAGAATCTCCGAAGGCCCAAAATGTTCCACTTTCTTATACCTCTGAAGCAAATGATAGCCTTGCAACATCACCTGCTATTCATAAACTCTTCAAGAAGTGGCTGGCAATATTGCGCACACAACCATCAAGTCAAGAAGTGGAAGAAATTTTAGGAGAACCACCTTTAGGGGTTTTACCAGAAACTCTTGAAAGAGCTCAAACCAAGGAAAGAGGTGAAATTTTGAAGGTAGCATGGACCCATTTTCTGGCCCTAGACGCAACAATAAAGATTCCTTTGCTGATATTGTAAGTATGATGACTTTTTCTTTGCATGTTACATATCTGCCTCTTTGGACAGCTTTTCTTTAGCATACTGGGGAACTGTGAAAGAAGAATGTTTCTGCATGCATGACTGTGGCGCATGCATGTTTTTTTTGAGAATGGATCCTCTACATTATAAGTTGAAGTGCTATCTAAAGTGAGGAGAGAGATAGAAAGAAAAAAATGTGGGTCCTACATTATCACAATTTCTCTCTCTTAGTTGTTCTCTCTATTTCTCTCCTCATTTTAGAGAGCACTTCACCTTACAATGTAGATGATCCACTCTCGTTTTTTTTATTGGAGATATTTAAATATTTTACCATTATCCAATCATATTCTTGACATTTTCTCACATGTCAGTTTCGATTTCTTAGTTGAAGCAAACTTTAGGTGTTCAGACTTGACTTAATGGAGAAAATGTGCAAGATCGACTGAAGGAAAGGGGGCGGGGTGGAGCGAATTTTGATTGGTTCAAATTTTAACAATAATTCTGATCTTTATAACAGAATCTTAAATATAATTAAAAATGCATTACATTGGTGAAATTCTTGAGGATTAAGATTCGTGTATTCATGTTTCAAAAATGCGGTGTAAGGGTCCTCTGAATTCTGGATTTCCAGTTTGGGTGGACCTTTTTTATTAATTAGTCTGAGATATTAATAACATAAGATCACAGAATTTTCAGCTTTCCTTGCCCTTTAAGATATTGACAATATTATATTGCTGTTATCTTTTGGGTCTTTTTAATTTCATCTTTTATTTGCAGTTTTCCTTTCTACATGGCTGTTAATGTCACATATGGTGCCGAAGTTTCGAAGGAATTAACTCCCTTATGGATTTTGGGGCCACTAATTGTGGCTTCCTACATTGTGATCATCCGGAAGTTGTGGTCCCTCTATGTTTTCAGCTTCAAGCAAACAGTGAAAGTAATCAAGAATTTACCCTCTTACTGCATTCTGGCCTGCACCTACCTTTTTTCTGGCAAGCTCAAAAAAGATATCCATACTCTTTTTGTGCAGCCTATTTTGAACATTAAAAATGGTGATTATAAAGAGCAAACAAGACGAAAGTTGAAAGAATTGGAAGAATGGATAGTGGAGAAGTACCTTGATTTTGTGGAATCAATATGGCCCTTTTATTGTAGGACAATCAGGTTTCTTAAGAGGGCTAATCTCATTTAGATTTGAAATTATTTTTCTGATAATTTGTATTGAGAATTTTCCAAGGGAGCTGGCCAATCCCATTTTGTGCTCGGGTCTTGGTATTTTGAGCAAGTCAGTGGTCACTAGTAATGAAGGTCCTCATTTCTGTAACCTTCACAACATTGTATTTTTATCCTTCCATTCATTGAATTGCTGCTTATTCTCTGAGGTTCATATATGATTTTGATTCCTTTCTATTGCTCATTCATTACCATGGATTGTTTTCGTTCCTATCTCTTTCTTCCACTCTATCTTTTTGCATAGCCGTGTATTATATATCATAAAATGAGTGCTTTGAGAAGAACTCAGTAATTTAAGGAAAAGTGACCTTCACTTGGACAAGTTTCAAGACAAAACTATTACTTTGATCCTCAATTTCTGTTTTTACAATTCCTTAATTCTGTACGTTTTCATACTGCAGGAATAGTTAACTAATTTGAAATCAATTGATAAAAACAGAAGTTCCTGTGTCATTTAAATTTTTTCTGTTTGTGGAAACACCACTGTTATAAGTTTAGTAAGCTTTGATTAATTTGATTCGAACTAATTAAAGTCACAAAATGATAGTAGCATTCTCTTAGATGAAAATATTTTCTTTTCACAAAATTTAAATTCGAGACTTTGCCCAATAAAAATAGAGTACTTACTATTTTGATAAACTATGAACTACTTATTGATAGTCATGTAGTTTTTCCATGTATCACGTTGGTGGCTTAATATCATTAAACAAGTACTAAGTACTAAGGATTGAACATTTACTAAAATATATTGACACATGTATTATTTTAAAATTTGCACGTAAGAATAAATTAAGCATAAAAGTGTGAAAATACCAAAAATAAAATAAATAAAATTTGCAAGACACACGATCTTAAAATCAACTTAGCAACACAACACAATAGAAGAAAATTAACAACGAACATAAGTTAAGTATCACTAATACACGATCGGAAATGACAATTTGATGTTGTTTTTTTGGTGAAATAGGTGCAATTTATAATAATAATAATAATAATGAAAAGATTACAGAGCGGAAGTAGCTAGAGGAAGCATAGTTTCTGAGAGATACGACTGAAGCGAAATTAACAAAACATGGGTTGATGTTTACTTTCAATATTAAGTAAAAAGAACATGCGTGGTTAAGGTTGACGGAGCCTATTTTGGCAAGTCATAGTGGTTAAGGTTCGCTTGTACTTCATGTTCCGCTTTTCTCAATTTACTTGGGTATCAGTCGGAGGGAAAGAAGAACGTGAAAGATGCGAAATGCGAGGCTTCTTGAAATAAGACGTTTCTTCTCAATCTCATCACATCACACCCATCTTTCTCTCATCTCATTTCTTCAAACTTTATGGCCATCCCATGATTATGTTTCTCCCACCGTCTTGCTATCCAATGCTTTGCAGCATTACATCAATTCAGATACTCCTTCCCATGGCCTTGTTATTCATTCCCAAATTCTGAAAACTGGGTTCGTTCCAAACAAGAATATTTCCATTAAACTCCTCATATTGCATCTGAAATGTAATTCTTTAAGTTATGCACGCCAGGTGTTCGATGAATTGTCTGAGAGAACTCTATCTGCTTATAACTATATGATTAGCGGCTATCTTAAACATGGGAAAGTTGAAGAGTCCCTTAGTTTGGTGCGTAGACTGGTAATTTCAGGTGAAAAACCTGATGGTTATACTTTTTCTATGATTTTAAAAGCGTCAACTTCTGCTGGTAATGTTGCATTGCTTAGTGATCTTGGAAGAGTGGTACATGCCCAAATACTCAAATCTGATGTTGAAGAAGATGATGTTCTTTGTACAGCACTTATTGACTCTTATGTTAAGAACAGGAAGGTTACTTATGCAAGGATCGTGTTTGATATGATGTTAGAAAAGAATGTGATATGTTCAACATCCCTCATTTCTGGTTACATGAATCAAGGCTCCATGGAAGATGCCGAATATATATTTCTCAAAACAATGGAAAAGGATATTGTAGTATTCAATGCAATGATTGAAGGCTACAGCAAATCATCTGACTATGCCATGAAATCGCTTGAAGTTTACATTGATATGCAAAGGTTGAACTTTCGGCCTAATATTTCTACATTCGCTAGCATAATCGGTGCATGTTCGATGCTTGCAGCATATGAAATTGGCCAGCAAATACAAAGTCAGTTGATAAAGACTAAACTTTTCACAGACATAAGAATGGGAAGTGCTCTATTAGACATGTATTCCAAGTGTGGAAGAGTGGCAGATGCTCGAACAGTTTTTGACCACATGCTTGAGAAGAATGTTTTCTCATGGACATCTATGATTGATGGGTATGGGAAGAATGGTTTTCCAAATGAAGCACTTGAGCTATTTGAAAGGATGCAGAAAGAATATTGCATTGAACCCAATTTTGTGACATTCCTTAGTGTTCTCTCAGCTTGTGCTCATGCTGGGGTTGTAGAAAAAGGTTGGGAGATCTTTCAAAGCATGGAAAGTGAATACTCACTAAAGCCAAGAATGGAACATTATGCTTGCATGGTTGATCTATTTGGACGAGCAGGAAGGCTTCATCAAGCTTGGGAGTTTGTCATGAAGATGCCTGAGAGACCTAATTCTGATGTTTGGGCGGCTCTGCTTAGTTCTTGCAGACTGCATGGTAATGTAGAGATGGCAAAAGTAGCAGCTGGTGAGCTTTTTAAGCTGAATGCCAATGGAAGACCAGGGGCATATGTTGCACTATCAAACACTTTAGCAGCTGCTGGAAAATGGGATGGTGTAAGTGAACTTAGAGAAATTATGAAGGAGAAAGGAATTTCCAAGGACACTGGCTGCAGTTGGGTTGGAGCTGATAGTGTTTGTTAGTTTAGGAACAAACAAATGGGATTTGGATTTGTTGGAATTTGATGATCTCAAACACTCGGTCTTGTGAGTAAACTGTAGAGAGGATGCTTTGTCAAAATGTTAAGGCAATTTGGACTACCATTCTCTCCTTATCTTCTCTTATTTTTTCAATGCAAGACTCTTATCTTTAATGGGATTCTTTCACTTTCTTAAAAAGCACAGGGATCAACCTGTAAGACTATAAACACTCTTTTTTTCTCTCCTACTGTATCAATTGGAATCTAGATCCTTTATATTTTCCCTTCTACATATCTCTCTATCATTCTTAAAATCATAACCATTTAATTAATCCAATGAGCTACAACTTGCCACGTGGCCTCTCAAAATGAATTTTTAGCACGAAACTGTAGCGTATAGGAGAGAGAGGAGTTTCTTTAAATTACTTGGTGAAAACCGTAGTTTTGTACCCATCAAATAAAATTTCCTTTCAAGAAGGTCCCTATTAAATTTTAATTAATCAAGTCCTCCATTTTTTTATTTATGTATTTAATATATATATATATATACACACTTATTTGAAGATTTACATCCGATATATTTTAGATTATCTACATTAATTTTTTACATTTTTTGTGGAGTTATGAGAGAGATGGAGAGAAGGAAAATATTCTCTTTCTTAATTCTTCTATCTCTTAATTTTTTTCTGTCTATCTCTTTCATAACTCTACAAAAAATATATAATATTGCTTTAGAGGATCCACTTCCCCAAACACACTTCTCATTATATTTTTTATATTCTCAATATATTTTTTTCTATAGTACTTTACACCCATTCCCCTCCCATTCGAGCATTTCTACCAAATATAACATTGATGTATCATTGATCTTTTGTTCTTTTCTTTTGGTCTTTCAATTTAGTTGTCCAATCCAATCAGAATAGTTTCATATTTTTATTAAAAAAAAACTCATATATATTAAGCAAAATCATTGTCATTTAATAGACTAGCTAGCATAGCATAAATTGATGATCTGGACTTACCTAGATGTTATTTCTTTTCAAATGGGGTCATTTGCTTGATTTCTCCAAACTCACTGGCGCATATATAGCAAGGTAATAGAAAGGAAATATATTAATGTTGTTTGGGGAAATGAGACAGAGAGGGAAGTCCGTATTATCAAATAACGATCACATCAACTTCTTTATTTTATGTTAGCAAATTTCCTAAATGATCCTAGTTTTTCATAATGCCAGAAATTATTTTTTCCCAAACAATATTGATACAGTATGTTCATATCGGATCGAACGAGTCCCCTCGCTCGTCCCGACCCATCGGACCAAGTGAGCTCTCTTGATCGTTTCAATCCATATGTCACTATTAGGGCGTTATCCACGCCCCCGTACTTTACGGGGTTAGTTACGGTGACGTGGTTCCCACCATAATCTGACCCCTAAAAGACCATCGTACCCTCAACAGAGCCTATATATGGGCAATAGACCTTCTAGGTATGATCACTGAATCTAACATACTCTCATTACTCTATACTTCTGGTACTTGACTTGAACGTCAGAGTCCTATCGACTTACAGGTTGCTTACAGGTCGCCGGAGGTCGAATCGTGGAGAGGAAGATTCATCAAATATCATTTTATTTAATTTCTCAAAATTCACTAGATTAGTAAGATGACAAAAATCCAATAAAGTGATGCCATTTGAGAGAAAATGACACGTAATATACGAAAGTATAAGAAAATTCATTAAAAAAATATAAGAAAAAACTTATGCAATTTTCATATCTTTATTTTAAAGCTTTCCAATAAAAAATTAACAAGTGTATAATTTATATAACTCATGATTGGTTCATTCTAAAAAAAAATTTCATATGTTTTATTTCGATCGAAAATTTAATGGTACAAATATACATATAACTCAAGTATGAAAATTTATAATTTGAAGCAGGAAGAACTGATGGTCTATAAAAGCTTAGAATTTTGGTCGAATTCCTTATTTCCAAATTTAGAAATTTTGAAGGTCTATCCGCGGATCTAAATTTCATTTAAAGGTTTGTCGTTGGCCAATTGGTTGCTGCATACACAGGGTGGAATTCGAACCCCCAACACTTACTTAAGCGACCTAGTGAGCTAACCACTAAACCAACCAAGTTCGGTTAACAAAGAGAAATTCTTATGTGCACATCTTGTGCCATTTCATTTATATATTAATCAATAATAACATTTATTCAATTTATTATTTTTCAATTAAAGAGCGAAATAAAATAAAAATAATAATAAATTTTATGATTAATGAACAAATGAGATAATACATTATTTTCACCTAAGAATTTTTCAGTTCATAAAAAAACTAAAGAATTTTTTTCAAAGACAAGAGTAATAATGGTCCTAAACCTACTTAATTTGAAACAAAGTCATTCACTGTCTTTACTTAAATATCACACATAAATTAATTTCTTAAATAAAAGAGTCAAAATCTAATTCCCCATATCTAATAAACAGTTTATTATTTTTTTAGCGGCACATATTATTTATACGAGTTTCATGCTCTAGCAACAAAATCTTTTGCAGCTATAAATTTTGTTAAAAGAGGTACAAATTTCCAACAATAAAATATAAAATGTTGAAAACAAAATTCAAAGCTTGTTTAATCAAAACAGTAAAAGGTTTAAACCAGTAAAGATTTTAGCAGCTAACAAGATTTTAGTGGCGGAAATTCTTGCTGCCACAATACATTCAAACATTTCAGCAAAATCCTTTTGCTGCTATAACTTAATTCAAACAGCCCACTCAAAATTTCAAGTTTATAAATTTAATTTTATAAATCAAGTTAAAAGTTTTATATTTTATTTCTTATCAAAAATTTTTTTGATAACCTTATCAAATTTTTTAACTTGTTTATTTTTATAAGCTTTACCAATCAAAACAAATAAAATTTTAAATGTGTTAATTATAAAACTAATATCTCATCATTAATTAAAAATATATAGTTACTTAATTAGAATCATAAAATTAATTATTTAAATAAAATAAAAAATATTTAAACATAGCTTCAAGACTATTTATTTATTTTTAACCTTAATGTAATATTATAACTATAATTTATCTTTCATTTAACTCTTAATTGTTTGTTTAAAGCTTATAAAAATAAATAATTTAAAAAACTGATAAGATATAAAATATAAAATTTTTAATTTGATTTATCAAATATAAAATATTAAACTTGAATATTTGAATTGGTATTTTGAACAACAATTATAGCAGCAAAAGGTTTTGTTGCCAATATTGTAGCAGCGAATATTTCCACCGCTAAAAGGTTTCTTTGCAGTGTATACAACCCATATTCAATTTAATCATCAAGAGATAACTCTCTAAGATAAATTACCAAATAAAAAATAAAACTTACTAGATGATTAAAGCTACAAAGTAAAAACCAAACGCAAAAGCACATAGGTTGCGATAGATTTTGAAAAGGCTAAAGTATTATTTTGGTCCTCAATGTTTGCATAAAGTTTAATGTTGGTCCTCAATGTTTCAAAAGTTTAATGTTGGTCCTCAAAGTTTTTTTTAGTCCTCGAGCGTAACACCAGTTAACTTTTACCGTTGATGACGTGGCATACTTATGTGGCACATCCTTTCTCCTAGGTATCATATTTTAACGACGTGGCATGACACATCACTGCCACATCATCCCAAATTGCCACATGATCTTCTTCTCTCCTTCATCATCATCACTATCATCATTATCTGGGGTGACATGGCAGTAATGTGTCATGCCACGTCATTAAAATATGACATGTAGGAGAGAGTGTGTGTCATATAAGCATGTCACGTTATCATTTAACGGCAAAAAGTTAACGGTGTTAAGCTCGAGGACCAAAATTGACCAAAAAAAAACTTTGAGGACCAACATTAAACTTTTGAAACATTGAGGACCAAAATAGACCTTTAGCCAAAAATAAAAAAGGTGGTAGACAATGTTACCTTTATAATGAATGAACAAATGAAGAAAAAAAAGGGTTAATAATGGAAATAAATATTATAAACAATGCAAAATATCTTAAAACTCACCAATTTGGAGGGGTTTAAAAATTAAGGTGTTGGATGATTTGAAAGAGTTTTTAAACTATCTTAAATCATTTCACTCCATTGTTTACTTAAACTACCAACCAAGAATTTATAAACTCAAATTATTCCACATCATCTCAAATTATTCTCAAACCATTCTCCGATAGAGCAAGATTGTGGCATTGAATTTTTTTAAGCTTCACCAAACCAATATTTTGGACATATTTTCAAAAGACTAAAGTACTATTTTGGTCCTCAATGTTTGCATGAAGTTTAATGGAATGCTTATATAACACACACTCTCTCCTACATGTCATATCTTCTCTCCTTCATCATCATCATTATCATCATCATCTGGGGTGACATGACAGTGATGTGTCATGCCACGTCATTAAAATATGACATGTAGGAGAGAGTGTGTGCCATATAAGCATGTCACGTTATCATTTAACAGCAAAAAGTTAACGGTATTACGCTCGATGACCAAAATCGACCCAAAAAAAAACTTTAAGGACCAACATTAAACTTTTAAAACATTGCGGACTAACATTAAACTTCATGTAAACATTGAGAAACAAAATAATACTTTAGCCTTTATTTTTTAAAAATTTTCAATCAATGGAATGGTTTGTTAACCATTCCACCCCACACCGTTCAACTAATAATCACTCCACCTCTCTTCAAAACTCCCAACCAAACCTTAAAATTTTCATTCCGTAGAATTTTGGATTGATTTTAAGTTGCAAGATACTACAATCTTACACGCGTTATCAATAGCAACACTCATTTTTTATTCTGCTTCATTATACAATTAGAGTTATTATATACTATGTTATAAATGATTACTTATATTTTACTAAATCAGCAAAAGACATTGACATTGCTTAGTTTATGTCATACCTATTTGATGTTAATATTATATGGCTCTCTTTTCCTCTATAATTTAATATACAAGAAGAGTATATTATTAATTTGTCATGCATTCCCTTAAGTTCAGGGAATGTTGCGGAATTTGGAGAGGGAAAGAAACAAAGAGATTGGAAAGAAAGAGAAGGAAAATGAATGGAAGATAAGTGACAATTTCTCCTACCCTTGTTTATATGAATAAATGTTTTAATTTGGAGAGTTAACTTAATCATCTAATTCCTTCCCCTTGTAAAAAAGCCTGACTTAGGCCCATTTTTCAGTATTCCAAAAACAAATTTAAAATATTAATAATTAAAATGACCAAACTTTTGAGCTCGGAGCCAGGCTTAAGAAGCTCGAGCTCAAACCCATTTATCAATAAAAATAAGGGCTGAACCCAAACCTATTTTGTACAATAAAAGCTCAGCTCTACCTGAAAGCCTAATTGAAAATACTAAAAATTAAAATGCCCAAGCCCTTTTTTTCATTCGGATTCTTTTAAGAATATACTATTTTTCATTAGAACTTTTATTTTCACTTTCATATTGCTCTTTTATCTGACCGAGACTATTGGGATCGATGGACTTTGACAATACTAACTCTTAGATGGATTACTTGGGTAACCCATGGCTGAACTTGAAAAAGCTCTTTAAATTTGAACTATCCAGTATTTGAGTAATTTTAAAGCCTACTATCTTGGTTTTATATTTGAATACTTGACCCGTGAGTTTAGTCATGGGTTGTACCATAACCTACCCAACTCTAGAACAAGTCTACCCATTAGTGCTCGAGACTAATAGGGTCTGTCCTAAATTTGTTCCTTTGGCTAAAAAAAAACCTACAGTAATTGCAGAGACAGCATCTGCTAGCAATTCACCCTCCCATTTAATGAGGGGGTGATGGAGGCCGGGTTTAATCTGTTTATGGTTCTGCTGCAGCTTTGTCGAAAGTGCTATAGGGACAGAAATATCATAATATTAAGACAAGGAAATAAACTAGAAATTCCACAATTTGTGCAAAAAATCCCTTCAGCCATTTTTTCCATGAATCAAGTAATACTAAAATGTAAAATACTTACTAAAGCTTAAGATTTCTCTTTTCTACTCAATTTTGTTCTAGATTTGTTTTCTGGAACGAAATCTATGCCCATAAAACACAGGGAAAATGCAAAGCCTAAAGCTGAAGGCTCATAGCAAAATATATACAGGAGAGATCTAACCTGTGGCTTACTTCCATCAATTTACAGGGGAGGCTCGGAAACCATGGAGATGGAGGGCTCGGAAGTTGGGCACTGGATGGCAGTTCGCTGTGACCTCATGACCCTCAACCCCCCCATATGGGTAAGCCGTAAAGCTACATTAAGCTATACATACAACATCACTTTTACAAACAGAAACTGCTGAGACAAGTGCAGGATGTACAGCTATACTACTCCAAGTCTATAGACTGTAGTTCAGCCAAAAGCCGAGTATACTCAAGCTGAGTTTCTTCTACTTTACTTCTAAGCTCTGTCACCTGCAGAAAAACATAACACTTAAATGGCAATGGACTCGAGACAAGTTGCCGGGTACAGCACTATTTTCTGAATTCATGTTTTGTTTCATTTGTAGGATTTTACAACTAGTCACACAGAGTTCTGTTCTGTGGTATTTAATTTGTGTAAAGTTTGGCGTTTTTGCTGTATTGGGTGGGTGGATTTTCCGTCAATTGAACAAATAAGCATATATACAAGTTAAATTAATAAAATATAATTAACTTGTAACATATGTATCATGTATGTATATATGTGTATGATCATCTTTTAATGATATTTAGACTGTTGCATTAAATCAAATGATTTTTTATAAAATCATAAAAATAAAATATATCTAAAAGATAATAATCTATTGATAACCAAGCTGTTCATGAGCCTAATAAACCGAGATCAAATTGTCAAGTTTGGTTTGTGAAATAAAGCAGCTTAATATGTAGCTCAAACTTGTGCATTTATTAAACGAGTGGAGCCAAATTTGGAGCTTTTTTCTGAGCCTAATTAGTTAACAAATGATTTGGTTTGTCCCTATTTGCATGAAACCATTCAACAGTTACACTCTGCAAACGCAGCAGAGGATATAAATAAGACAAACTTCAACCAAATCCAGCAGAAATAGCAAAAACTTTTCCTTTCAAAATGCATCTTGATCAACAGTGATTACCTACTTTCGATTACCTACTTTCTTCAGAGAATTAGGCAACTAGAGAAAATGCAAAGCAATAAATGTTAACTATTTATTTTTTCTATAAATTACCTTTGAATTAAGTTCGTCCTCCTCCTTTTCATATTCCAAACATCTGCAAAAACAAAAGCGAGGAGGGAAGGCAAATAAGGTCTAAGCATCATAAAGCAGTCATGATAACTCAGAATTTGAGGCAAATATAAGTTTGTTAGAATTTACAATCCAAATGAGGAAGGGAGAGGAAACTTAAGAATGCATCTAGTCCATAAATGCTTAAAAGTAATTGCCAAGAATGAAGCCAATCCAAGTAGATCATGTATAGTCATACTGAAAATATAATTAGAATGTACTCACTTTGCACGGAGCTTCTTGTTTTCCTGAATCAAGTTTATAGTCTCTTGGTCTACCACTTGATTAGTAGGATTTGACAACGTCTACAAAAAAAACGAGTGATTTAGAAAAAATCACGATGAGATGGTTTTACTTTTTAGAATAACAGGGTGTTGAAGGTCAAGGCAACCAGGCAAATAAATAAAATAAATGGGAACTTCACACTCAAAGCCACCATTTTAAGATATACAAAAAAACAGCCACCAAAACATTTTCCTTAGCATCAGCTACATGGATCAAGCAACACCAATGTGTTGTATCTTGACTCATTTATGTAATTAGATTGTTTATAGTTAGATCCATTCTAATAGTTTTTCTTTTGTTTTCTTTGTCTCCCCATACCTTTAGTTAAAGGACTTGTAAATGAAACGAGCTGTTCATGAATGGTTCGGGCTCGGCTCACATAAGAGCTCGTTTGGGCTTTGTTCATTTATTAAATGAGCCGAGCCTGAACATAAAAATAAGCTCGTTTAACAAGCTTGAACATTTAAGGCTCGTCTCATTTAGTTCATGAACTGCACGTTTAAGAATAAAATAATATAAAAAATATTTTTTTCTCTATCTTACATGTATTATTATATTTAAATATATAATGAACACTCATTCTACACATATATATTGAATTTGTTATGTTGTGTACAAATATCCTTTAATCAATAAAACATATAACAACAACAATTATCAAAGTCTTTTCCTACTAGGTAGGGTCGGCTATAATCAATAAAACATATAAAAGGATAAAATCCATAAATTATTTTTTGAATTATAAAATCCATAAATTAATATAAAACATAAGTTAATTTTCTCATGTACATGTATATTCTATGAAAATTGATATTTACTTAACTCGGCTCGTTAAGCTCGATTAATCAAACAAGCCATGATCATGATGTTTTGTTCGTTTAAAAGCTCGAGCTCGCCCTATTTTAAACGAGCCGAGCTTGAACATCTAAGGCTCAGCTAGGCTCGTTTACAACCCTAGGTCAACTCTTCTTATAAGAGCCTCTAATGATCTTTTTGTACATGACCAAACCACCTCAAATCTGTTTCTACAAACTTTTCTATGATGGATGTTACCTCAAATCTCTGTAATGCAATCATTCCTAATCCTATCTTTTCTAATACAATTATTCTTTCAAATCTCCAACAAGGACAACATCATCAGCAAAAAATACACCGTGATGCTGCCTCTTGGATATGTTAATTGAGCACATCCAATACAAGGTTAGGTAAGGACCCAAAGATTAACTTTGGTGTAACAAGAAAATCCCCCGTGGCCCACCTTGTGTTCTCAAACAAATCGGCAGCATCATACATGTCTTTGATTGCTAGGATATAAGCCACACAAACTCCTTTATTTTCTAAAGCTTTACAGTCTTCCATAGACCACAATACATCTCTCAATAGTCAACACTCTATCATAAGCCTTTTATAAATCAATGAGATCCATTTATAGATGCTTGTATGATCTCTAATATCTCTCCATCAATCTTCTTAATAAGTATACCGCCCCAATGGTTCACCTCCCTGACATGAAAGCAAATTAGTCCTCTGTAATCTGTGTCAACCTTGATCTTCGCTTAATAACTTCTCCCATAATTTCATATAGTATGGCTCATGAGATTGATAGATACCCCATTTGCAAAATTTTGTATATCACCTTTGTTTTTATACACTAGAATTAATGTATTTTTTATCCATTCATCCATGATCAACATCTTCTTGAATCTCATTATCTCATTAAACAGCTTTGTTAACCAACTTACACCTTTTCTTCCTAAACTCTTCCACGCCTCAGCATAAGGAAAATGACTCTCTATGGCCAAGTAATGACAGTAATGGGAAAAAAATAAAGCCATGAAATGCATGGAGAACGTGAACAAAGCACAATTTAAACAAAACTTTCATATAAGGTACCAATACAGACCTGTATATTCTCTTGACTGCACACAACACCACTAACATTCTCTTCCGTTGCATGCTTTTTCATCTTCTCAAGGTTTATCAATTCATACATCTTCCGCTTAGTAGGAGATCCTGAATCACCATGAGGAAATCATTTGTTAATGAAATAAGTTCAGGTAGTGATACAATATCTTCTTGCACACCTAAGTTGTTACCTACCTTGCTGAGATTTACTTTGTGAATTGGGTGTTAGATGCTCAGGTTTTCCATATGCTGCATTTTTATTGAGAACAGGTGAAGGACTTTTGGCATATATGAGTGGTTTTTCTATACCAGGTGGGTTGTGATGAGATGATTCCAATTGTGTAACCGGAACTCGAGGCTTTTTCTTTTCCTGATACCCAATTAGTGCACAATGATAATCCCTGCCGAAGTTTAACAAGGGTCCTGGAAATGTCAGATATTAAAGCTTAATAATAATAAATTATTAAATATTTCATGTGAATTGCTTGGCACAAAAATTAATGACTTTTTTTTATAGAAACACAAAAATTAATGATAATTATGAAACTTTTCCTTAGGTAATATTCAAGTAGAGAACACAAGGTAAAAGATCTACCGCATCTTCTAGTGGGTTATCAAACCAAACACTATTTGACAAGTTTTTTTTATAGAAAAAGAAATTGTATTAAAGGAAAAAGAAGATTTCAAAGACGAGGACAAGCAGAACAGGGAAAGTATTTCACAAGTTTCAAAATTAAGGAAATGAAGGAGATGTGAAAAAGACAGAACAGGCAAGAGTAATTATTTTTGCAATCCATACACACAAAACAAAGTTAGCCTCAAATGAGAAAAGTAAATACTATACCAGTATTCCCATGTCATTTCCTTCAAGCGTGCTTCAAGTTTTTGAAACAGTGAAGTTCTCTCAAAATCTTGTTTATTATGAGATGGCTCAACAAAATCTGCCTGCAGGATACCTGGAATGAAATTATACAGTAAGGATCTGCTCTCTACAGGTCCAAAATATCTCTAATGTCCCTTACAAAAAGACACATTGAACATGCAGCAGTTTCTGCTTACCAACCACTCCTCTACCCCTGCTGTCCAAGTAGCTCACAACCCGCCAAAAGGGCTGCAAAAGGAAAAGGTAGCAACCATGACTTTACGAGCAAGTTGATAAATATATGGTAAAGCAACATACAATAACTGCTTTGAAACAGCTAAATCAGTGTCCAAATTTCATTTCCAATTGCAGGGAACCAACAAAAGTTCTTTTTATTTTTATTTATTACTAAAATAACTGCTTTGAAACAGCTAAATCAGTGTCCAAATATTATTTGTGCACCCAAGAGATTTGTTGTGAATATTCTAGATTACATATTGTGATTATTCTAGATTTATAAATATCAATTAGGATAGCTGACCCTATGATTTAGTGTATTAATTAGGGATCAATTGTATTTATTCTTATTTCCTAGAATAGGTTTCTCCTTTTGTATAAATACCTACGTTATTTTCATAATAATACACAAATTTTCTCGTTTTACATAGTATCAAAGCCTATTATGATCCTCCAGTAAGCTTCCTCTTCTCTCAGTGCGGCTGTCTTTTTTTCCAGCCCTAAAACACTTTTCCGTCAGTTGTCCGGCTAGAGTTTCTCAAAACCTGACCTCCTCTGGAACACGCACCATACCACCATGCTCAGGAGGCTCCGACCGGCACAACCAACTTTTTTCCATCGTCAACCGCCACCGCCACGTGACAGTCTGCCGAAAATCCCACACGTCAGTGCGTGACGCTGTTTCCGTTGTGCTCGCCATCATCGTGATCGTTGGCTTGTTCTCATCCCATTTCTGGGGTTGGTTTGTCGTTTTCTCACACTTAGTTTTTGCTCTTCTCTCTCATGACTTCATCTACTGTTACAGACTCAAAATCACCTTCTATTGTTATTAGTGGTACACCTACTACTACCACTGAAAAATTGTGTGGGTGATCCAATTACAAATCTTGGGCAGCATCCATCCACTTATGGTTCAAAGGTCAATGGTACCTAGACCATATAACTAAGAGCGAAACTGAAATTGCTGAAAAGGATAGGCCAAAGTGGGTAATGATTTATGTATATCAATTGGGATAGCTGAAATTATGATTTAGTCTTATCAATTAGGGATCAATTGTATTTATTCTTATTTCCTAGAATAGGTTTCTCCTCTTGTATAAAACCTACGTTATTTTCATAATAATACACACAGAATTCTCTCATTCTACAATATTAATATAGTATGCTTATACTATCAAGAAAAAATTATTTGTTTTCAATTTCACCTAAACTGATTGTAGTAATTTTCCTAGCTTAAATTATTCTCTTATTTCCAAGTAGTTGACCCGTTGCATGAGTTCTTACTGCAAGCTTCAATTTCATAACACCATATGCTAAACCATTGCCAGTTTGCCACTCTCCACTATAACTACTCCTATCAATAAAAAGAAATTACTAACCATATTTTGTGATAACATATTCATAAGAATAAAAAGGAAAGCCTTATAAATCAGTGGCGTAAACTGTGATTCGGTCTACCTGTCAACATTGCAGTACAGATAATATCTCTAACATCAGTTAATGATAGTTAAGCAAACTTTTCCTTAGACCTTAAAGTGAAACTTCATGTTCCTAATGCTTATCTATAGGGTTGGCACCTTAAGAACAAACCAAGGCAACTTTAATTACAAGTATAATGTTGCACACAACTATTAGACCATGTGCAAATTGGGTTGAGTCATTTATTGACCTTACAAAATGTGAGTTGGACTGAGTTACCCCAAAGTTCAACACACACACACACATCAGTAACATACGAGCACTATTAAACATATATATATATATATATATGCACATGCATGTAAATTTATAAAAACACAATTTGCAAAGAAGTTTTTAATAAGATTACTCAAATATAAGTAATGACTCACCGGTGAGTTGGGTCAAGCCGTACTAAACAAGGACACCTATTTTTTGATAGATACCAAAATTAACAAAAAGGACCCAAATGTGTCCTAAAGTGTCAGTTTTTTTAAAAAAATATTTTTAAAAAGAAGATCTTGGACACTAGCCAAAGAGGGCTCAAAGCCTCAAGCTCATGCTAGATATGACTCAAATGCATATGACCCCAAACAAAGTATGAGAGAATAAAAACCCCATCTTGGTGAGGTATTTAAGTTTCCGAAGGCTTTTTGTTGTACACAGATAAACTGAATAATATAGCTTAATAACTTTTCATTTAAGGGAATTGTATTCAGAAAATGATAGTATAGGATACACAGGATATAGAATGATGCCAAACTGTGTTTATATATATATAGATGTTGTATCATGTCTTCTTTTTTTTTTTTTAGTTTGGCATGTCAAAATGTCCATGTTGTGTCGTGCTAGTGTATATGTTTGTACTTCAGAGGCCAAACCTTCATAATAAGGGTATGGATCAATTTGATAAGGGTCAGAGGTCAAGTTGATCATAAATATTTTCCAGAACTATGTTTCTAAATATATATTTAACTTTTCCACCACAACATCAAATCAAATAATAAATACATTGTGCATAAGTATGTAAATTGGATACACCAATTTGTATTATACAATAAGAATTTCTACTCCTTTTCCATGCCTTAAATTTAAAATGAAGAATTTCTAATTAGCCTTAGCTCCGCCACCTACTTTAAACAAATAAGACAAGCACACAACAAATTAATCAGTTCTCCTGTCAATCTAAATTGAACAATGTAACTAGAAACCACATAAAACTTAAAAGGCCACTTGAAATTTTTGTACCCTAAAATAAAGCAATACACCTTCTCCCGATAATATGCACATTCCACATGCATTAGACTGACATATCCAATTCAACAAAATAATTCAAAGAGATTCAACAATCATTCAATCATAAAAGTTACTTCATGCAAGGCACAGTAGAAATTTTTCAGTGATAATTACCAGTATCAGCCGATTTTTATGATACACATTGAAGCCATGGATATTGACATTTGGAGCCTCTTTAAGAAACCCAATTGTTGTCACAATTCTTCCCTGCACAGTTAATTCATTCATAATTAAAAAGGAGTGAATTATAATTAAGAATCCCCTCAATTCAATCAGAAATTAGGATGTAAAACACTAATTACTCATATCAACATAGCTACAAGCAAGCATACTGACACACCCAGAACAGACTTGAAGACAGTATATTAAATTATTAATAGTGAAGAAACGTTTGAAAAAAAGAGAATAACCTCTACACTTCCGCCAATTTGTGGTTTATACAAGATATATTCAGGATATTTAAGATCATCAGCTATATTATGAGGCTTCAGAACTTGCCCTCGCAATACAATTCTAAAGTTTTCTGGCACCCGCAAATACAATATGGACAAGTAAACCTGCAGAGCATGACAAAAATTAGACTGAAAAAGCATCCAACATATAGCATAGCCACTTAAGAATAAGTTTCTGAATCAAGCATACACGTAAAGAGTACTGAAACCGATTAGCAATATGTTGCTCATTTATTTCCTTCCAGGCAGGACGAACATCAACCTTTTTTATATCCCCAGCAATACGAATATCCTGTAGCCAAAATATGAAAACAAACCCCTCATACAACAGGACGCCAATGCAGAAACAAAAAGATTAGCAAAACCTCAATGCCCACCTCAGGATCTGTATCAAAATCTAGTTCCAAATTGCCATCATCATTGAACCATAAATTGTAGATTATAACTTTAGTACCGCAAGATTCAATGTCATCGAACTGCCAAGAGAGCATAGAATAATTTAAGTAAATATCAATCCTAAAAAGATTATGCCCTAAATCTAGCAAGATAGCAGAAGACATTGTAAAACAATTCACATGTTACACACATTAATTTGGCCAATTCTCAACAACTTCAAACAAGAAATTATCTTACCAAACAGGTATACCGGTCACATGGATTGTCCTTCTATACCATTCCATTTGAATCCGATTACAGTTAGTTTGATAGCTTATTTTATTTTTTTAGATTATAATTGATAGCTTATTTTATTTTTATTATTGAAAAGATTATGAAAGAGGTTAACATATTCTTCCGACAGTTTCAACCTTACATAGGTTACCATATTCATCCAACAGTTTTAGGCTTTTAGCCATCACCGAAGGCAACGACAACATGTATTCCATTCTACAACATACTGTAAGTTACACTTAAAGGCCTCTCCTTAGCTGTATCTCTATCTCATTGGAGCCTAACTCTCAAAGGAGAAACAATAGACGCAAACAAAATTAAACCATGGAGGTGCCAAGCATGGAAGTCATACTAGCCTATTGAGAAAGCTGTAAGTCTGTAAAACTGAAGAACGCCACAACCACGTTAATGCAAACTCCAGCTGATCAAATCAAATACCAACTGATGACAAACAATCAATTCTCTCCTGTAAAAGGAACCTCTGGTTCTCCTCTATGAAATCTGATCACCAGCACTAAATACCTTAAGCGGTGACCCTCAACATGCCCATGCATCCCTTTAAAATTGAAATTCAGCACTATTATCTCAACAAATTAGATTACTTAAAACACTGAAACAAATATAAACTGGCATGTTATAATCATAAATTTGAAGCCTAACAATATTTAAGCATGGAAAGGAAAACAATTCTCAAACAAAATACATTACATGTTCAAATGCATGTATTGTTCAAAACAATAAAAAGATAGAAAAAGGCAACAGAGAAAAAATTATTGGAAATTATTCAACTCATAGAACTACCATTAAAGGATGGAAGATTTAAAAAATTACTTGTTTCAGAAGTTCTGCCTCGGATGAATATGGAGACCACTGCAACAGCATGGATAAATTGGACAGAAAATGTTCTCTACCATTTAACATATCCAGCAATCCAGTTGATGTATTAAACTCATAATTCACCTGAAGTTAACATGAAGACTTAGTGGCATAAAATGAAGCAACAAGCAAATTCTTTAAAAACGGGGTCATTTGAAGAAGCAGAATAAGTATTGAAAAAGACAATTAGTTATTGGGCGGGGGAAGTTTTCTGCAAGTTATCATTTTACCTTGGGGTAGTTACAAATTAGTCTCCTAGTACTAACTCGCTTTGTTGCAAATTTAATCTAGTCAAATTCTCTCTCTCGCCCTACACACACACATAAATACATACATACATACATACATACATACATACTTGTATCTGTTGGAATTAATCTATAGTGTAAATGCTAGCTGTATAAAGGTTGTACGCTGACTATGATATGACTATAATCGGAGCTATAATATCCTAGTAATTATTAGTGTAGTTTAATGATTTGTCGTGTACCATTTATGATTTACCAAAAGGGTTATCTGTTTTCTCTTCTTTCTCTCATTGGATATGGTATTAGAATAAAAGGGAAAGCCCTAAATTCCCACTGCAGTCAAGCTTCTTCCAGTGGCTATGCTATTCTTCCAGCCATTGTGTGGTCAATATTTGACCAAGCAAACTTTAGGTTCTATCAGACATCACCGACTGGGTTATTCACATAGTCGGAGCTTCTCCAATAGCTGCACATGGCCCCCTTGGGCTTGGACTAGATCAACAGTTGTGAAGCATCATCCACAAGCTGGCATGTCAGAGAGCATGACTGCTCCTTTTCAGCCACAATCAACCGAAGGAACAAAGAGATAAATGTTCATTATCCTTACTCTGTCAACCTAAGGCCAAACCTTGCACCTATTCAAGGTCAAATTCTCTCTAATACAAAATATTCTGTCTTTGGATAACGTGACTACTTAGTTACAATAAATGTTCATTCCTTCATACCCTCAAGTTATAAGTGTGACCTCAAATTCATATACTTTTGCCTCGCAAATCAAATCACTGATCGAAAATGCAACCAAATATGTGGACAAGGTGGAAATAGTCGTAGGAAACAATGGCGGGCATAAACCTAATTTGGGTCATACCATGATCGGTGTTAATCCTGCATGATTTTTTTTATATAGAAAAGTTATATCCTGCATGCTCGCTCACCTTCCAAAGATAACTAATGTTGTTCATATGGAGAATGATAGCCCCCTATCCAGAAACAACTTCCTAATTAAGAAGGGTAGAGTATAAAGATTTTCTTTGGAAAAAGACCACTAAGCATGTGGCCACTTAAACTGAAAATGTCAATTCAAGTAATTTTGTAGCTTGTCTTAGTCCACCTTTCTTGGACCTTGGATTCCTGACTTTGATGACTGTGATCATATCTCTAGTAACCCATATCCTTTCTCACAACTTAGTGCTTCTTCTTCTCTTTCAACTCTAACTCTTGCTAATGGTTCAAAGTAGTTACCAAGGGTATGGGTCAAAACTGACCCCTTCCTTCTCTACCTTGGATTTTGTCCTGTAATTCTTAGATGTCCTTTAAATATTGTATCTTTTGGTAAACTCAGTAAGAAAAATTCAATGTTCATACAGAATTAAAGTACAAATAGGAGGATTGGCCCTAAGCATGAAACAATATTAGAGGTGAGTCCAATTTTTACCTTGTTCATTCTGTTTAGGTACCTAATCGCACCTACTCAACTTTAGGTTTTAATATTTTATCATCTTTATTAATGATTACTGAAAGTAAGTCTGAGTTTTTACTGAATCAGATCTGCTGTTTATTATTTATCTCTGAATGTGCACAAGATTGAGTGGAAAAGTCCACAGGCTTACCAATAGTGTTTCTCCAAAAATTTTCTCTTGTCTGTATTTTATGGGTTTCCATTTGCGTTACATTCTATACACTTGTGGTTGGCAATCTTGGGTATGTATTACTATGGTTTCTCTACATAAACCATGAGTCAAACAACCAAAATAATTGGAAGATAGGAAAAAACCAATAACTAACACCTAGCAGCTTCCAGCATAACGACAGCAAGTCAATCGACAGGTGTCTAAAACAAACTGGCCAAAAGGAAAAAAATAAACGTAACAATTGCCTACTCAAGCCAGAATGCTTGTACAGTTTCCCATCTATGTTTACACAGGTAAATGCACTTTGTAAACCACAGCATTTAAGTAGAGAACTTGGGAAATACCACACACCATAGGTACTACTATTCTGTCAAGCCTTGATTGCATCAAAAATGTGTAAGACAGAAGTCCGATACTTTGAGTCAAAACCCTGATCAAAATCAAACACTAGAATTAATATATATAATATGTATATCACCTTTTTTTCATCTTTCAAGACTAATAGAAAACCTCCTTACTTCATTGTTATATGTGTGAGGAGAGGAGAACAGAAGCAAGAGAGTAAGAGAAAGAACCAACTAGATTTAAATTATACACGTACATAGAATGCAAAGGTTTCAGCTTTCAGATAATAGACTTAAGAACATGAATTTCAATTCCTGTCTGTAGAGTGGACAATTTCCAAGTTCTAAAACACCTTAGTCTACCCAATTACCCATTCATTGAAGGATAAAAATGAAATAAAAATTGGAAAAGCAGTTAATTTCAATTTTTCTAATCAGAACTACAATCCATATAAATATGAACAGAACATCCATCTAACACCTATCTAATAAAAACAAACCAGACTTTCCTCAAGATGAAAAAATGGCTACCCGTACAGCAGGACGCACATGGAACTAACCATAATTTAGTAAAAAGTCAAGTTATTTTCTCAATTTTGGACACTTACCCATTATTCAGGTGGCGGCTGAACACAATGACATCTCCACCAAGTCTCATAGTACTGGTTTTGAATCCATTTCCATCTGGGAGGCCACAACTAATAGATAAATATGAAGCATAAGCTAAAACAAATGCAGAAAGAATGCCATTATACATACACTTTCCGATAGCAGACTTTAACTTCTTATCTGAAAACCCAAAACTCATGCAACGACGCATAGCTTCTGGATCCATTCCACCACCATTATCTGCTAGTTACTTGTCAATATACAATCACAACAATGAGGATATAATAGATAACAAAATCACCATTTCCAAAGGATGTTCCAGCGCCAAATATCAAATTCAAGACAGAATTAAAACCCACAAACTATACCTTGAATCAACAAAGCTGGACTTCCATCCTTTGGATTTGAGGTTTTATCAACAATGACAAAAGTAGCTCCATTTTGGATCTATCCTAAGCACAAAAGTCAACAATGCAATACACTTTAAGAACAAAACTGAGATGCAAAATTAAAATAACAGCATAAAATGGGAAAAACAGATAACAACAACATGCTAACAGAAATAAACAATAAGGTTTTTTATAGGGATGGGGATAGTATGGGATGTCCCTAGGTAGTATGGGCTACCAAAGTCCCACATCAGAGGTAGAATAGGATGCTCAATGGAGTACTTAAGTGGCATCGTTCTTCCCCCTTAACAGCTAGTTTTTGAGGAAGGGTTCCCATGTGACTTGGGTTCTATTATTTGGTATAAGAGCTGGTTGCTAAAGGCAGGGAATGGTAGGTACGACGATGGAGAGCATATTAGATGCAATGGAGAAAGACATCACAGAGGTTAGAGAAGTAGGTAGTCTGAGAAGGGAGTTCGGGTTAGTGACTTGGAGAACTTTCACTCAAAAGCTAGTTGTTAAACGGGAAGAACCAAACCACTTATGTACCCCATCGAGCATCCCATTCTACCCGATCTAGGATTTGGGTAGCCCATACTACCCTAGGGACATCCCATACTATCCTTATCATATCACCACCCCTGAAAAGCCGACATCCCGACGACTGCACTCTGCGACACTTCACTCGGCGTTGATTCATTCTACTCCGATCAGCCCCTCTGCAGGTAGCCCTCTTCGTGCCGTCGTCAAATCAACTCCGGTACCAAATGATGGAACCCAAGTGACATGGGGAACCCTCCCTAAAAAGCTAGTTGTTAAGGGGGAAGAACCAAGCCACTAAAATACCCCATCGAGCATCTCATTTTACCCGATGTGGGACTTGGGTAGCCCATACTACCCTAGGTACATCCCATACTATCCCCACCCCCCTCAGTTTTCCATTAATCGATGCAATTAATTTTTTGAAAAGAGAATATGACAAACATGAACCTGACAATTACAGTTTGGCTCTATATGAATGTCTTATTGTAACTTTGCAACAATAAACAATTGAACACTGACCAAATGCTTGATGGGTGCTTGCATTAATATGATTATAGTTTCATAAAGTGATTGTCACAAACATAAACAGTTCATACATTGAAATCTTTTTAAAAGGCAGGTTTAATCTAACTGCTGAGATTCAGGGGGGGGAGAGGAGGGGATGACACCAAACAATACCAGAAATAACATATTTCTAGGATGGGAGAATATGTCGAAGCAATTGTCAATGAAAGTGCAGTGACATTCAAATTCTAATAGCTATCTTAGTTTGCAGCATATGGAAAAAGAGAATAGCAGGAGATGGATTATTTAGAAAGTAAAGTGGTTCAAGTATAAAGAAAAATCACCTCATCAAATGCATTATCAAGAAGCTCAGCTATGGCTGCAGACAAGAACAAGGAAACAAGGAGAGTCATGTGAAAAATCAAAGGTGGAATATTAGAAGAATTAAGGAAGAAAATAGGTTGGTTTAATTACACCGGAGGTCCATGAAAAACACAGATCAGTTGGATACCTAAAATATACATCAATTCAATTCACTTATAAAAAAAACAATTGGAACCTAATCACACATAACTATCAAGGGGCTAACCCAGCGGTTAATTTGATGACTTGGCAAACAACAATTTGTTGATGTAGCAGTCAATTTCATTCACTTGACAGTTATAAATAACTTATAACGTATCTGATTTGAAAAACCAAGGAACCTAAATGAGTCAATTTATCTGGATGACAGATCAGGTATTTTTCAGAGATACAACGTGTAATTAAAACCAAATAAGTTTATATAGACCAGTGCCAACATACCACCAAATGCCCATTTATGTGAAGTTGCATTTGAATGAAGGAACATAGGGTGGACATGTAGGTAATTGTTTGCATCTGCAATCCCAAAAAAAAATCCATGTAGCAATAATAAGTCCATATTGAAAAACAATCCGGTACATACAAACCTAACACGAACCATGTATTATCTGAAAGCCATAATTCAAATGAAAGTCAGGTGAAAAAATAAATATTTGATGAGCTAACATTACGATTACAAAACCATGATTGAAAGATATTGGGTGGGAATATTCCTCAATAAAAAGTATACTAATTTGCAAAGAGATTAGATTACTTTGAAGTGTGATTTTAGAAGCAAGCCCATCATCATAATTCCCAGCTTTCCAGAACTGCCTACAAAGGGGTGCTACACCAATTGGTGATGTGGAGGATAGGCCTGAGTCATCAACTGGTGACAGCCCTTGTTCCAAAACACTAGAGCTACTATGACCTGTACTTGGTGTTGGAACATTAGAGCTTCTATTTTCTTCAGAATCTTGATTAGCAGCAGGAATATGAGATTTCGGACGCTTGGTTACTTGGCCTTTGTTGGTCTTATTTATTTGTTTTCCACCCTCTACCAAATCTGACTCAAGCTTAACAGTTTTGGGACCAACATCTCCGCATTCATCATCACTAGATAATTCAACAATTTCCCGAGGGCCCATCATTATCCCCGCAATGAAAGTAAATCAGACACAATCCTGTGTACTTCAACGATACTCTTCTCCTCCCCAACAAATTCACCTTCAAAAAATTAGCAGTGAAAGTAAATAACCAAAAGGGAACCATACTAGGAGCAGCAGAAAATCTTGCTAATGTAATCTTAAGGAGCTGGAACTCGAAATGCTGCCGTAAATGGGGGAGAGAACAATTTTAAGAAAGATAGAGCACCTGGTCAGAGAGCTTCGGTTGAGCGTTTTGCAGAAAGAGAAAATTCAGCAGATATTTTCCGGGATAACTTTCAGACTCGTTTCTTCAACCGCTCGAGCTGCCATTGACATTGAGCTTCAAAACGATCAGAAAGGGGAAATGTGAGATTTATCGAGAGAAACGATTTAGAAGGAGAAACGGGAATGATTCCTCAACCAGAATATAATTCCTCATTTTTCCCCTTTCCATCTAATTCTTTCATAAACCTGAGAGATGAAAAGTCTTTAGGGTTTGGTCGAAAATCTTGAAAGAAAAAGAAGAAAAGGTTTTAATTAGATCAAGAATGTACCAGCTGACACCATAGTTAATTAGTTATGGCCGTTCAGATGTTTTTTTTAAGGTGGGTTGGGTTTGTTCATGAAAAATAAGTTTTTTTTTTTAAAAAAAATTAGTTAATCAACTAAAACATACTCAATGTTAATGAGTCGGATACTTATAAAAAAATGTTTATTGGGTCCAATAAATTCGTGAACCCGTCAAATCCAATCCAATTCGTGAATTTTGTTTGTATTAGTGGGTTAGTTCATGTTAAAAAATTCAATTGAGCCATTTTGATTTGATCCGTATGTTTTAAAAATACTAATCTATTAGATCCACGAACCTTCTATCTTTAAAAAGAATATAGAGAAAATCGTTAAGTTGGTCGCTGAAAGATTTGGATTGTCCTAATTTAATTCTTGAAATATGCAAGTGCCTAATTTAGTCATTGCAATATAAGGTTTTTGTTCCAATTTGGTCTTTTTTAGTTTTTCTGTCAATTTGATAAACGGCCAGTGACATGTGGACATGTGACATATCCCTTCTCTGTATATTTTACCTCGTCATGTCACATGTCCAACCGTTTATTAAATTGACAGAAAAATTAAAATTGATTAAAGTGAGACAAAAAAAATATCTTTCAATGACTAAATTAGGTATTTGTATCTTTTAGGAACTAAATTGAGAAAATCCTAATTTTTTATGGACCAACTTAATAATTTACTCAAAAATATATGTTATGTATTTTAACTTGTTGTCCTTGTGGCCTCTTCCCATTTTTCTCATTCTTCCTCATCACTCTTTTTCTATCTTCAATTGCTTCTTTTTCTACCATTATTATTTTTCTTTTGATTTTCATTTTTCCTTTTTTCTTACTTTTTTTCTTCTTCTCTTTTGATTGCCTTCTCTTTCTTTTTGACTTGTTAACAACTTTTTAGACTATGGAACCCTAAATGAGTAAATAGTGCTTTGGAAAACTGTTAAATAAAAAAATATTATGAAGCCGCCAACTAGAACTGACACAAATTAATTATGATCGGTTGGGATTGATTCAATTCAGTTTCAATAATCATTTGTTGATCACTAAATCCAACTCAATGTGTCAACAATATTAAACCAACCCACAGTTGACTTGGGTTGAACCGATATTTACCCCTAAACAACCCCTACCCAATTATTAGAGTTGGGAAGGTGGACTAGCTCATCAAGGTTGGTTCCTTTTTTTTTTTTTTTTTGAAACTTGGCTTGCATTGGTTCATGAAAAATGATTTAATCAACTCATATAAATCCTAACTCTAATAAATTATTAGAGCTATCAAATTGGGCCTATTTGTTAAGGTGGGCTAGTTCGACTCACACGGGCTATCCCACTACAAGTCACGAGTTAAATGGGTAAAAAAAACATTCAACCCACCTCACTTTAACAGTTAAACGGCTCGACACTTTTTGAAGAACAAAAAAACTATAATTTTTTAACTATAAATAATTAATAAAACGGACCAAAAAAAACATTACACGCCAACTCACCAAATAGATAAATTAAATAGGTAAGGTACATTTGATACTCTCAACGTTTGAGCTGCCTTTAATCAAATATGTTCCTAATGTTTAATTACGATAAATTATGCCCCAATGTTTCATTTTTTTTGAATAATCTTAATTACTCATTTTTTTTATAAACAACAAATACAAAGGCTAAACACTAGCCAGCAGGCCAAAAGATCCCGGCTTCACTTAAATCACTCTTGAAAGCGTCCTCACAACACTGGGGGGCCTATCAAACATGCTAACTCCAATAGGAAGGCTATGACCATGCTTGGCCAGACTATCGGCCACACTGTTTCTGTTTCTATTTCTAGTTCCTTCTTAGCCATCTCTATAATCTCTTAGATCAAGCCACGACACGGACTTCTACTGTCTTCCTCTTTATCGACGACATTAATGGTCATCATAGAGTCAGTCTCAAATATCACCTTTTGAAGACCTTTCTCCCATGCTACCAGAAGCCCCAATAGCACTCCCCACACTTCAGCTTGAAAGTTTGAGCCATTGCCAAGATTGTTGGCAAAGCCAGTAACCCAGCACCCATTGTGGTTTCGAATCACACCACCACAACTGTTCTTGTTATCTAACTCCCAACTAGAGCCATCAACATTAATCTTATATATGCCACCCTTTTATTTCAGGAGCCTGCCACAATGCCAAATTCTCCTCCATCCCAATGGCTTGAGACCGAGTTTATAGATTTGTTAAAAGCATGAGCTTCATTGTAGTTTTTTACTTGTATTGCAATTGCAGTGGCAAGAGATATGGCTTCTCCCACTTTTTGTTGAAAATGAAGTCATTTCTTTGCTTCCACGTGCTCCAAGCTGCAACAACAAAAGTTGAGCTCCAACCCAAATCACCATCCCTACTCCAGCTTCTCGAAAGATTATCTCTTATCTAATCTTGGGTGTTAGAGTTGAAAAAATCATTCCAATGGTTAGGGTGAACAAGTTTCTCCCATAAAGGTCTCACCCATCTGCAGTCCCTAACGGCATGAGTAACAGACTCAGGAGCTTCACCACTGCGTTTGCATAGGTCATTGTTAGTACAACCCCTTTTCTTCCTTTGAACTTCGGTCATGATGCTCTCATGGCAAAGATTCCAAAGGAAATATATGTTTCTTTCAGTACAACTTGCACTTCCAAATTCTCTCCCAAGTCTTCTTCTTGTCACACGGGTCTTAGTGTTGTAAACTGGTATAGGCCGTTTTGATGGAAAATTTCCCATCATGCATAAGGTCCCTAGCAAAACTATCATGGCTCTGGTCTGGCTAGGAGGTTGAATACTTTCAATAGATGCAAGGCAATCATCTGGAAATATGGTGTCAAAATACTCCTTTTTACTCATACTGTTAAAATAAATTACGATTGTAGTTTACGAGCTGAAAGTTGTTTGACCATCCTTTCCCAATTGTTTTTGGCCAATGTATCAGTTGATTTTACTGCAAAATGATGTATTTAATCTCTCCGTTCAAATTAAACAAAATGGGATCCAAGCACAAGGTAAGGCGTTGGAAGAATTATGTTCTTGGCAAGCCGCCAAGCCCCCAAGGTTTTGAAAATTAGGGCTTCATTTAAAAAAAAAATAATATGGTATAAGAAAAAAAAATGCTGACTAATATTAAAAAATACAAAGTAACATGTATTACAACATCTTTAAGAAGATAACAGAGTTATAACAGAACATAACGGCAAGGATTAGTTTATAATTAATATTGAATTATAAGGAATTAATTACTCTCTTTCTTAGTATATGAACGAACTTACAAGTGTGTCGAAAGTATAGGGACCAAATGCCTAATTTAACTGATTTTTTTAAAAAAAATTAATATTTTAAATTATAAAATAATTTACAATATTTATATTCATTTAAAATTTAAAATAATAAAACATATTGATAAGATATTAATTAAAGTAATTAGATAGAATAATTAATATAATTTGAATTAATATAAAAATCATAAAATTAATTCAATGTATATATTACTAAAAATAAATTAACATTTTTCTAAAAAATGAGTTACTAGGCCTGACTTGATCCTAATCTAATTTTGCCTTGTGTTTTTAAGGTTGAGTTGAGCTGAACTATTTTAAATTAGGGTAAAAAATTCTTTAACTCAAGCCTATATTGTAGCTAGCCCATATAACTTGTTTTTCTTCATGTTTAGACAAGGTTATCCATTGTCAAACACAGTGACTAATATTCTCGCTGAATTGTAGACACCTCGAAGGGTGAGATAACTGGCTCAATGATTTAAAGCTGCTCCATTTCCAATGTCATAGATCGAACTCCTGACATTTGATTAAGGATGGATAAATTAAATCCCCTCTACTCATTCATACCCTTACCTATTAGGTTAACATGTAACATGTTTTGACACCTTTGTCATGCTTTACTCCCAAAGCCAATTATCATTGTTTATAAACAATATAATTAAGCTGACTTAGTTAACCAAACTTTTAAATTTTGTTTAATTTGAAGGGACAATTTTAGTAAAAGAGTTGTGACAGACAATTTATTAGTTTGTCTTAGGTTAATTTGTACCCAAAAAAAACATTTTTAATTTTATATTACTAAACTATCTATAATTTTGATTTGCAATAAATTTTAATTTTTATGGTGCAATTAATATTATTTAAACATATAAATAGTTATATATATTAATATATATATTCACCGTTGTTTTTTATTAATTGACTAAAATAAGATTACAATTAATTTTACGTATAGAGCAAGCTCTAATGTAAATGTCTTAAAATAATATATAAAATTACCCCAACAAGAAAAAATATCATTGAATTGGTAAGAATGCCATGTTGTTTTCCTCCATTAATCTGAATTTGATTCTTGTTTAAAATATACACGCAAATAAGATAAAATTCTTGTACGATGAGAGTACTAAATTACAAAACATTCTTCTATTCATTCAGTATTTTTTTTTAATATCAATGTTGATTTATACTAATAAAGATTTACCATAAATGAATTATAATTTATAATTTTATTAATTTAAATAAATAATAAATAGAAGTGTTATAAAATCTTTAGTACTTTCATAATACCCAATATTCTCTCATCCGATCGAGTGTAGTGCTATATACTTGCATCCTGAAAATTAAGTGAGAAAGTTTTATTTGCAAACTTTTCATTTTAACCCCTTTCTTAGTATTTTAATATAAGATTTGATTTTTCTTTTCAAAAAAATAATATAAGATTTGATTTAAGGCTTAGAAGTTAAACTCTTATAATTGTTTTTCCAAGGCGTAACTTTTTTCACCACTAATCAACGGTGCCTCAACTCCTATCGGAGTCTCATTTTGTTCTATTATAGGATAATTTTAATTCCCTTAAATCCGTATATTTACAATTTGTTAAAAGTAAATCTAAGAAAACCATGTACAAAAAATAGCTAAAGTTTTTAACATGATAGAATTCCTTTTTTTTTTTTCAATTTAATCCCTTTATTCATTGAAATTCTTTTGTATATAAAATGATATTGCTCTTGTTTGTATATGTAACACCAAGTGAATAACTAAATACGCCAAGTGAATAAAAATAAATGGTCAAATTAAGAATAGGCGTCAAATAATAAACAAAATGTGCCGACTTTTGGAATGCAAAGCACTATTACAGAGGTCCATATGCAGTTTTCAAAAATACAAGTTCCTTGAGTTAATGCAGAAATACAATTATTATAAATCGTTTCTAACACTAGCCAGTAGATTAAGAATTCGAGCTCATCAACTCTTAAGTTAGATTATCTCAAAATTCAATATATGTGTGTGTATATATATATATAAACAAAAAAGATGTTGGAAGAAAGGGCTTGAGAAATACAAGGAGATGCAAACCACATGTGGATACAATGGCACAAGGAATTAGGAACGTGGCAACTAAAACACTAGGTATATCTAGAGGTTTTGGACCGAAGGGGAAAGAATCTTGGTGGTGGGATGAAAGTGTACAAAATAAGATTAAGGTTAAAAGAGAATGTTATAAAACATGGCAGTCATGTAGAGATAATGTAAGCTGGGAGAATTATAAGGTAGCTAAGAAAGATGTTAAGAGGATAGTGTCAGAGACCAGAAATAGGGCCTACGAAGGGTTTTACCAATCTTTAGGAACCAAAGATGGGGAGAGAAAAATATTCAAACTTGCTAAGAGTAAGGAGAGAAAGACAAGAGACATAGATCAAGTGAAATGTATTAAGGATGAAGAAGGTAATATCTTGGTAAAGGACCAAGATATTCAAGAACGATGGAAGGATTATTTTGACAAACTTTTTAATGAAGGACAAACGGCAGCTAGTCATACATACTAATGGGCTAAGTACTAACGAAGAGGATCTCAATTATAGTTTCTATCGGAGAATACAAGAGCACGAGGTGGCACTAGCATTGAAGAGAATGGATAATAGCAAAGCAGTAGGACCGGATAATATACCCATTGAGGTGTGGAAGAGCCTAGGAAGCAAAAGTGTAAATTGGTTAACAAAGCTTTTTAATGTGATATTGAGATCCAAGAAAATGCCGGATGAATGGAGGAAAAGTACTTTGATCCCAGTGTATAAGAACAAGGGGGATATACAAAATTGTGCAAATTATAGGGGGATCAAACTCATGAACCATACTATGAAGCTATGGGAGAAGGTTACCGAGCGGAGGTTGAGGGTGGAGACGCGAATTATAGAGAATCAATTTGGGTTCATGCCAGAGAGGTCAACCATAGAGGCAATATATCTATTAAGAAGATTGATGGAGAGATACCAGAGGTTTCATAAGGATCTATATATGGTTTTTATTGATTTGGAAAAGGTCTATGATAGAGTACCGAGAGAAGTATTATGGAAGGCTTTGGAAAAGAAAGGAGTACGAGTGACCTATATCCGAGCAATCAAAGACATGTACGATGGAGTCACGACTTGTGTGAGAACACAAGGTAGTGTTACGAAGGATTTTCCTATAACCATAAGACTACATCAAGGTTCAGCTTTGAGCCCTTACCTCTTCAATTTGGTATTGGATGTGCTCACTGAACATATACAAGAGGCAGTACCAAAGTGTATGCTTTTTGCTGACGATATAGTCTTGGTTGGAGATTCCAAAGAACAAGTAAATGAAAAATTAGAGAGATGGAGACAAGCTTTGGAGACATATGGATTTCGCATAAGTCGAAGCAAAACAAAGTATATGAAATGTAAATTTAGTGGTAGGGACGTTGATTCTAGGAGTGAGGTGAAACTTGGAGATTACCCCATGCGGAAGTCACAAGTTTTAAGTATTTGGGAACGATAATACAAAATAATGGAGAAATAGAGGAAGATGTAAACCATAGGATCCAAGCAGGATGGATGAAATGGAGGAAGGCTTCAGGTGTTATTTGTGATAAGAAAGTACCGCTTAAGCTTAAGGGAAAATTTTATCGCACCGCAATAAGACCAGCTTTACTGTATGGTACTGAATGCTGGGCGATAAAAAGCCAGCATGAGCACAAATTCAACGTGGCAGAAATGAGAATGTTGCGCTGGATGAGTGGTCACACTAGAATGGATATGATTAGGAATGATTATATTAGAGAGAAAGTGGGGGTAGCACCTATTGTTGAAAAATTAGTCGAAACACGTCTTAGGTGGTTTGGTCATGTACAAAGGCGACCGGAAGAGGCTCCGGTACGTAGAGTTGACCAAATGGAAGATAACCTAATAACTAGAGGTAGGGGAAGACCAAAGAAAACAATAGGAGAAATGATTAAGAGGGATCTAGACATAAATAACTTAACCATAGAAATGTGCAAAGACAGAACATGTTGGCGTCGCTTGATCCATATAGCCGACCCTACCTAGTGGGAAAAGGCTTTGATTGTTGTTGTTGTATATATATATAAAATAAAATAATGAAAATTTTTATAGGAGAGCCGTAAATTTTTGCTTTCATAGTCTTAACAATTGTATAACGCAACTGTCAAGCCAAATTAATTAATAACCTCTTATTTATTGATTTATTCGTGAACCTAAAATAGTTTTCTTACATGATATGAAAAAAAAAATTGATGCCTACCTTGTAGATTAAAATTGAGTTAGATATGGAAAAATATTTTTGCATATTAGTCTATTAGTCACTCTTTTTTTTTTTAATGAGCCACGACCACGAGTATCTTCCACAGTTCTACTCATCCATTTAACAGTCTTAAAAACTAATTCCATTTGATTTGGGCAGGATAAATCACAAAGGGAACAAATCTCTCTTGAATCTCAACTAAGTTTTAATACAATTGCCTTCCCAAAACACGTTACTTTGATATAAATAACTTCTTTGGACGATAGGAAAAGAAACGAAAACACACTATTGAATTATTTCGGGTATGTTTAGTATGCAAGAAGGGAATAGAAAAAATTTTATTATGTTTGGTAATAAAATTTAAGAATGGGAATAAGAATGGAAATGAATTAAAATTATTACTTTACCCCTAATATTAAAAAAAATTATGATGGTGTCAAATCAAATGGCTTAATGGACATTTCACACCGGATCCGGATCTGTTAAAGTGCAAATCCGATAAAATGCATAAAGTGTATAATATGAACTGTTGGATAAAACTATTACAGTACGGACACGAATCTCAATTTTTATTTAACGATCTAGATGATGCACTTTATACACTTTATACATTTTACACTTTATTTGATCGTTTTCCATCTCACACCTCAATTTTTTTTAATAATTTTATGCAAAAACCGAGAAACAATTCCTTTCTTTCACCTGCCTATAATGTCCATCCTTTCCATCTTTTTCTCTCACACCAAATATGAGAAACATGCGTAGCCTTTGGTCATGTTTTTTAGCTGAGAAAGGAGAAGAGGAAGGAATGGGTGAAACTTAGTGGGTTTCACCTATTTTTTATTTTTTCATTTTTATTAATTTTTTTTTTTAAAAATGTCTATTAACTCTTTGATTTGATACAATCATAACTTTATTTTTTTTATTTTAATATAAAGGACAAAATAGTAATTTTAATACATTTTCCATTTCATTTTCATTCTCAATTTTTACTACTAAACATAACAAATGCATTTCCATTCCATTTCCCTTTCAGTGTAAAGATCGTGCCACTCGTGTTTCAAATAAATGAGGATCCTCTAAAGTAATCCTCTACATTTTTTGGTAGAGTTATGAGAGAGAAAGAGATGAGGAAAATATTTTATTTCTTAATTTTCTTCTCTCCCAAATTTTCTTCTCTCTATCTCTCTCATAACTCCACCAAAAAATGTAAATGATTACTTTAGAGGATCCACTCTATTTTTTATAGGTGTCTTTTGTATTATGCTATTTTATATGCTATAATATCTTGCATATCGTTGTGGCATGAAATATTATAATATCGTATATCATGCATGTTCATTACATGTCTTCAATTGGTATGACAGCGTGATGAAGATTACCGATGTAAAATGCATAAATTTAGTTGCTTATGTTGTTACGTTAATATTATTTACTTTCGTTTTCAAATCTTTCATATATGTTTAGTTTATCAACACCAGAATGCATAAAGTTAAAGCGCATACATAAAAATATACAATTACACATTTTACATGCATTTATGCTTTTACAGAGTAATATAAATATTATAATTAATTACAACAATAAAAGTTTTTGTCTGCTAATGAGATCAATTACGTAACTATCTTAGTATTAATTTTTATGGATAGTTTTTTCATAGTTACATATATTTTAATACCAATGTTGACATAGATGTAAGGACTCTAGGTTCCTTAATTTCATGTCGCATGTTCATGGTAGGGAGAGATGGGAATGGAAATAATTCACTTTGGAGACCTCCTCCTTCTGTGCCCATACTAAGCCGAAGTGGTGTGACCAATTGCCCACCACTTGAGCACAAAATAAAAAAACTATTTTAATAATTTCTTGTATCGTTTTCTTATGTCTCTAAATCTTGCAACAATATTTTAATTTCATCCTTAAAATTTTTTTGCTATCAATATCATGTCAAAAGTTATGGATTATAATCAATTTTGTTCCAACCTCTATTGCCATCCAAATCACTAAATGATACATGACAGAGTGACAACACATGTAACATGACTAAACCATATAAAGCTATTATTATTATTCAAACAAAATAAAAAATGAGACCATTAATTAATTTGCATCTAAAATTCCATAAAATAGTTGCTGTAAAATTATGCATGGCTTGGCCAGGGTTCATTTGGCAGGGAAATAGAAATGACCAATTCACAATAGACAAATATATTTAGGAGTCTATTATTCATTTTGATTAACAATCAAATTAAACAAAGCATTAATCACACATTCAATCTAACGTCCAACAGCAATTTATTAGCATTCAAGCTAGGAGCGGGAGCTAGCATTTACAGCTGTTAGAGAAGTTTAAGTGAAAGAAGGGAAATTCATCAAAGATATATTCCGCCAAGGATCATGGCAATTACGTACATATGTAAAACTGCAACACACAATATCTATACAAAAGCAAACGGAATTAAGCTAATTAATTAAGGATCTCACCTCATCAGTCACTGGTGGAAAAAGGTCCATAGAGGCCATCCAACACTGCAGCTTGCATTTCCTCCGTCGGTTTCCAATGGCGCTTCCTTTGGTTTATAAACCAATTATTTATCTGCTTCTGATCCAGACCTGTCCATTCAGCTAAGGCAACTTTGTCTGCTTCCTGGGCCATTTAACAATATATGTTAGAACTATATCTATTCAAGACTTTAGAAAACGTATCAATATAATATTTCAGTTTGGAATGTAAAACCCTACGATTTTGAGACATACAATACAACACACTATTAGTCCATAAAATATTCATTTTTATTCAAACATACCAAGAATTTATAAGTACCTAATTAAAGTACAAATGGGGAAACACCTTAAAAAGTTTGCAAACCCTAACTCTTGATTAGTGCTTACAAGAATAGGAACGTTAATTTGCGGACTAGCTACACATTCCACAAGAAACTTATAATAATAAATTATTAACATAATGCTTTAATAAGAGAGGATTACCGTCGGGTATGGCCATTTAAAGTGAACATTCCACCATGCAAGTAATATTTGTCTTGCTTCTTTTGGTAGCTTTTCTTTCTTCTTCTTTTTCGAAAATTCATGCTTAAGACCACTAATATAGCCACTATATCTACGTAGAAGCTTATCCTTCAACTCTCGATCTTCATTTATCCTCTTAGACTCGTTTTCCTCCTTCTCTTCTCTATTAAGGTCCTCTTCGGATGATCCAGTATCTTCATCTAGCAAATGGAAGAAAAAGAAAAAAATTAATTAAACAATGTGCAGGTGTGCAACCCAATAATTCATTTAATTTGGTCACACTTATCCATGCATGAAAAATAATCACTTGCATTGACGGAACAACCACCCAACTATATTTTTGTACACTAAGTTTAACAAACAAGAAGACAATCACATAAGAGCGTACGCCTACAATTGCATGGAGTAGCTGCTGGAAAATAAGCGGAGAAATCTAGGTGCTAAACCTAAATCAACGTTTCTTTTTCTATGACCAGAAAACTTACGAGAAATTTAAAGCCTTTCACATGAGCACCTTGACAGCTAGAATTCCAGGTCAAATAATGTTCAACTACAACCAGATGTCAGATTGGTAAAAAGATTAAAACTAGCAATGTTAAATACGATATATAAATCGATTACGAGGGGCATCTAGATGTCCAAACCGATCAGACAATTAATGAATGTTACCTGGAGTTTTTTATTTTTTTAATTTTAATTCTGCACAAGTTTCGCAATGTAAAAAAACAATTGTAAATGCACGAGAATGATATGCCTTCCTTCATTAATCTGAGTGTTAAACATATACGCATCAGATCACGTGATCTCAGTGTGCATAATAAAAACTAACTTCTTAACTGTACATAACTGAACAACAAACAAAACTTATTTACAATTACAAGTAGAACTTCCTACTTATTTACAAACAAGTACTTGTATTTTTTGACTCTATGATGCAACTTGTTGCATCATGCAATGGGTTATGTGACATAATTATAGCCATTGATGTGATTCAATTGCATTGCATGATGCAACAAAATAACAAGTGTCACAATCCTGTTGGCTAAAATTACATTGCATAATGTAACAATAACATTTTTTTCCCATTCTCATTCCTATTTCTTCAATCCAAAAATATGATAAAGAAAAAAAAGACAAAAAATGTCACCCTTTAAGTCATCTCTCAACAGCTCAAAATGTTGTATTTCTTCAATCTCCACTTGTACTCACAACTATCAAGTGCGTCCCATTTCCAACACAAAAAAAAAAGATATAAAATCATATTAAACCCTTGATTATTCAAATGTTCGGGATTCATTTCACTAAATTTGTCTAGCTGTCCGGTCATGGAGCAGGCAGCCACTACTAAAATGAAACATGGGTTGTGGCATCAAACATTATTGTGGGTGAGATTCGGAATCAAGGTAAGAATATCATGAGAAAAAAACAAGATGCAGAAGAGAAAGAATAATGGCAGACAGTAGGAGCAGGAAAAACCGGCAAAGCACATGCGCAAAGGACATGCACGAATCGGGCAAGATTCCCCATTTCCGGGGATGTGACGCAACAAAGCACAGCCATACCGCGGTGACTAAAGACCGAGGAAGGGGAAAGCAAATAAAGAGGGAATAAAAGTTTGTTGTGTCGTATCACAGACACTAGACTTGTCTGCGAAGCAAAGCCACGACCCTCAAAACTCAGCTTTGAGTTGAGACTTGAGAGAGTGCCCTCTTCTCGATCGGTGTTGTCATTTGTCAGGTTGAGTGTACCAACCAGCAAGACACTCACCCGTCAACTCATTTTCAGTACCAATTCTGTAGGCTTCCTTTTTCCGACGACTTCTTAGTTGTATCAGATGATGGAGTACCAATTGGTTTTTAGGGCAGTCGTTGTGAAAGCATGCACTTCAACTTTTTTTTCTTTGTTCACGCGAGCAACCTGACTAGTTTGAGTTTCTTTTTTAAAGTTTACTTTATAAATTGCTGGGGTTTTTATTGTTTTGAATCTTTAACCAGTGCTTGAAAACACTGGTTACTAAAACCCAAATTTTAAACTACACATTTTTGCCTGACAACTTTTACAGCCTTTTGAAATACGACTTTGACCCGTCCTTTCGGCCCAACTATAGAGCAATTCATAACTTCATACATTGGAGGGTGGAATTTCTCTATCTTATCCTGAAAAAAATTGGGTTGCCTAATTCACGCCTGATCTCATGGCCTCTACATTCTTATACTGAGGGTAAGTATTTTCAAATGGGTTTATCTAATTAACAACTTTTTAAACATTTTTATAATTGGTTGAAAGTAAATTTATTCTTTTGAAATTAATAAAAAGTCATAAAAATAATTTTATAATCTCTCCTATAATCTTTACAATAATTTTTAACCAGTGCCTTAAAACACAGATTAGCAAAATACTTTTAAATTTACAGAAGATAGACAAACTATTTCTTGGCCTTAAAAAAAGACAGATAAACTATTTAATCCTGAAATGTTTACAATATAAATTTTTTTATTTAAATGTTTTAAAATGCCAATATAATTAAACTAGGAAAATTTTAGTTTCAATAATCTACTAATATAGAAGTTATGTGATAATTAGATATCGAGTTTTTAAAATTTTTGACAAATCTAATTGGTTGATTAATGTTTCATAAGCTATGAAACATAACAAGTATTTTTCAAGTTAAGATTTTCCAGAACTAGGTCATCTATTATAAAGTATAAAGATTAAATGATTAGGCTATATCTTTTAAACCTAAATACCTGCAACATGAAAAACTTGAGAGCGCTCCTTTTCTAGGTGCTACATTATGGTTAGCAACATATCAGGAGTTCGAGTCACCCAAAAAAGGGCTGCGCAGAGGTACCAGAGCAGAATATCTGGACCCCAGGAAAAGAAGGGCTAGCGTGTGATCCGCAATGATCTATCTGTAGCATCAAGTGCGGGCGTCCATGTGGTCAGAGCGATGATTCCACAAGTTGGTAATTGGCACCCCACGTACTAGAATATACGTGAGATCCCTATTCCTTTTCACACATATATACACACAAAACAAAATCGGAAAATGAAACAATAAAAATCCTTTAACAAATTACCATAAATGTGGCGTGGCATAAGCATATAAATGCACGACGCATAAAATTAAAGCTCAATAACAAATAAAGTTTGTCTGGAATAGCTATATACATGGATTAAACAACACCACACAAAGATTAAAAAAGAAAAAAAGCCAGGTGGCAATTAAATTAGTAAATCACTGGAGGAATTCCAAGAAACTAAGCATGTAACACATAATTAAGATACTATAGTTGTTTAGCAGTTTAACAAAAATAAAATGATTATTCACACGCCCACAAGATGTACTTGTTTAATTTATAGATAACTAGGTTTTCAGTGTTAGTTATTCGGTTTGATATGGCAGACTACAGTTAAACCTGGCAAGATAAAAAGAAGGCATACACATAATAATTCGCACGTGCATGTAATCATCAACATTAAAACGTAATAATTAAAGTCATAAGACTACAAATTAGGTGATGGACGACACACAGACAGAAGTCAAGAACTTATAATCTGGAAAGCACAAGGAATAATATGAACCCGCAGTGGAAGAGTGGCAGCTCTTCCTGTAGAATCTTGACTTATAATTACAGTTCATCTACTTAAAGTGACTTCGAAAGATAAATCAGTGTTTTTGTAAATTGAATGCGCTATTTCCCATTGGTGTCAAAATAAAATAAACTAGGACTTGTAAACGAAGGAATGACGGGAAGGATACAAAATAACAACCGGAAGAAAAGCAAATATAAAGACTAAATTAAAATTTGTAAGATTTAAAAGGTTTACAAATTCACTTATTTTGATTAAAATATAATTTTGATGACATTAAAATTTTAAAAAGGTTATAATTCGATAAAAAAAAATTTAAAAAACTGTTATTTTATTATTACTATTTCAACATGTCAAAAGAGCAGAATGAAGAGTGTAATATACACCAAAATATAGAGTAAAGTATCATTTTGTCCATCTTAATTGACAGTTTTTTTTTTAATTCGGTCAAAAGAGCAGAATGAAGAGTGTAAGATTGAACCTAATGTGCATCTTCAGGCTAGATGACTAACTAAATATATACAATATAAACCTCAGACAACAAGGACTTGAATCTATTGTCACTTTTCAATTTAACTATAAATTAAATATGACTTTACAGAAATTGTAAGTAGAAAATAAACAAATCATAGCAGCGCCTTAATATAGAGAAAAACAAAAGGAAATTTATTACCTTGGTCGAGGTGCAAAAGAGTCTGAGTGAAAAATAATAATTCAGCATGAAAACAGAAAAATTAATTCCAAAGCAATGACCAAGAAAACTGCACAAGGGGGTCAAAGCTACTAATTGTTTGCCCCCAATATATTCTTATGTATGCTAGAACACAATTAGAGATTTAAGATGGAAACTACCGAACAGATAATCTTAAAAGTTAAAAGTACCCAAAGATGCCTGGGAACAGAATTACAGTCACTTCCTAGAAGTTTGACCCTTCTTAACTATAAAATCTAAACAATATATGCTTAAGGATAACTTCTATTCAGAACTTCAGATGACTTCTGCACAAGTCTAAAGCACCCTACAGTGATATTAGAAATTTAAGAAACCAACACAAGCATGCAACCAAACTGGGAAAAAGCACATAAAGTCTTTTATAAAAGCCTCTAAGGTCTGACTAAGTGCATTTCCGAATTGGACAATCCTGAAACAACTACTCTCTTTCACATGTTCACAGCTGTTATTTTCCACCGAATCATAAGCTTCAGGGCAAGAAATTTTCAAATAAAGCAGCTTTATCTAGAACTGATAGCATAAATAGCCTAAGAACATATTATAAATGCAGTTGTACTTGTCACCTTGATCATATAAAGGTTTTACTAAAATAAATTATGCAACAAAAGCCAATAGTATTAGGTACAAAAGCATAAGCATTATACAAAGGTTATTTATTAATTATAGATATAGCCTCAAAAGCAGGAGCAGTAATAGATTAAACAAATATACACTTGATCGATATCAAAGGAAGATGAGATTAGTACACTCAACACGTGCAACCACACTACTTGGAACAGTAGCCAGTGTACTTCACTCTGTCACAGATGGATATATTATTCTCATCGAAGGATTTTCTATCTAGAATCTTAACTATGTCAATAATTAATATCAAAGATAAAGCTTCAGGTTTCATCAATTCAGGATTTATTATTTATTCAGATACTCGAAGTTGGACGCAACAATTTGGAGACGAGTATTTCTTAAATACAAATTGAACAGTTCTTCATGTCGAAGACTGTTTTCCAGGTGTGGAAAGTCTAAAATTAATTTCAACCACCATTCATGCACTTCATTAATCCGTAACTTCTAGAAGACATAACTATTCAGTTTAAAAACATAATAAATAAATGGACTAATGAATGTTACTCCTTAGAGCAGGATCTGCAGTACTAATAACGCAGGTAATACCCATTAAAAAAATAAATTAAATATAAGTATGAAGCATCTCACTAGAGCTATATATCAGAAATGACACACGCTTTATCATGAAGTTTAAAAACTCAACTCAAACCTCAATCCCTAGCAAAATATGGCAGTAAGTGAAAGTTTGTCTACCAAATTAAATCCACATGGATAAATCTAATTCAGCAATATTCTCTTTCCTAATAAGTCAACCATTTTCAGTTTTCACAAAGAAAAGCAATTCAAATTTTCCAAAGTATATTAAACTCATGCATAATAAAATTGATAGTAAATAGTGCTCCATCATGGACCTCAGGTTTATTTGGTCATGTTATTTTGATCCGTCTATAAACAAGTTGGTAAATAACCAAATTGGCCTCAGGGTTAAACAGGTTGGCCTATTTATCAATTCAGCCTAATAAGGAATAACATCAATTATCATCCGCAAAAAGATAAACTCTTACAGTATCAAACCAAATGAACAAATACTTAAAGGCAATATAACATAATAAAGTACTATATACAAACTAAATACGAAATTATCATAAAAATAAGTAGCTCAATTCTCAAACCCATAAACAACGTAATGAAATTTAAATCAAAGTATCAAACCAATCGACTAAAACAAATAATAAAGTCTATCAGAAAAGGATAAATATACACGCCAACCCATAGTGAACTTATATAGCTCTTAAGTGAGACAAAACCATCTCAAAATTATACATGTAATTAAAAAAGTATAACCCAATACACTAGTAAGTTAAACCGGCTAACTCCAAAAATATAAAGACTCTAATAATAGCCTACATGTCCTAGAAATAATATGTGAGTAGTAAGAACCATAGAAAAATAAGGAGAGAAAAAGGAAAGAAAAGGGATAAATCTTCTCTCCTGGTCAAACTAGTGATTGCATACGTTGTTTATTACAGTGATTTTTACTTAATTGTTTTGTATTTAGGGGCGGTTTCGTTAAGAAAAAAACTTACATCAATTTTTTTATATCTATTTCTTCAAATTTATTTATCAAGATATAACATGTGTTAGTTTTTTCTTTAATATCAAGTAAAAAAGTCAAGAAAAAATACTCACATAAATAAAATGTCACATGTCATGTTTTGATAAGCAAATTTGAGAAAATTGTTATAAAAAAATGGATATAAGTTTTTTTCTTTGGTTAATGAGGTTGATGATATAATGTTGAATATAATCTAACATATCTAACATTCTTTCTACACAAAATATCTTACTTTTTACAATGTGATAAAATTATGTTTTTACTCTTACTTATTTATTCACCTTTAATATAAGGGATCATTTTACCGACTTTTATTCCATTCACATTACATCACTTTCATATTACTATTCTCATTCCCTCCAATATTTTCATTACCATTACCATTCCCATTTACATTACACCAATCTAACATTCACCTCGTAAATAAACGTGACCTTACTGTTCCTCGTAAATATAATCAAGACCTAACAGGAAAAAAAGGGGCTACCCTTGCTTAAAATGAAATATAAAACAAACCAGTTAATTCTCATTATAGCTAGCTTTTAAATTTCCATAAATTTTATTGATCGTTGCTATATATACTCGACAGCTTTGGACTACCATACGTTCAGTAAAAGTACTGTGTGAGGTGCTGAAAGACTAATCAAATCAATCAGGAAGCTAGACCAACTAGTTTAGGATGGCTTTGACGATATACGCCAGTTCCGCTAATATGGCATAGGTTTTGGCCAAATTTCGCAATATTTTATTATTTTATGAACGTTTTCTACATTATTTTATGGATATGTGCCACGAACTAAGAGTCTGTGAGGTCTGAACATGTGAGCTATCAATCCATCATCTCGATATCAGAATTAATTCAGAAATCAAATAAAAACAAAAGTGATTTTCCAGTGGCATCGGATTAAAATTAAATTAAAGAGAGCAGAGAGAAAAGAGAGAGACCAGGACTGTAGTTTCGGTAAGAACCGCTGCAGATGGAGTTGAGCTGCGCTTCCATGTTGTTAAGAAACGCGGTTGCTTCGTCAAAAGGCTTTGAGAGATCCGATTTGTACTTTACCAACAAATCGCGATACGTTTCCTTCAGATTTACAAATATAAGATGAAATCATAATATATTAATGGTATTGAAGAATGCACATGGAAATTGAATGAAAGATATGGATAGCCACTGTTAGTATTAGGGTTTGGAACTGTTGAACTCTGAAGAACTGTGAGTTTTCCAAGAAAGAGACCATGAATTCGTCGAGCTCGGGATCTGCTCCCAAGCAAGCCGATCTCTGACATAGATCGCCATTCTCTCGTCCGATTTCATCTAACAGTTTCGCTATCTCCGGAGGCGCTCCCACCTGGAGATGAGAGATCAAACAATGTGAAAAAGAGGTAAAACAAAATTAACTTTGTTAAATGGACCTGAAATCGATCAAAAAACACAAATACAAAACGAACTTCAACTGCCTCTAAGCTCTATCTATCTTAATAAATAGACGCAAAAAATTTGCCGGAAACTTAGCCTTCATATTACGCGCCCTGACGGTTGAGTTTTCCACGCCAAATAACAAACTGAGAATGTTTTTTAGAGCCAAAACAATACAGAAGGCGGGAAAATTCGGATTGCGAATTTCGAAAATGCGAGAATTAAAAATTTTCAGTCGAAACACACTAAACTCACACAAAATCTAAAAACCACAACAAAACGAAGAAAAAATAACTGATTCCGAAAATAACGCTTCGGCCTAACAAAATATCTGTTGACTTATGATTACGCTGACGGACGATAAAAGAAAATGGATATATGCGATACCGTTCTCTTTACGTCTCGAAAAAAATTTACCATCGCAAACATATTTCGCGTTTTCTCGGGAACCAAACGAGAAAGAATGCAAAAGAAAGCAGAAAATCCGTCGAGATGAGAGAAAGTACTCCTGTAATTATTCATCTGATAGTGAACTATACCTTCTGGCAATCGATATACGCTTCCAGTAATTGAGGATAAAGAGGATGACAAGCGATTTTAGCGCGAAGTTGTTTAGAAACCTCCTCCTCTTCCTCCAGGCCGGCCTCCGCTCTCTGAACCTCGGCCACCGCCGACGACGGCGCATCAGATATTGCCGCCGACGAAGAAAAACCAGACGAGGCAAATTGCTCCGGTCCGCACGCTGAATTCCAATTCAGCGGAACCATATGGTGCGGCGAGAAGCCGTCGTCGTGGAGATCGGTTGTTTGTAACGACGGAGCCATTGGTGACTGCTCGGAGTAACCGGCGGTGCAGTGGAAGCCAAACAGGTTCTCCATAGATATCTCTCTATGCGGCTGAAGAGAAATTCAAGTTGATGGAGAATTGTGCGATAAACAAAAGCAATAAAAAGAGAAGACAGAAGTAGCTCTTTCTAACGCTTTTAGACTTAAAAGAGTCTACAAAGTGCAAAGTAAAAGTATGGTGCCCAATAGACCAAAAAAAAAAGTATGGTGCCCAAAAAATTTAAAAAAAAATTATTTCTTTTAAATTTTATGTGTAAAAATTCTTTTTAATTTTATAAATGCAAGAATGTATCCACAATTAAATAATTGAGGTAAAATATTATTTAATCCTTGAATTATTAGTTAAATTATTATTTAGTCTTCGAATTATCAAAAATATTATTTTGTCTCCAAAATGTTTAACTATGTCAACTATTTAGTCTCCGAATTTGGCAAAATACTATTTAGTTCCTGAATTTGTAATTATGTCAACTATTTAATCCCCAAACTTGGCAAAAATACTATTTAATCACCGAATTTGCAACTATGTCAACTATAATGGGTAACAGTCAGAAGACTAAATAGTTGATAGAGTTGTAAATTCGATGATTAAATAGTATTTTTATCGAGTCTAGGGACTAAATAGTTGACATAGTTACAAATTCGGGGACTAAATAGTATTTTGTCAAATTTGAGGACTAAATAGTTGATATAGTTGAATATTTCGGGACTAAATAGTATTTTTTTTATAAATTTGAAGACTAAATAATAGTTTGACCAACAATTTAAGGACTAAATAGTATTTTGCCGCAATTTTTGGAATATATATATATATATATATATATATCACCATAATTTCCTTATTCATATCAGATATAATATTATATGACGGTCTAATTTTTTTCCTTATGATCTGGACACTGTCTACTCTAGTGTCTACAATAGTTTCCTGTCTAATGAAAAAAATCTTTGAATTTGTACGTTTATTTATTGAAAAAGAAATATATTGTTTAGAAAATTAAATTTTAACTATTAAAATAAATTATTAAAAACAAATTAACAATCAATAAAAATACTCTTAACGATCAATAAATTATTAAAAACAAATTAACAATCAATTGTCGATAATATTAATTTTTATAATATAATTTTTTATGAATTAAAAAAAATATAATTGAAAAAAGTGTCATCAATCATTATTAATTTCATAAAAAATATTATTATTGACTATATATTGTGACACTCAAAATTAAATTATTAAAAAAAATTTCAATAATTAATAGCAATTATAGAAACATAAATAGTTAACAATATCCGTACACATATTTTTTTTTATGGTAAAAATGATAGTAAGGAAAGGCACTCTCAAGTACTATCAGACAGGATGCCAGTGTATGTACAGACCTAAATCGCAAACAATTTTACTCAATCCATTCGTACACGTACTAAAATAGACATTATATCTAGTAAGAGGTCATCTACCAATGTAATACACTTAATAACATTGCTTATCTTCACAAACATTTCAAATTATAACATGTATACATTCATAAATTACAGCCTTTCAAATTATTGAAAACGTGTCTAGAAAGTATACTGTTATATATTCCATTACGATGGAATCTTTAGCCTCTAAAGACAAAGGTTACTTGCATGGTTATATATATAATATAGAATCAAACCTATATTATATATATTGTGCTCAATTCAAAATCTGTGTGTTCTCCGATCCTGCTGGCTGATCATTTTATTCTAATTAATCAAGGATGCCTATATAAGGGAAATTATAATGTGCATGTTATTAATTATAGGGCAGCATCTTTAGAAATTGGAACTTGGAGAAAAGCATTTGCAGAGTTTATACTTAAAGTGGTAATGTGCTTAACGATGGATGGAATGTCTTTTTTTGCTGGTTTTAATTAATGTACTTTAATTTCATTGTGTATATATATAAGAATTCGTAGATTTTTTTTTTTTTTAAAAAAAAACTCCACAGTGTATGTATATTATGAGTCCATCTAACATATGTCCATAAGATAAATGTCAATAATTTATTTGATTCGTCAAGAAATTTTGTAACATAAATTTTTTTAATTGCGTTTTCACATATTTTTAAACATTAAATGCTCCATTCATCAATTAAATATTAAATAAATTCATATTATATATATGTGCTCCGACACATATCCTCTTTTATCAAATTGGTACTTCACATATTAATTTTGGCAATTTGGTCTCTCATCAACTCATATATATGCACACAGCATCAACTATATTGTTAAAGTATTTAAATAATTGGTTAATTGAGAGACTAAATTGATATTGTCTTGATTAGCATAAACTCGGTGCAATGCACCAATTTTATAAAATATTAAGATGTATTTAAAGAAACTTAAAATAGTATATTTTTTTTAAATAATATTTAGCAGTTATAAAAAATTAATATAAGAAGAACATGGTATATCAAAAAATAAAATAATTATTATTTATCTATCAAACTATCCAAACGCTTAATAGTACAGTTATGAAATAAATATACAAATTAAAGTCTCTATGCCATACTACAAACATAAATAAAATATAAATCATTAATCATCGATGGGAAAAATAATGAAAGCATACTTGACTGTAAAAAATATAGCATATTGACGATTTTTTTTTTTTTACAAAAATTTAATCATAAAATAGATGAGTTATTTATATCAATCATATATACACATGTAATTTTTTTATAGGAGAAAGAAGAACATAATGAGTTATATAAATCATATAAAGACATTGCAAAAAGAAGAAAAAGCTAGTAATAGCATATAATTTTAAAAAAATGATTAATTAATTCTTACCTGTATATCAAGTATCAACCTGTGACTATAACTCTATAAGAGATAAGAAAACTGACGAAGAGGAAGTTGGGATTAACAATTTGGTTTATATAATTACCTGTTTTTTGTATCAATGAAAAGGATTATTGTTATCTTTAAAAGAAGATAGTAATAACTATTTAAACGTCCCACTTGGGAGTATAAAAATAGAAACTGAGTAGTGGTTGAATTTTTTTGAAGGGTGTAGTTATTTTATTTGTCAAGTTGTAGTACTGATTTAATTTTTTTTATATATGATATTGATATTGATATTAATATATTGATATTGATATGCAGTTAATAACATACATTTATAAATGACCAAATTAATAACATTTTTATTTATACAAAACTAAATTGACAATGTGATTATTGGAGTGACCAAATTGATATAGTATATGTGGTGACCGTGTTTTGTGTGTAAATGTATATTAACATCATCTTTATATCATTTAAGATACACATAGAAAAAAGAGGATTTAGTGTACACAGTTATCATTAATTAAATGGAGTTTAGAAAGGGTCATAGATGTATACAAGTACATAATTTTATCCTTCTAAGTTGTAAGTAAAAACATTGTTTTCAAAATTTGAATTGTTAACATCCAGTCACATGGTAGCAAAATCATACAACACAATGTTTTTTAAATCAAATATTGAAAAAATCGATCACTTTATGAAAAATAAATAAATTTCTTACTTACTAAAACAAAATAACTTTATTTTTTCAATTTTATAGAATAAAAAATTATTTCTTTAATCGCTATAGTTAACATTTTATTCATTGCATTTAATCGTATATGATTTTTTAATAAAATATATGATATATATATATATATGAACTTTTTTATAAACTGCTATATATATACACTAAAGTTTTAATTAAACTCTTTAATTATATGCGTACAACAAATTAAAAAAGCTTTGACGATGGAAAAAACAAACAAAAAAGCTTTGATACGGCATTAATTAGTGTTCCGGGAACGGGGTTCGAACTTGGAGGTTAGTAATCCGAGAGCCAGTCACTGGGAAATATTTAGTGGGCGAGAAGTGAAGCACTCTGGGCAAACTGTAAGTAAGACAAGAGAGATTAACGTTAGTAAATAAATTATGTTCTTACCAAGCTCAAGGATTTGAGAGTTTTGAATGAAGATTTCTCTCTTAGTATCTCGCAAGAGTCTCTTTTTATCTCTGAAAATCCGTCCCGTTTGAATGTCTCACGGGGTCTATTTATAGTGGTGCATGCACGTTTCTTGACATGGTAGTGGTGTCACATAATGGGCTAAGGTTGAGGAAATGGGCGAACATGGAGCCAGATGAGGTAAGTAGTGGGATGAAGTTGAGGGAGTGGGATTAGGCATGTGGATGTGGTTACGTATGTATGAGGTGTCAATTATTAATGACGTGTCTAGTTGTATGACGTGTCTAAGAGAAGTGGGTTATGAGCTCAATAAGAACAATAATAAATTTACTAATATTAAACCCTTACCTAGTTTACCAGGGCGATCATGCCTAAGCACGAAGAACCTTCACCTCAATCCTACCAAGCCACTCCCTAAGACTGTTCCCGGGAAAGGAGGATGAAAATCACTCATTCACGATATTCCCAACCTTGTCTAAATTGGGCGTCGCGGTGGCACGTGGCCTACGTCAAACCCAAGAGCGTTGCTTCCTCGCAAAGTTGGAATGACCTTGACGTGATTCTTCTCATGTCAACACTGTGCTGACCCTGAGGGAGGGATGACCCTATCACACCTTCCACTACCTCATACTTATTAAAAGAGGGAAAGTGATGTATCTTAGTTTACTGTCCAAGGGACGGATTCACTGGGCACCCTGAAGCACTTTGCTCAGCAGGGAAACTTATCACTGGGACTTAGCACTTTACTTATGTTTACTGTCCAAGGAACGGATTCACTGGGCACTTTGGAGCACTTCGCTCAGTAACGAAACTTATCACTGGGACTTAGTACTTTACTTATGTTCACTGTCCAAGGGACGGATTCACTGGGCACCTTGTAGCACTTCGCTCAGTAACGAAACTTATCACTGGGACTTAGTACCTTACTTATATTTACTGTCTGAGGGACGGATGACAGGTGGAGGCACCTTCTATGCTTTGAATGACATGTCTATTCATGAAAGAAGTCACTTTACATAATTGTCACGGTCATGAGATTTAAACAAAAAAAAATACATAAATAAATAAACATGTAAATAAATAAAAAAAATTAAATCTATGTAGGAACAATTAGTTTTTTTGTTTATAATAAAAATATCCATTATAACAAAGATATAATTATTCACTTATAAAAAAAATAAAGATAATTAATCATTTAAATATTATAAAATCTATTACTGAGATTTTAATACAACCCGTCGATTTGTATATATTTTCAATCAGCATAAACTGAATAAATTAAGTATGTTTGGTAAGAAAATCAAATAATAGAATCTTGATATTTCACGATTTTTAAAAAAATTTTACACTATATTTTATATATATCAAACACACTTTTTATCATATTTTTTCTTTCTCTTAATTTTTCTCTCTATCTCTCTTCTCATTTTTCTCTACAGTACTTTCTTTTATTCTACAATACTTTATTTATAATACTTTACATCCGTACATCTATACCAAGCGTACCTTAAATTTTATAACTAAAAATAGCTAGAGTTCCTATTTCTTTAATTATAATTATAGATTTGTCATTTATCATCATACTATACACAATTTCAGAATTTTGGTAAAGTGTCTTTATATCGCCGCATCTCATCATTATAAACTTTTTTTTTTGGTAATGGTAAACATTTTAATATGGTAACATTCTTTTTAAAGTTTTTTTAAAGGAAAAATGTTACTTGTCCAAAACTTTCATCATTGAACACCTGCCTTAGCTTTGTTATGATTTGATTATAAGGATACGTGTCACGATATGATTATAAGGATATGTGTCAACAGGAAAACATCTTTAATAATACGATAATTTTAATGCATTTTTTCAGTCAATTAATTTTTACTTTGTTAAAAAACAAATTTTATTAATATTAATTAACAGATGATACTGTATTATTAAAAGAATGTACCAAAATTTAAAACATCTTTAATTAATGTTATTAATATCTGGAACATGTTTTCTTTGGATATAGATCAATTTTGATGAGCGACACTTTGTTTTACTATTTGTCTAAACTTGTATGGATTTTATGATTTATAATTATCTCTCGTTTCTTTGCTTACAAAAAAAAGTGAAAATAAAAGCGTATTAAAGTATTATTATTTATTTATTTTAAAATCTTGTGCAAAAAAAAAAACTATTATTATTAACACACACGATCAATTTTTTTATACTAAAATGAAAAACAAAAAAATATAATTCAAACTTTTTGTATCCATTCCAAACAATAAAATCAATGTATTGTTATGTTTTTTTTTAAAAAAAAATCTTACATCATATTTTTATATATCAAATATATTTTTAATAATTTTTTTTATAATTTTTTTCTATATATCTCTCCTCACTTTTCTCTACATCAGTACTTTTCTTTACTTTATAATATTTTACATATCTTCCCTTTTAATCCTTGTATTTGTATACCAAACGTACCCTAAGACTATATTTAAATAACAAATTATATCTTCCCACGCTGTCATTTATAAAAAAATGACCATCTAATAGTATAAAAAATTATGCAATTGTTAATTTACTATTAATCTTAATGAACTTGATCTGCTTCATTTTTTCCGAAACATGTGAAATTGTGAGTATTAAAGTTCGTTAGAATTAATCATAATTTAACAATTTTATGAATATTTTATACTTTAAGAGGGATGATTTGTTATAAATAAGAATTTAGATGTATAATATGTTATTTCATTCATGGGGTAAAATAGTGTGGTTTCTCTTTTTGAAAGAATGCATGTTAAAGAATATAATGTGAAAATATATAAACCAAAATGATTGCATTAACGCATATTGTATATTAAAGGTTTGGTATGCACACGTAAATATGGTTTTTATTTTTAAATTGTTAAAATTCAATATATATAAAATTGTTATTATTATATTTTAAAATAATATTTAAGTAATAAAAAGGTATTTAAATAATAAAAGTTTACGTAGTTTAATATTTTTGTTATAATTATCTTATCTATAATCTATATTTCATCTAATTAATTACATCATATATTTTATTTAATGTTTAATTTCAAAATAAGTATTTTTATTAAAAAAAAGTGACGTTAACAAAATAACAATTATATTAATATAAATTTAATGAGGAGCTTGATTTTGGGTACACATAATCTGAAGAAGTCAATAAATATTTTATTATAACCAAATTCGTCTATTACAAATCACACTGACTTTGGCCAAATTGCAAAATATATATTATAGGGTAAATTACATTTTAGTGGCCTGTGGTTTGTCCCAATTTTAATTAGGTGTTCTGTGGTATTATTTTTGTTAATCAAGTGCCCTGAGGTTAGCATCGTTAGCAACTTAGTACCTTGTGGTTTAGTCTATTAATATTCTAACAAAAATACCCCATGTACTATGCACATGACTCTTAAAAACTCTCATATCCTTCTCTTTCTTTCATTTTTGGGATCTAATCTCACTATTTTTAATTTATCTTTTAAAACCTAAAATAATCTGAACCAACCTTTAATTCGTTTTTTCTTCCGCCTTGATAATGAACTTCCTGTAGTCAAGAACTCCACTATTTTCTGGACATTATTTAGTATAATTTCATCGTCTTCAGTTATGGTAGACAGGGCTGCAGGTTTGAATGGTCCAACTAAAAATATAAACATTTTATTATGAAAAAAATCAGAACAACAAATAGAGTTAAATTCTAAATATGAGATGATGCAGAATACCAATGGTTTACACAATCGAATAAAACAGAAGAATCTAAATATATATATATATCTTTAGAATGCCAAAAATATAAAAAGAAATAAAAAAGAAAAGAAACCATAGAATATTATATGTGAGCAATATATGGATAGGCCTCATCAACAATGGCAAAATCGGGATTTTAAGGATGTGAAATTATGTCACTGTAAGCTTGTTCGACTCGATTTTTGTGTAAGTGGTAGCTGAAATTGAAATGATCTTGTTTGGCCGAACAAAAATAAAGAAATAAAGCTGCATTCATATATTAGGTTAGATTTTGATAAATAAATTTAAAATTGTGAGATTAGATCCGAAAAATGAAAGAAAGAAAATAATATGAGAGTTTTTAAGGGTCATGTGCTATGCCCATGAGGTATTTTTGTTAAAATATTAATAGACTAAACCACAAGGTACTAAGTTGTTAACTATACAAATTTCAGGGCACTTGATTGACAAAAATGATATCACATGACACCTAATTGAAATTAGGCCAAATCACAGACCACTAAAGTGTAATTTACCCTATATTATAAACACATAAGAGGTTTTGGAGAAAAGTAAGTGAATAAATTAATGAAAATTATACTGCCGAATCAGGGTTCAGAAATGTGATTAAAACATAAACTATCACTTTTAATGAATAAAACAGATTCTCCACAAGTTTATGTCTCTTAGAGTAGAGATCATGTGGATTCCTCCACGCCCACAAAAGGTGCCCCATTCCACAAAGAATAATGATAATCTTTTTATTTTTCTTTTTATTATTTTTTTTCCACTTGTGTTTGAGTGATGTTTATATCATTATTTTTCTCAATTTTGCATGTAACTATCCTCAAATTGTTTTAACACACTTCAAACTTTCAGGAAAAAATATATCACGCTACCAACGCCATGTGACATATATAATAAGAGGTATTTGTTTTTTTAATTAATACTTCCTCTATTTTATCAATAGAAGAATAAAAATAGAACGCACCATTCTTTAAAATGATCATCCTAACTTTTTTTTATTAATAATTAAATTTTACTAAACCTTCATGAAATTTTAATACATTTTTCTTGTTTCAAAACTTACATAATTCCTCTGACATTTAATATATAATAGTAAAAGTTTTTATTCGAATTGATTTTTTATTTTTAAGTTTTTTACAGATATTTTTTTTATTGAAGGTAGTCCTGTTTGAGTTAGCGATGGTCCCATAATAGGGGTAGAGCTCTCCTAGCTGAGATTTTTTCATACGCAAATCTTGAATCTGAAATTTTATTTAACGGGAATAAAGTACCTACCACTTCAACTGACCACTTATTAATTTTATTTTTTATTTTCAATCAAAGACACAATCACATAGATCTTATTCTTATATCACTAATCACCATGGGCAAGTTTGGTTGATGGAAAGAAAGATGTAATGTGTGATGTAATTCAATATTACATCCAACATTATTTTTATCAAACATACCTTGGTTTTTGCAATGTGATAAAATTATGTTTTTGTTCTTATTTTTTTTATCTCCTTTTATTCCATTTTCACTTTTAATATAAGGGTAAAAATAGTCATTTTATCCACTTACATCGCTTTCTCATTAATATTCCTATTCCCTCATGCATTCCTGTTACCATTCTCATTACATCTAAACGTGCCCATGCTTGTTATAATTGATGTAATCCATCTCGATTTAACATTCCCTCTAACATTTTTTCTACCAAACATACATTACATTTTGCAATGTGATGAAATTATGTTTTTGCCTTTACTTTTTGTTCCGAGAACGGGGGGTTCGAACTTGGAGGTCCAGAGCAATTCGGGAGCCAGTCACTGGGTTGTACTTAGTAGGCGAGAAGTGAAGCACTCTGGCAAATTGTAAGTAAGACAAGAGAGATTAACGTTAGTAAATAAATTATGTTCTTAATGAACTCAAGAATTTGGGAATTCTGGATGAAGGTTTCTCTCTCTCTATCTCTGAAAAGTTTCTTTCTATCTCCAAAAGTCCGTCCTTTTGAATTTCTCACGGGGTCTATTTATAGTGGAGGGTAAGATAAGTCAATTACAGGCTAATGATGAGTCACATCCTAAAAACATGGGTAGTGCATGCACGTTTCTTGACATGGTAGTGGTGTCACGTAATGGGCTAAGGTTGAGGAAATGGGAGAACATGGAGCCACATGAGGTAAGTAGTGGGATGAAGTTAAGGGAGTGAGATTAGGCATGTGGATGTGGTTACGTATGTATGAGGTGTCAATTATTAATGACGTGTCTAAGAGAAGGGGGTTATGAGCTCAATAAGAACAGTAATAAATTTACTAATATTAAACCCTTATCTAGTTTACCAGGGCGATCATGCCTAAGCACGAAGAACCTTCACCTCAATCCTACCAAGCCACTCCCTAAGACTGTTCCCGGGAAAGGAGGATGAAAATCACTCCTTCACGACATTCCCAACCTTGTCTAAATTGGGCGTCGCAGGTGGCACACTTGGCCTACGTCAAATCCATTCCAAGAGCGTTGCTTCCTCGCGAAGTTGGAATGACCTTAACGTGATTCTTCTCATGTCAACACTGCGCTGACCCTGAGGGAGGGATGACCCCATCACACTTTCCACTACCTCATACTTATTAAAAGAGGGAAAATGAGGTATCTTAGTTTATTGTCCAAATGACGGATTATTCACTGGGCACCCTGAAGCACTTTGCTCAGCAGGGGAACTTATCACTGGGACTTAGTACTCTATTTATGTTTACTGTCCAAGGGACGGATTCACTGGGCACCATAGAGTACTTTGCTCAACATGAAAACTTATCACTAGGACTTATATAGTACTTTACTTATGTTTACTGTCAAAGAGACAGATTCACTAGGCATCTTGGAGCACTTTGCTCAGCGGAATAACTTATCATTGGGACTTGGTACTTTACTTATGTTTACTGTCCAAAACCTTCTATGCTTGGAATGACATATCTCTTTTTAGAAAAAGTCATCTACATAATAGTCAAGGTCATGAGATTTAATCAAAATAAATAAATAAAATAAAAGCTATGTAGGAACACTTTTTTATCCATTTTTAATATAAGAGTCAACTTTTATTCCATTCACATTACATCACATTATTTTTACATTACTATTCTCATTCTCTTCAATATTTTAATTCTCATTACATCTAACATTCACGTAAGCAAAAGACACTACAAACCCTATGACAGGGTTTGTAATTTGGGCCCTCAAAACAATTCTATCCCAGGCGTAATTAAAGAAACACAATTTTATTAGCCTACCACTTTTTTATATAAAAATTTGGGTGAAGAGATAATGATCTAGGGTTAGGATAAGGATAAACTCTAAACATCACGATAAGTTCTTTTAGATAACTCATCAAATAAAGGATTACATAAATTATACAATTATTATAAACAAAAGATGACTAAATAATGACCAATCTCCAATCTATTAAGTAATAAATTAAACTTGAGTAAAATTCATTAGGGGTTTGTTATGGAGTTCTTTAATATGAATAAGACACGTGATAAAAATTTTTTGTAAAAATAATTATGATAAAAAGAGAATACAAAAGACAATAATTTACATGACCAATCATAAAAAAAGAGAGTCTAATGACAACTTCATAGCAATTCCTAATCAACTTTAGCTAACTTTTTCCCTCAAGTAATGTGTGCTATTTTATACTAAGTGAAAATATAATTAACTTTTTTGAATAAGAATGGTAATTTTTTGGTTTCCCAAGGTATCCCCAACCCGACAGGCTAAGGACTAATCCTCCGCGGATCTGAGCTCCATTTAAGGGTTTGCTGCTGGCCAATTGGTTGCTGCATAAGAATGGTAATTGGTAGCATAGTTTTTTTTTTGTTTTTTTTGCATATAACCCAAAGTTCAAAAGTTTTTCTTGCAATTTACCCAAAAATTAACTAATTATGAATATAATATTAACATTTTGAAGAGCTTGACTTCTTAAAAAACCGACTAGTTATAATAAACAATATCTTATATATATATATATATATATATATATATATATATATATAAATTAAGAAAAACAGAAAATTAAGAATGGAGAGCCGGCTCACAAATTCACAGCCTCAATTTCATTTTTAGAGAAAATTATTATTCTAATTATGAAAAGACGTAATTAATCTTAATTTAATTTTTAATAGATAAAATAATAAATTTAATTTCTACAAAATGTAATTAACTTAATTTAGTCCTAGAAGTAGAATATAAAAATATCAAATTTAATAATTCTAATTTTTCTGTCAATTATATAATAAAATTCTAACAAACTAACATATAATAAAGAGGCAAAATATTATTTAGTCCCTGAATTGTTGGTCAAACTATTATTTAGTCTCTGAATTTATTAAAAATATTATTTAGTCCCCAAAATTTTTAACTATGTCAACTATATAGTCCTCGAATTTGACAAAATACTATTTAGTCCCTAAATTGTTGGTCAAACTACTATTTAGTCTCCGAATTTATTAAAAATACTATTTAATCATCGAATTTGTAATTATGTCAACTATTTAATCTCCTAACTGTTACCTGTTATAGTTGACAGAGTTGCAAATTCGGTGATTAAATAGTATTTTTGCCAAGTTTGGGGATTAATTAAATAGTTGACATAGTTACAAATTCGGGGACTAAATTGTATTTTGTCAAATTCGGGGACTAAATAGTTCACATAGTTAAACATTTCGAGGACTAAATAGTATGTTTGATAAATTTGGGACTAAATAGTAATTTGATCAATAATTCAGGGACTAAATAGTATTTTGCCTTTATAATAAATTATATTTTTTAAGGATTAAAATTTACATTGCTATCTTTTATATGAACTAGATTAAAATAAATTACATTTTTTTAAGGATTAAATTTAAACAAAATATATTTTTTCAGGATTAATTTACAAAATTCACTCTAGGCCAGCGTGGACCGAACGCTCACATTATTGTTTCCTTTTCTGTATTGCTTGCCTCTTGATTCCGACGGCCATATAGATACACAAAATTAACAAAATTTGTCGTTCGTTCTTAAATCAATACTCGGCTTCCCTTTAATTGCCACCAAGCAACCGCGAATCGCTACACCTATGCTTTCTTTTGGCCTTATTCTCTCTCGTTCTGACACAAGTTTACTTCCTCTCTTGCCACCGAGACGATACGTTTAAGCTGCTTCTAACACCTGTCGTACCCCCTCGCTTCCTCTCCGTTCTTCCTCTCCCATTATATTCTTATACAAATTATAAGGGATGGGATCGGTTCTGGGTTCTCCCAAGAGCAAGGAAGAACGCGAAATGGCGTTGAACAAGGCTAAGGATATAGCATCCTCCGCTCCCGTCGTCATCTTCAGGTACTACTTGTCTTCAGCTCTTCACGCCGCCTTGAATTTCAGTATACTATTAGTTTTCTTGTTGTTGGATAACTTGATGTATGATATATATGGGATTGTTGAAAATAATTTTGATTTTGATTTTGGATCTGGTCAATCCTCCTTACAACTTGGAACGATTTTCTATCCGGAACTAAAAGTGACGAATCAAGAAGAGAATATCTTGTTTGTGAGCGAATTTTTGCAGTCAGGCTGAAATTTTGTTAGGTGTAAGTGTTGAGAACTTATTTCTACCTTTCTAGACAGTATTATGCTTCAGTTTGTTCATTGTTGTATTTGGAATGGTAAACTTGCTGCTAAAGTGAGAAGTAAGATGTTCATCATTGACCTCCAATGTGAATTTTTGATTGATGCAGTTATAAGTTTATACTTAGTGGTTTGGTAAGGTCGAAAGCTGATAGATACTAATCATATGTAGCTTTTAGAAAACTGGTGTTCATTTTGTTCGTATGGTCTTTGTTTCTCCCCCTTTTCCTATTGGTGCATGTTCTGTTTCATTGAACCAGCTTCTTCTTTATGAGTTTGTCTCTGATTTTATTTTGAATTTTTTTTTACTGGCAGTAAGACGTACTGTGGTTACTGCAAGAGGGTCAAAGAGCTTCTCATACAGCTAGGAGTAGCATATAAAGTCATTGAATTAAATGAGGAGAGTAAGTTTTCAATTCATTCTATTGTCTGATATTTTGTTCCGTTACAACAATCTTTTATGATTAAAAATTGTCTTGAGGATTCCTAGCAGCATATAAAATTGTCTCGACTCTTGAGGATTTGCCCCCCTTTTTCCTTTGAAGTTTTCCCATTACTAATTCCTATTTATTAAAGCTATAGCGGTTCAATGATTTTTTCTGAAGATATATTTTCTACTTTGTGATCCATCATATCAACCGTTATGCTAAAACATTGTCTTCAGTGTTCATTTGCTTTCTGCTATTTCAAGCCTTATTAAGGCGCCTAGTCAGTATCTTTGTCCTCTGGAGTTCTTTAATATTTCAAAATTATCATTACTTTGGTGGTAGATAGTTGGCTTCCTGCCATACTTCCTCTTACCTTAAAGGCTGTGTGTGGCTATGGCTTCATAGTTCATACTTCATACATATCATCAAACTTTTTATTTTTTGGAAAAAACATATAATCTCACATAACATCTTGCTTCTTCCTCTAGCTTCTATTATTTGATGCACTGGTACAAATGAATGTGAATTTTCTTTGCTGAGTCTGTTCCTATAATGACTTGCCATTAAAAGTCAAAAGACAAAAGTTTAAACTGGTAATATGTAATCTAGCCTTGGCTTTCTACTATGCTAGTTATATGCAATATTGCAATATACAACCAATAACGTGTATAGTGTATACTCGTTTCCTTTCTCCTCTGAGAAACTTTTTTTAACTGTTTGAAGGTGATGGAGGTGATATTCAGGCAGCTCTAGCTGAGTGGACAGGCCAAAGGACTGTGCCTAATGTGTTCATTGGAGGAAAGCACATCGGTGGTTGTGACAGTAAGGAGACATTTTTATTTCTCCAATTATTTAGAGAAGACCTCATTCATAAGCTTGTTCATAGTATTCCATATTTCATTTCATTTTCTTTCTTTTCATCTTTTACATCATTCTATTTCTATCTCGTGGATCTTGCAGCTGTTCTGGCGAAATACCAAGCTGGTCAACTTACTCCCCTTCTCAATGATGCTGGTGCCATCGCCAATAAGCAATAACGCTGCTCAGCTCTGAATAACCATACACCAATAGTTTACTTTATGTTATATGAATAAGTGTACTATAAAATGCAAGAACTTTGACATTACTCTGTGTGAAGATAAATTAAACCTCATTGACAGATATGGGTGTCAGAATGAAAAGTTAGACAGATATGAAAGAGGTGAAGGCGTTTAAAGTGAATTACAGATCAGTTCAGACAAAGTTTCAGTATTGTAGTAGCTAACTTGGTGATGAAGCTAACACAGCAAAAAGTTAAGAGGACAAAGATGTTTTAGCCTTGAATTTTTCTCATTTTTCTGTTTTGCTCACTTTTTTTTCCTTATATCGCTAGGGTTTAAAGATTGATGGGTCGAGTTAGTTGAGGTTTTATACTGAGTCTAGGAATTCATTAGCTGGAGTTTTTTCTTTTTTCAAATCTCAGATATGTGTTTAAGGTCAATTCAACTAATATGAGCTCGATGATTTTTTAGGGAAAATTAAGTATGGATTAGACTTGTACTTAGATTTTTATATTTTTGCTAAAGGGGTTTTTAATCAAAATAAAACATGAGTCAAAAAAGTTAAGAGAATCTTTCATAGGGAAGATGAATTAGAGAACTTGATAGCAAATTAGCAAAAGATATAAATAAAATTATACCTATAATTTTTAGAGTCTATTTGGATAGATTTTTTTATTTAAATTTTAATTAAAAAAGACTTTTTATAAACATAAAATCTTGTTTAGATAAAGTTTTTAGAAAAAATAGATTTTTTTAAAAAAAGTTAAAGTAAATATTTTTTATAAATAGAAATTTTTTTATATTATAATATCTAAACGTCCTTTTATATTATAATATCTAAACATAAAATAAAAGTCCTTTAGCTAAAATTTTTTTTTAAAAATTTTTGATAAATAAAGTCCTCAAGGCTTAATTCCATTAGGTATTAACCAGTTTTCATCTTGGCAGCTGATGATTTAGAGAAGAAATTGCATGCAATTTCGGTGTAATTTTTATAAAATACACATTTTTATTTCATTTTTGAAGTACTAATACGGATTCACACTAATAATAATTCACTATGAATAATTAGAGACTAAATTAATATCAATATTGACAAATATTATCACTTTAAATGAATTAGGGACTAAATTGTTATTAATATTAAAAAATAGTCTCACGAGGCTATTTAGTGATGATATTTGTTAAAATTGATAATAATTTCATTCCTAATCCATTTATAGTAGGTTATTGTTAGAAAAAATTCGTATTAGTACTTCAAAAATGATGTAAAAATATGTATTTTCTAAGAATTACACGAAAGAGAATTGCACTGGATCCAAACTCGACATAGAATGCGGTGACACTAATTTCATTTTAACAGTTTCAAATTCCAGATCTTGATCTCGTGTGATCGGATCTAAGTTACCATTGGAATCAGGATTTGATACATGATCCATTATTTAGTAATAAATTTATGAAAATTAAAATTACATTTCCCCCCCATCACTTGGAATCTTGAACAGATTGATCGAATCTCAGTTACGCAGGATTTAAAAGATAAAAATAGATCGAATTGATTAGTAAATGAACTAATGAAGTATGAATAAGGGGCAATGCAACTGAATTTCAATATGTGTATTTTTTTTTAAATATTATAAAAATTTATCTTAATTGGAAGAATATGCTCTATGTAACATCTCATACAAAAGATACTTGACAAGGTGCATTCAGGAATGAAGATCATTATTTTTTATTTGTTGTCTGGTGTTGTTATTGTTATTTTTGCATTCAGTAAATTGTAAATTTTAATGATAATAATACCTTTTTTCTATAAAAAAATTAAAGTTTATATAGAACTAGAAGTTCGGATTTATAATTTTTTTCTTTATAGTTAAAATTTACTTCTGCTATTTACAAAAAAAAACTTCTGCTATTACTAAAAAATAATTTATCTTTCAAATGGAATTTAATCAAACATCTTTATATTTTTAAATTAAATACTTAAATAAATAATGTCTTTCTCAAAAAAAAAATGGCCATTCAAAAAATACCTACAAAAGATGTTTGATAATTGAGTAAATTGATAAACTGTATATTTCAATTTAAATTTTTTATAAATTTAATTTTTGAAAAATAAAAATATTAAACTCAATCTTTGAAATATACGGTTTATTTCAATTTAGTTCTTAAAAGATAGAAATGTTAAATTTAATTTCTAAAAAATAAAATTATCTCAATGTAATTCATATATCATTTTAGGTAAATTTTAATAACTAATCTAAGACAAATTAAAATTAAATTTGATATTTTTATATTTTTAAAAATGAGACGAACAAAAGGTCCTATCTCTGATAGGCTGGCTTTTAGCCTATGATGGGTGTGTTTTTGGTTGAATGAAATTTTGTTTTCCTATATAAAAAAAAAAACCTAAACATTAATTTAGCCATTGCCATTCATAATTTGCTGGTCCTATATCTAGGACTTGTCGTATATGCCAAACCTTTTAAAACAATCCTGATCCACTAGATACAAAACCTACCATGTTCCTTTTCTTTTCTTCTCATAGCTATTTTTTTTTTGATGGAATCTTATTTAAGACACTGTCGGACACTAAATTTGGACACTTTTTTCGGCAGAAATTTGAATTCAAATTTATTACATTGTGAGAAATTAATCCATTTTATTAGAACTAATCTCTACTGTATCATATTCCTATTCTTTGCACACGTAGGCACTTTATAATGATAGGAAAGAGAGTGGAATACACGTGAATTATTATTATTTGTTCAAATTGAGTATTTATCAATGTTTTTAAAACCGGACCGGTCATTGAACCGGTTGAGGCATTGGTTCACGGTTCAATGGTCGAACCGTGGTCGAACCGGTGGCATTTAATATATATATTTTTAATTAAATATACTAAAATATATCATAAAAAAATTATATACTTCATAATTATATGTTTTCATCTCGATCTAAACATGATAAGAAATAGAACAAGTTACAAATTACTACAATATCATATTAAACTCTTCAAATAAGTTCAAGGATCAACATATTTAAGTCTCAAATCTTATCACAAACCAAACAATAAATACTGAAATAGAACAATCTTTACAACTATAAGTCACAACAAATTTTCAATAAATATTAAATCATAAACAACACAAAATTTTTTTTTTTTAAAAAAACCGGTCGAACCGTCTAAACCACCGGTTCTGACCGGTTCTTGACCGGTTTAACCGGTTTTATACCTGACCGGACTGGCAGCCGGTTTTTCAGTCCAACCGGCCGGTCCGGTCCGGTTTTCAAAACAATGGTATTTATGGCTCATACAACAATGAATGATTTCCTTTTTGTAGGTTTCCTACTTAGAAATAAATTGTTGGTCAAAAAATCTGTTTCAAATCTAAATATGAGATTCAAAGTCCATCACTTGATTAAGAAAACTATCAAGATGTAATTCATGCGAAAAAAATTTTAGTTACACATCTTGTATTGCCAATGAAAGTTCTGATTTGGCCATAAAGGAAAAATAAGATATCAATGAAAAACAATTTTTTTTTTTTAAGTGGATACAAGTATTTTTTGACACATATTTTATTTGTATTGAAAAATTTCATAATATATACTCAAGGAAATTCAAATAAGTCTAACCCAATCATTTATATTTGTCAGTGTCCACTGAATTAAACTTATATGTATATTTTTTTAAAAAATTATGTGTTAAGTAATTTTATAATTATGTCTCTTTTACAATCATTAAGTATATTTATAACACATTTAATAATAATAATAATGTGGTCATATTATCTAAACATTTATAGTATGACAAAAAAGACAAAACAATTTCATTTTATTTATATTTGTACGTACGCATATTTAAATACCACAAGTTAATAATTATGATTCATTCAAAAATTGATTTTGAGTATTGAAAAAATTTAGTATTAAAAAATATCCATATTTAATTTTTCTAACAGTAAATAGTAAAGTACCAAATATTAACTTTTTGCATATCAAAATTGATCTTAAGTTGTACTAAAAAAAGTATCTTAAGTATCTTATATTAATTAAGTATTTAAATCTAGTAGAAAGATATTCGTGAAAAATAAAAAAATTTAAGTATTTAAATCTTTGACATTTTACACTCTTACTTTTTTTAATTTGGAAATAAATTTTATCAAATTTTTTTACGATAAATTACTCTTACAATATATATATATAAAATATATAATATTTTTACGATAAATTTGAATTATAAAATGATAAAAGCATGTTATGAGACAATTGAAAAGAACCATTTTGAATCAATTGTGGGTGAAGTGTGTTTTTTGTAAGTATTATCTTTTTTGTGGGTTAATTTACATAATAAATAATCATTTTTATATTAACCCACAGGCCACGAGTAAGTTAGCATGAAAAAAAAATGCACATTTTATCAAAAAAAAAAAAACAAAACAAATGCACCTTAACAATTTGAAGAGTTCTCAAAAAACAAAAAAATTGAAAAATAAAGTGCTAATTTTATAGACTAAAATTCATATAAATTATACATAAATCCATAGTGTGTTAAAAAGCTAGTGAAAAAAAATAAAAAATGCTAAAAATTAAAATTAACAATAAATAAATATGATTATTTATTAAATCATATATCATTCTCAATTTTGTCAACTCAACTTTAATAATTTAACATTATAAGATGTAAGAGGTTCAGATAATAATTGAGGGCATTTTCTCTGATCCACATATCCGTTAAAGTGCAAACAATATAAATTATTAGATGAAATTATTATACATTTTGCATTCATTATTTTTCGTGGATTAATCTAATTTTTTTCCTATTTAAAATTTGAAAAGGAACGATTGTCTTAAAATTTGTATTATTTTAATTTTTAAAAAATAAATATTTTAGGCTTTTAGTACATATATTGGATGAACCGATAAATAATTGTTTTAACTTAACCAAAAGTCTCGAGTTCGAATATTGAAAATGCAGCTATGTTAAAAGTTTGATTGAGATAACTTTATCGTTCTTGTAGTCCTACACGACTCGAATGAAATTATCTTCGCTTACATTGTTAAAACAAACAGGTGAAAAATACCATAATTTTTTAAAAAATATAACAAATAGGTGAAAGATACATAATTTTTTAAAAAAACATATCTAACACTAAAAAAGGAAAAATTGTTCACCAAGTCTCCATATCATTAAAAAAAAATCATTGAAAAATTAAAAATTTAAAACAATCGCCATAGAAGTGAGAAACAACCAAGTACAGACCGTACACGAGAGTGTGGAGGAGGAACCCAAACGTGAACGTTGCTATTTCCTTTGCCAGCCAGACAGTAGCATCAAGCTAAGCAAGCGTAATAGAGAGAAGCAATTGCTATTTCTGGAACCGCTTCCTTTTCACCTTTCAAATTTGTTCAACTTCATAAATCCTATGGAGGATTCTGAATGATTTGGAAATAGCTATATATATATATATATATATATATATATATTCTGAATGTAATTCCGGATTCTCTGTTCTTGAGTGAGGTATAGAATCAAACCCCGCCGAAACAACAAAATTCAGCACTACTAGAATCAGACCGCAGCCAAATAAGTTAACGATGGCGAAGATTTCGTCTACCTCTTTCTCCACTGTCTCTTCCTCTTCATTCATTCATCGGAATGTGTCTTCGACTCTTTTGCTCCGGCATTGTTCGTTTCCACATGCAATCTCTCCCCCAAAGCAGAACTTTGCGATTGCTGCTCAGGTCAACGTTGCTCAGAATGCTGGCGCGTCGATTGGGTCGTTCAGTCAGGTTCGCTATAGTATACAAGCTTTTCTTCATCAATTGTTTTGTTGCTGTGAAATTTTCCATTACATTATTGCTCGGAAATCGATAGATTTGAATACCTAATGGGTGCAGTTGATCGAGTCGTTGATTAATCGGGAGAATTTATCGGAATCCCAAGCTGAAGCTTCGCTTGACTTCTTATTGAACGAAGCGGATGAGGCATTGATAAGCGCTGTTCTTGTGCTTTTGAGAGCTAAAGGAGAGACGTTCGAAGAGGTAAGTATGCTGCTTCAGGTTCTTCCCTTGCTAATGTATAGGTGCGAGGAATGGGGTTTGACTTTAATTTTGATGATTTTTTTTTCGGCATAGATTGTGGGATTGGCAAGAGCGATGATCAAACATGCCAGGAAGGTTGAAGGATTGGATGATGGGGTTGACATTGTTGGAACTGGAGGCGATGGTGCAAATACTGTGAACATCTCAACGGGGGCTTCAATACTTACGGCAGCTTGTGGTGCCAAAGTTGCAAAGGTGAAGATGCATTAGAGTGAATACATTGACAGGGATGCAAAAGTAAAATTTAAAACATTTTGAGAATTGAAGTGTAATTGATTATTTTCTTTTCTCACTGCAGCAAGGAAACCGTTCAAGTTCTTCTGCGTGTGGAAGTGCTGATGTATTGGAAGAATTGGGAGTGGTTATTGATTTAGACCCTGAGGTTAGTGCAAAGCACATTTAACCCTGGTGATGTCTCCACTAGTTCTCAAGAGTCTTGAGTCTTGACTGTAGTATCAGTTCATACTAGCCCTCTCTATCATTTGGGAGATAATTATTTTTAATCTAGAACTTAACATGCCAAATGAGTTAGTAGCTCATCCGGCTAGGGATGGCAATGGGTAGGGTCTGGGTAGGATACTGCATTCTCCGTCCCCGACCCCGGTAGTCAATATTTTCCCCATCCCCGGACCTGTCCCCGCCCGGGTATGAAATTTGATACCCGTCCCCGGACCCATCCAATACTTAGATCCCCAGACCCGGTCCCGGACCCGGAATACTATTTTTTCTACAAAATTTGCTACTTTCATCACAAGTACTTTAATCACAAGTATTGAAAACACATTCATAAATTTAATTATTTTCAAATTTAAGAAAAACAAACTTCAATCACACAATTTGATATGATATATAATATATTTTTATATAAAATATTTATATATATATATATATATATTATATCACTGGGTCCGGGGTGAATACGCCCTTACCTGTCCCCGGACCCGGATTTTTACCCGTTAAAATCTCCAGACCCGGACCCAGACCCATTTTTTTCAATACCCAGACCCGGACCCAACGGATAAATTTTCCGAGTACCCGTTGGATTCGGGTAAGATTGCCATCCCTACATCTGGCTCGAGTAAAATTGAAGTGTGTATCATGTCAAGGGTTCCAAAGAAGAGAGAGAACCTTACCATGTGGGATTTTGGCAGTAGTGTTAATGTCTATGCCATCAATTGAACGGTCCTTAGTCTACTAAATTATGATTGGATGTATTTCTGGTCATCATATGATAGCCCAGAGGTACTTTTGTTCCTTATATAGCTTTGATAGGAAAGAAAGCTACTTAATTTGTAATATAGATTTTGCTTACTGGTATGCTATTCTATACATATTAACTTCTCAATGGAGTCCTTTAGATTCTTCCAATTTGGCTTCTTTGATGAAATGCCTCACAATGCTTTAGGTGAGTAATTCCATTTCAAAATAAGGATGAGTTAGGATTGAGGAAGAGGGTTTTGAAGCTCTATATGCATTTATTCAGTTAATAGAACAAATAAAAATGAAAATGAAAATGAAAATGAAAATGTTGCTATTGATAAATGCATATGGTAATCTGATTTTCTTGTTCCTTTCTGTGATTACAAATCAGGGAATAATAAGGTGTGTGAATGAAGTAGGGATTGGTTTTATGATGTCTCCAAAGTACCATCCTGCAATGAAGGTTGTTCGCCCTATAAGAAAAAAGCTAAAAGTAAAAACTGTGTTCAATATATTGGGTCCCATGTTGAATCCAGCACGAGTACCTTATGCAGTAGTTGGAGTATACACAGAAGATTTGGTAAGTTCCTTCATTGTGCATTATATGCTGCTAACACCCTTATCATTCTAAATCACTTATGCAGTAATTTGGTAAGTTTCCTTAATGTAAATTTTTGGAGGTATATTAGTATATCTGGTTAAGAAAAGATACTTTCTGTGAATTCTATTTGCTCATAACTCCTTCAACATTATGACTGATAATTGTAAAAACTGCGGGTCTTATCAAGTATATTGAACCTATATTATCACTTTTAAAACAAATTATGCACATTTTCCTTTAGTGTCAAACTATTTTAAATTTTTAATCAAGGTTTTACAAAACTGGTGTCTGAAACAAATGATTAGCTTCGGGCTTCTGGCTCCTGATTTCTTTCAAGACCTGGAATTCATATCCTGCCATACATAGGCATATTTCATGTATGTTTGTGATTGGGTACTCTGTGATCATTGGTTAAGTTCAAGATGGTTAATTTTCCCATGTTCAATACCTGTTGTAATAGAGTTGTCATATAATAGGATTTTTTTTGGATCAAATCAAAAAATTTATATTACCTAGAGTAGTCTATGAATTTACTGAATAGAGTGCCTAGCACCAAACTAAGTTTAACGAAATGTTTTCTTAGTGAGTAGTATCTGAGAATAAAACTTTGTGGATTATCAGTTATGTAGTTATTGCTTTCTTACAATTGTAGAGAAGCTTCAGATTATCAGATATGCACTAATGCCTTGGGTATCTTATATGTGGTGTTTATCTCAATTTATGCCTTCTAGTAAGCTGAATCTTTTGGCTTTTGGGATAGGTCTTCAAAATGGCTAAAGCACTTCAAAGATTTGGTATGAAAAGAGCTTTAGTTGTCCACTCGGAAGGCTTGGATGAAATGAGTCCTCTTGGTAATACCCCTTGCGTTCCTTGAAATTCTAGAGATTTTTTCCCCAATAGGTAGGAGTAGCGATTGAACCATTGACTTGATAAACAGGTCAATTTTTTTCTATCAAAAAAAAAAAAATAAACAGGTCAATTTTTAATTGATTCCATGTGAGGTACTAGCACATTGGCTATTCTGGAGATTGTTTGTTAGGAAGAAATTGATGCATGAATCGGTTTTGCCTGACATCACCTTGATGTTCTTGTTTTGTGTTATAAACAGGTCCTGGTCTTGTACTTGACGTCACTCCAGAGAAGATTGATAAGTTCTCATTTGATCCGTGTAAGCATATGATAAATTAACGGTTTTTACATCTGTAAAGCAAATTGATACAGCTCACTTGCAACTAAGTGAGTGCTATGGCAGATCTTTTATTCACCATGCATACTTGAATGCACTTCTATATGAGATTTTTTATTGGAACAGTGGAGTTCAGCATTCCTCGGTGCAACCTTGATAACTTAAAAGGTGGTGGCCCAGAATACAATGCTGAGGTCCTGAAGCGTGTACTAGCTGGAGAGAGAGGGCATATAGCCGATGCTTTTGTGAGTATTTTTTATTTTGTTGATTTAAATTATTGAGAGGATGGCATCTCCATTTAACTGATAAGGATGACTTAACATGGGAAAGAATCAAAGAATATATGTAATGGTAGTTTGAAGTTTGAGTTGGACTGTTTCTAGGTGCTTATGATCCATCCACAAGTTTTCTTATTAGATAATTAAAATTAGAGAAGACATACAATTTGGTCCTTGAAAAATATATCTTATTATGCTTTAGTCCTTAAATTTATTCCATTATACAAATTAGTTCCTCAAAGTTTGTATATTGATATGAGTAATTTATAATTTAATTCAATAGAGGAACTAAAGTATAGTGAATTACAAAATTTGAAGCACTAGTGTTAGATCTTAGATGAATAAATCCAATAACTGAAGTGTTAAGGGGTATACCTTGCAAGGACCAAATTGTATATTTACTCTTAAAAGAGATGGAATTTCCATTCTAATTTGGTTTGCCCACTACCATTATTTTGATTTTATCCTCCTTTTCTTGTCATGGCTCTTCAGTAAGTTCATCAGGAGATTAACCTTGTGCCTCTAATTGATTTTGAAGAAACAATTTACCCCAGTGGAATTTGTTGATAACCTACCTTGATGGAATTTTCTTTTCTAAATGTTCCCTTCAAACTTCCACCATAGAACATATTGCATCTTAACCAGAAAAATAAAAGCTCTTTCTGCTTCAATGTACTTTAGTCTGTAGTATATTGTAATTGAAGTAGATGTGGGTTCTATTTGATTCTTTCTTTTCTCGTTATTCTCACTTATAATATTTATATTTCTACATTATTTTGATACCTGTCTTGCACTCTATGAATGCATATGAACCTAAAGATCCTTTTTTCCCCCCAATGTGAAAAATGGCTAGGTTCTCAATGCAGCAGCAGCCCTCTTGGTTAGTGGTCATGTGAAGAACTTAGCTGAAGGAGTCTCTTTGGCACGAGAAACACAAGAATCTGGAAAGGCTCTAGAGACTCTCAACAAATGGAAGGATATCTCAAACGTAAGTAAAATCAGATCCTTATCCTTATTATTATTATTATTATTTTCAATTTCTCATTATTCACATATTACTAATTTCATTTGCCACTGTTCAACAAATGTAGAAAATAAAAGAGGACGCATCCATAAAGACTGCCTGAACCCGTTTATATGAAACTCAGGTGTGTATGACTGTATGGTTATAATACATTTGTAATTTAATGTGGTTTTGTAAAAGTAATAATACATATGTAATTTTTTTTTTCTTTTTTTGTGAATGATGCAATGATAATCAATCTTTTTGAATCAATTCTTCGCTTGATCTGATGGGGAAACTAGTGTAAAGTTATGTACCTTTTGCGCTATCTGCTGAATGAAAGCAGTTTGTTTCTGTAATATAGGAACCAATACAGCTAATGTAGTATAGCTGGGACACCTGTCACGCATGTGCGATACTCTCGAGTCTTGATTAATGTTTGAGCCTATCATTCAATGTACAAACGTAAAAGAGAATACAAATCAAAACTCAATGACAGATGGATAGCGTGGAAACTTATAGGAACGTTTGTGACAGAATATAAAATCACTCTTTTTTTTCTTTTATTATATGTAGGGGTGACAAAATGGGTGGGTTTGAGTTGGGTCACAAATTGGTCAAATTTTAAAAGGTTTATATGTGGCTATGTGCATGCATGTGCTTCAGCAAAAAATGGCATTTACAAAATGGGGTTTATGACTGTTTCTGTTGATATTCTCATGTAGTGGATAGTATTTAAATCCAGATGGTTGTCATCCACATTAGCATATACGTCAATGATCCTGCAAAAATTGCAATAAGAATTATTCAGTATATCTCATTGAATTTGTTTGTTTCTGATTTTTTATGGTGTTATAATTTATAAACGCAGATGTTATAGTCTTATAGATGTTCTGCGCAGAGTATCAAGGATTTATATTAGTCTCATGAGTCAGTATGACTTTTTTATTCTTAACTACATGCATGAGCCACTACTTAATATATATATATATATATATATATATATATATATATAATTAACTAATTTACATATAAGATCGTTACATAAGCTACTATTAATACTCATCTCTTCTTTACTATTGTATTACTTGTAAAATTTTTACATATCTAAGCTTCTTTTGATCCTTATAGATTTGATTCATAGTTCTGAAGGAATACTCAGAAGCTTCTAAATGTTATTAGGAGAACAGACTACGTGGTTAAAAGTTCATTAAAAATAAATACAAAAATCCCAAAACTTAAATTTTTTTTATTAAAATGATCTCTTCCTAACAAATTTAGGTATAAAAACCTCCTTTAGAATGGAAAGGGAATTTTTAGATCTCAATCATTTCTGACTAAAATTTCTGTATGACATGAGGCTGTGAATATTAGGTGACAAATAATGCACTATATAGAAATACAAGTGAAAGTGAATTCTACAATGATCAGAATCATTGACGAAAACGAAGAAAGATTAGTTGCAACTCAACTAACTGATCAGTCATTTAGCTAAGTAATTACCTGCAAATGATTTTAGCATCATAGGCCTTCTTGTTTCTGACGATGAGTCAACTGCAAATGTGTTAAAGGATTCACTTAGAAATCAATAGCCAAAAAAAGAAAAGAAAAAGAAAAAGCCAAACATTAAAATCAACAAGAAAAATAATCAATACAGGAGACAGAGAAACCAAAACTGAGCAGAGTCTCCTTTATATTTTTACTAATGATTTTTCTAATATATGAATACAATTTTTGACATAATCACAGAAAAATAAATTGTACAAATTAACCTACCAACCTGTATCACAATTGGACGTTGAATTCCAAGTCCCACACATACAAACCTGTCTGATCCCATCGGAACAAAACCCGCACGTGCCACCCGTCGCCTCACACGCCGCGCAAAACCCATCATTCCCTTGCACCGAATACCTCACACGGATCCCATAGGCCCACCCGCTGGGCCCATCAACCCTCAACGGAGCGAGATTATACGCGCTGCTATACCCTTCACACCCAAGCCTGCTCAGATTAATAGCCTTGATAGTCTCAAACGGCACCGCACAGCATTCCGGTGGGCCTGACCCAAAGAACGAAGACGGGCCGGCCCGTTTATGGCCCAGCATGTCCCACGCCGGGCACCCATAATACTCCTCACAGCTCATCCCGGAAACGTTTCGACAAGGCAGGTGCTTCCCGGGGAATCCTTGGAACAAAGGCGAGTGAGCGGAGCAACCTATGAGCATGAACACGTTGTCGGCCGCCGGATTCATGTAAGGCTGGCGCCACGGCTCGACCGCGAAGCCGTTTCCCCGGCCACCGAGCACGATCCGCTCACAGGTTGACATGTGGGGCTCGTGGAGAGTAAGAGCTTGGTAGGCATAGTCTATGTCTACGACTCTGTAGGATCCTGAGCTGACGTGGAACATGAGGACGTCGTTGATGCAGAAGAGAAGGTCCCGGAAGCCCGGGTGGCCGCAGCCGTACCGGAGTGCGAAGGGGTAGTCTATGGTTATGTTTCCACAGTATGATCGGCACGAGTGAACGTGAGCGAAGGTTAATGGGATAATTAGGTAGGAGGATGAGAAAATGAGAGATAGAGCTAGGATCAATAATGTAGGCATGGTTGGGAGTGAAAAATGAATGATTACTAGTTTGTTTGGTTGTTTGATGAGGTTATATATATAGTGGGCTAGCTTTATTCACATGTAGTGTTGGGGGAATCTGGTTGAATTGTTTATGGGTTTTCCTTCACTACTTTTTGTCGTGTCGGAGTTATTATCAGTTTTGATTATTGCTGCTTCGCTTTAATTTCTTTTTGGATTGCAGGAATAAAACAGGTTGCTTTGGAATGGAATATAGTGAGATATTGCTTCTTGATGAATTTAACAGTGGAAGTGGTTCAAAGTTTAAAGCGAGCTTGCAAATTAAAGCATGTATTCATTGAGAAATTCTCGAGATTTTTGCACGAGAACTCGAGAAGGACGAGGGTACGTATATATATGTAGAACCGTCAGCGCTAAGAAAAGGTTTGAAAATTCAGAAAAAAATGGGGAGGCAGGGTGACGCTGAAGTATACAAAAGTTAGATACTTAGATCTTTAATTTTCCCTATATATTTCTCACTCTTTTCCTTTCTATATCAATACGTGTTTGGCTGGTGGTAAAAAATTACTGTGAACACATTGACAGTGTATATATATATATCACGAGAATAGATCCGTGGGATCTAGCATAAGATCCATTCTCATATGTCACATTGAAGGCTCTAAGACTCCTTTATTTGATACATGGTTTAAGGCTTGAGAGAATGGACAAGGGTTTGGAGATAACCCTCTTTGAGGGAATGTCCAAACCCTCCTTGCAAGAAGGGATTGGGTAATTTGCCCATCATTTTGCCCCATTTTCACATTTGAAAAGACCAAAATACACCTTTCAAATAAAAAATGTTAATTTTTTAATGAATGATAAAATTATTATTTTACTTTAATTTCTTTTTTTTTTTTACTTTCATTTTATCTTGTACCAAAGATAACCATAACATTCTCATTCTCACTCAAATCACTCTAATAATTTTTCTTAATTATAGATAAAATTCAAGTAAGCTTATGATAATTGAAGCTAAAAAAGCTTTGTGTAGTAGAGTCAATATGTAATGGTGAGTCCTAAAACCTGTTGAAGGTGCCTCTGTTGTAAGATTAATTTCAAAACGATGCTTCAAGTATTCTGTACGTTTCATTTTTATTTATGGCTCTGAGAGAATATATGCATGTTCAGCACTGAATTTTAAAAGTAAAGACAGGAGTACAGGAGAAGATTCTTTCAGGGAATTTTGTTTTGTGATATATATACTAACTACCAGGTGGAGTAAAGCTCTTGTTAAACTAAAAGTCTAAAAGCGCTATAATGAAATGTGAGTAATGGAAATAAACAGTAAAATTTTGGGAGTTATTTATAAGAGATCCTGTCTCATGCTAAGATGCAATATTTTGTGGTTGGTTGATGTTACTAAGATGAACCGCAGGATTCACCTGGGTTGGACTGGACTACAAGTGACTAAGGAGCCACTAAATTTTATCTAATCATCTTCTATTCATGATAATTATATAATTTGAATTCGATTGAAACATCATCTTTTGACTTAAATTTTTAATCACAAAAAAAAAAGGATAGGGAGCTTGTCATATAATTTTAGAATTAAATTATAATATTTTTATTTTTATTATTATTATTTTATAGAGAACAGAAAGAAGTAATTTATAAGAGGTTAATCTCCCAACCAAAAAAAAAAAAGAGGTTAATCTGATTTTTTACACTTATAACTTTTTTCTTTTATATCTCACATATACTTTTAAATTTTTTTCATATTATTTATACAAATATATGTACATTGTATTTGATAAAGTATATTATTTAAATATTTTATTGATATTGGATATGAATATAGGATATTTGAATATCCACATCTACCAAATACTCAACAAACATATACTTGTTACTATTTGTACCTTATTCAACATTCGAAATATTCATATTCCTTATTATCCCTACTCATACAAAGAGAAAGATTCTGTACATTTAAGACTGCTATTTAAACTTTACTATATAATATACTTTAGGAATTAGGAGTTCATCCAAAATCTCATTGTCATATTTGGAACAAGAAAAACTAGTGACTTACCAAAAAAAAAATAGTGAGTTAGAAGAAAATTCTATTTTAGTAGTAGTAATCCTACTCTCAATAAGACAATAATGTGTCATTTTTGTGGCAAAAAAAATATCTGAGACCTGTTTAGGCCCATAGTACATAGTCCATAGTTAAGCCCAACTCTGGCCATTTGATCCGCAGCTACAATATTGCAAATAGGTGGATTATTGAGTTTGGTAAGGAAAAAAAGCCCAACTGAATGTTTGTATTGTATAAATCTGTGATGAATTTTTCGATTAAAAGAAAGAAAGAAATCTTTAGACAAAAAAATAAAATAAAAATAAAGTATTATTTTGGTCCTCAATGTTTGCATGAAGCTTAATGTTAATCCTCAATGTTTTAAAAGTTTAATGTTGTTCCTTAAAGTTTTTTTTTGTCGATTTTGATCCTCAAGCGTAACACCATTAACTTTTATCGTTAAATGATGACGTGACATGTTTATGTGGCACACTCTCTTTCCTATGTGTTATATTTTAATGACATGGCATGCCACATCATGCCACGCCACTCCATCATGGCAAAATTTTTGCTTTGAAGAAGAAGATGATGTGGCCATGGTGGAGTGACGTGGCGTGCCACGTCATTAAAATATGACACGTAGGAGAGAGAGTATGCCACATAAACATGCCATGTCATCATCTAACGGCAAAAGTTAATGGTGTTACGCTTGAGGACCAAAATCGACAAAAATAAAATTTTGAGGATCAACATTAAACTTTTGAAATATTAAAAATCAATATTAAACTTCATACAAACATTGAGGACCAAAATAATACTTAAAAAAAAAAGATAACTGTGAAGAAAGGCAAAGATAAAAAAGTTAAAACTCTATTACCCCTTCTGTGTGATTCTTGAATGTTGACTGTTCTCAGACAAGTGCGATGGAGTTGATTGGTAGTTATCCATCTGATTGGTAGTTTAGAAATCTCATAGTTGCCTCTGATATTAGTATTTCATTACATAGAGACAAAACCCAAAAAAATTCGCCATCCCTTTCTTTCCCTCTGAATCATCATTCTCTTTCTTTCTTCTCCTTTTTCTTCTTTCCATTTGTGTCTCTAGCTGTTTCCACAGTTCAGGGATTTTCGGTGTCGCCGTTATCTGAAACCTCGTTCGTATTCTTTAGTGCGATTGAGAGAATCTCACAAGCCAGAGCCGGAGCCATCTGGGAGGTTTGATTTTGTGTTCCTCCAGTAATTATTTTCGAGCATTGAATAATTATATGATATATTATTGGGTTTCAAATGATCAACGGGGAGGGGACTCGCGAGGCCGCCTCTCCCGATCCGTTCGATTCGTTCCCTACCTTGCGGGTTCGGCAATCGGACCCTAGTGATGCTTCTCATCCGTCATCGCGCTACTCGTCGTGCGGAGAGTCCGAGTTCGACCGCTATTGTAGCGCGAACTCGGTCATGGGCACCCCGAGTATGTGTAGCACGATCACAGTTTTTAACGATTTTTCAGAATTAGAATTTGGGTCCACCAAAAGTTTTGGGATTGGGGGTGAAAATGGCTTGGAGAATTTCAGTTTAGGCGAAAGAGTTGAGATGACTCCTAAGGATCAAAGGCTTTCGACTTCTAGTGTGTCAGACAGTATGAGAGATTTCAGAATTGGGTTTGGAAGTGAGAATATCAGAAACCAGAAGAATTTAAAATATGGCTTCAGTGGATTGGAACTATACGGGGATGATAATGACGAGCTTACTATGACTATGCTAGATGCATCGAGTTTAATGGCAGTCAACCAATCAGATGAGAAATTGGAGGGTGATAAAGGCTCGGAGAATTTCAGTTTAAGTGAAAGAGTTGAAATGAATCAAAAGGATCAGAGGCTTTTGACTTCTAGTGTTTCAGAAGGTATGAGGGATTTCAGAACTGGGTTTGGCAGTGAGCATATCAGAAACCGGCAGAATTTAAAATATGGCTCCAGTGGGTTGGAATTATATGGTGACGATAATGGAGAGCTTACTATGACTATGGCAGATTCATCAAGTTTAATGGGGGTTAACCAATCATACGAGTATTTGGATCAGGGTGGCAAAGATGTTGTAGAATGTTCTGAAGTGTTAAAAGGACACGATGAATTAGGAGGAGCTGATGATTACTCTGAAACTATGTCTAGTGATGCGGGTGATAATGCAGGACATATTGAGACATATTTGTTAAGCAATGTGGATGAAAAATGTTCTCAATCTAAAATAACAGTTGAAGGTGGTTTATCTTCTACTGTTGATAAAGAGGATGAATTTGACAGTTTTGATGCTCAACCAAATTTGCAAATTGATGAAAGGGAGCTAGAAAACGAAGAAGATGGGAACTCATCCTTTTGTGAAGATTCAGAGGGTGAGGATTCAATGCACAACTATGGCAGTGATGATGACAAAAAGAAGGACTTCTGTCTATCAAGAAGTATACATCATCATCAGGAGTCAAAAGTACAACACGAGAATCCCCTACTTATAAACTCTTCCGTAGCCTTTGGTTCAGACGACCTGGATGATTTCTTGCTAGAAAATGAGGAAAATGGTCAAGTTTCCCTGATGTTTGATTTATTTCAGAGTCAGAAACAAAGGAGTCCTGAAACTGAGAAAAAACCAAGAAATTTGGGTTCTGTGAGCTCAAGAGTTATTTCGACTTCTGGCCAAAAAGTGGAAGGGGAAGATAGGAATGACCAAAAAGATCTCAGTGAACCACAAGTACAAGTGGTCAGGGACTTTCCTGCCGCCTGTTGTCTGGTGCAGGGAGATGATAAGGTTACTAACACAAGAGATAGTTCTTCCAATGCCTCAAGGGATTTTCCAAATATGGTCATATTACATCAGGAAGATGGGAGAGAGATTATTGTTGCAAAAAATAAATGTCCTAAAACTGAAGTTGATTTGGATCCACTAGCAGAAGAGGTTCCTCAAGATATGGATTTGAACGTTTCTAATTCCAATGGTGGAATCACCGAAAAGGCGAATGAGTGCATGAACAAAGAAGCTATCGTCACTAGTGATGTTCAACTTGTCGAAAACCCGGAGTTTGATAAATCTAAGTTCAAGTTTGATCATTCTTCTGATAGCACAGTTGAGCCTGAACTTTCCAGTTTAACCAAACAGCTTGGGAATACAAATGAAGAATCATTTGAAAACCTAGATCGGGTTGGGCATATTTCAAATTATGGATTGAGGAAAACATTAGAGAGCTCTTCCAATGCAACAAATCTCGTTGAGAAAAGTCCTATGACTTCTCAGGTGAGTAATTAGTGCCATTATCTATCTTTTGGTCATTTTTCACCTTCCTGAATTAGAGCCATCATCTGTCTAGTTGCCACTTCAATTGGTGCAAAATGAACTTAGTATATAAGTTGATGTGGATCTTGACATGGAGATGTCTATCTATTTTGGCTGACAATTAGAATTTCCAATATATTAGCTAACTTGATAAGATGTACTCAATTGTGGTTAAATGATTAAGTACTTTTTGAATTTGAAGCTTGGGACAAATTAAGAAAACTGGCCTTATCCTCACCAAAAAAAAAAAAACTGGCCTTATTATTTTGCTTTTGGAACTCAGTTCTTATTTTCAGTTTTGAGAAACATAGTTATGGATTTACCTTTGAACGTCAATAAAAGCCATCTTCTAACGCTGTTAGTAGTAGTAAGTTTTTATTTTTATGTTGTAGCTCTACTGTTTAATGCAGTTTTATTTTGTCTTTTTAATCAATGTTATCATTTTGGGTGTACTGTAGTGTTTTTATACTGGACTGTGCCTCTGTGGATTTGATGATGCATATTTGTTTTATGTACTCCATTTTTATTTTTCACCTGAAAAATTAAAGAGTTGCTGATCTACATTTGCTTGTTGTGGGAATAATGAAACAGCACAGCTGATTTTTTATGGGGATTTAATGTTTCACTAAATTTTGCAGATAGAGAATTTTGAGCTAAATGAATTCTATGACGAGATTGTTCATGAAATGGAAGAAATTTTACTAGACTCCTTTGATTCTCCTGGGACTAGGATTGCTCAGGGTAGTAGATTTCTTGAACCACAGTTTTCTCTGCCTTTAAGAGATGGCGGGTTGACTGCATCTACTTCTGGTACAGATGATGCTTATCTGCTAGTTCAGCACCCAATGAGAATAGATAAAATTGAAGTGGTAGGTGCCAGACAGAAGAAAGGAGATGTGTCTTTCAGTGAAAGATTGGTGGGGGTGAAGGAATACACTGTCTATAAAATAAAAGTGTGGAGTAACAAAGATCAATGGGAGGTTGAAAGACGATACCGTGATTTCCTCACTCTTCACCGTCGGTTGAAAGCTCTATTCACTGAGCAAGAATGGGTCTTACCTTTACCTTGGTCTTCAGTTGGAAAAGAATCCACAAAGATATTTGGAAGTGCATCTCCTGATGTTATTGCGCAGAGAAGTCTTCTCATTCAAGATTGTTTACAATCCATTCTGCATACCCGATTCTTTTCAAGTCCCCCAAGCGCACTAATTTGGTTTTTGTCCCCTCAAGATTCATATCCTAGTTCACCTGCATCAAATACGCTGGCGTCTCAGTCTCCTTTTACAAGCGGGACAAACAATGGAAACCTTTCCACTTTAGGTAAGACCATATCATTAATAGTTGATATTCCACCTAACAAATCTATGAAACAATTGTTGGAAGCACAATATAACACTTGTGCTGGATGCCATAAGCATTTTGATGATGGAAAAACTTTGATTATGGATCTTGTGGAGACATTTGGATGGGGAAAGCCTCGAATTTGTGAATATACTGGTCAATTATTCTGCTCTTCTTGCCATACAAATGAGACTGCAGTCTTGCCAGCAAGAGTTTTGCATCAATGGGATTTTACTAAATATCCAGTTTCTCAGCTGGCAAAATCTTATCTGGATTCTATACATGACCAGGTACTGTTAATACTATCAGCTGCAACTTTTAGTTGTTATCCTTATTATCTTTCAGATAGACGTTTATGTCCACAGGTTCTATGTATAAGTAAACTAGAATTGCTACTGCTTCTCTCTCTGCTTGCTCTTTCCTGCTTGTGAAATAAAGAATCTCAGAAAATGTAGTATGGACACACATATTTAACAACTGCTAGTTAGGAAAATAATAACAATAATAATCTGCTAGGCACAGATGATGAGTTGATGCTAAATGACTAATCGTGCCATGTTAAAGGCTGCTTAGATTAATCTCTCTTTTTTTGGCTAATTACATGTTTTAATAGAGGGTGAACCTTGGAGTAACAGTAAGTTTGCTGCCATGTGACCTGGAGGTCACGGGTTCAAATTTTAGAAACAGGCTCTCTGCTTGCAGGGGTAAGGGCGTAAGGCTGCGTGCATCTAACTCTCCCCATACCTCACTTTCGTGCGTTGGGCCACCCCTTTATTACATGTTTTAATGATAATCCAACTTCATGCTCTTGTTAATTTTGTATCTTAAACATCTTTCTTGTTTTCTCTTTTCAGTATTTAGGTCCCCATTCATTAAGACATCAACATTAATTACTTTTGTAACTTGAGACTTTTCTTCCCAGTTCCCAGTTCCCATTTATCATACATTGTATATTTATAAATTAATCTTACTGTTCTCTTGTTTTCATTCACAGGCATGTTAAATATACTAAATGAATTTTCTCTTGCAGCCCATGCTTTGTGTCACTGCAGTTAATCCCTTCCTTTTGTCAAAGGTCCCAGCCTTGCTTCATGTTATGAGTGTCAGGAAAAAAATAAGGACTGTGCTTCCATTTGTACGTTGCCCATTCCGGAGGTCTATCAACAGAGGTCTTGGAACCCGGAGATATCTTGTTGAAAGCAATGACTTTTTCTCTTTAAGAGATCTTATTGACCTTTCCAGAGGAGCCTTTGCTGGTTAGCTTTTATTCCTGGGTTACTGCTGAAATGTGCCTTTATGGAAGTTATTTTGCCTTATATTCTTTTTTGGAATATCTCTCTTTTTATTTCTTGGAGCTGATCATTAGTTAGTTATGAAATGGTTTTGTTGCATTTTGATGGGCCTAGTGGGCTGAAAGTGTATTCTAGGAGGCAGAAAGGTCAGTGGGCAGCAAGGGCAGAACTGGAAATGACCCACCTATATCTAATTCTGACAGTAGCAGAGTTAGTGGAGGGGTGGAAGAGTGTACATAAGGCTGGTTCAGGTGGTGGGAGTTTTTCAGGCAATTACATGGTTGAAAGAGGAGAGCCTAGCCTCTCGAATAGCTAGGATTATCTTGTTGCTTTGCTTTTATTTTATCCTTCTGTTGTGTTTTCTGCTGTTATATTCTGGATTTTGTGCTGCTGTTCATATATTGTGGTGCTGTAATAGTTTGTTGTGGCTGTTTGGTACTGTTTAGGTTGTGAATATAGCATTTGCAGTGCAGTTTATCCACCACATTTCCCCTGTTAAATGTCCCTGATGTAGTTAACTGTTAATGCAGCACTTCCTGTTATGGTGGAAACCTTGTCATCAAAAATCCTGGAACACATCACTGATCAATGCCTCATATGTTGTGATGTTGGAGTCCCCTGCAATGCTCGACAAGACTGCAGTGACCCATCTTCTCTTATTTTCCCTTTCCAGGTGTGAATTTGTCAGTACTCAGTAGCTATGATTATATTACACAGAATGTTTTCTACCAAATAAAAATATTACACAGGATGTTACCCCTTTTGCTTCAGAAACGAAATATATTAGTTGCATTAGCGGAGTTTGCCCCCTCTATAGTGAAGGGTGTGTTTCAGAGTTCAGATAATAAGTGGTGATTGGTAACAACTCTCAACGAACAATATATCAGTTTAGATACTTTAATGAAGTACAGGCAACTGAGCAATAACCAACATACAATTTACACGATAAAGTGCATGCTGCTACCTAAGGGATCTAAATTGTTTTAAAAATAAGGCCACTATTATTATTATTATTTTGTTTAATATTGTTATGGAGGACCCCACCTAGTGGGAAAAGGCATTGATGATTGTTGTTGTTTTATTGTTATGGAGGACACTTGAGAATTCCGGTTTCTAAAGCCAGTAAGAAATTCCCTTGTGATCTTATATCAAGGAGTTATTTGCTCTTGTTGACAATGTTAGTTTGAGAGCTGTGCATATGGAGGCTCTTGTCTAGACCGTTCTTGTGTTTTGTATAGAAATTATACCCGCAGAAAAAATAAGTTGAAGGTATCCCTAAATTGTTTCTCCATTGAAGTGTTTTTTTTAACTATTGATAACCTAACAATAGAAATGAGTAAAGATAGAACACGTTGGCGTTGCTTAACCCAGAAAAAATGTTTTGATTGTTGTTGCTGTTGAAGTGTTTCTTTATTTTGCTGAGAGTGCAAAAGTCAGTCTATGGTTGGCCAGCAAACATCCCCTTCCTTTTTATTAACCTTCCTTCTGTTATGGTTGGGAATTTTTCTGAATTACTTTGTGATGATCCTAAACTGAGATCATATTTATCAACAGGAAGATGAGATTGAAAAGTGCAAAACTTGTCAGTCGGTTTTCCATAAGCGTTGCTTTCGAAAGGTCAGCAGTTGTCCCTGTGGGGTGCACCTCAGATCGGATGAAACAATGAGCTTGACCAACAGAGTCAACCAGAGAAGGGAAATTGGTGAAACAAGAGGAACTTTGGATTTATTAGGGAGGGGTCTTGGTTCTGGATTCCTATCTGGTTTGTTTACAAAGGAAAAGCCCCAGAAGAGTAAGGAGCATAAAGACGAAAATATTATCTTGATGGGTTCCTTACCAAGCACTTCTCTATGACCACTCGTACGTTTGTTTATCTTATCTTTCATCTGCTGTACCATCTTCGGATGCTTAGTTCAATAATCGGAATTGCCCATCGTAGTAAAATGTTTTGTGTTTGTCATTCTTTGTAACATAAAAATTATTGTACAGTGTTCTGTTCTGTCCCTCAATTCCAGTTTTGTCTCTGCTCTGGTTATTTTGTTTAAATTCCTCTCAGTTGAATAAAAATTCTAGCTTTCTTCGGATTCTTTGATGAGATTACTGTATCAAGGGTGCCCAACTGCCCATGGTCGAAAGTAGAACTAGCTGGTGATAATTACGTCAGGTGACTCTTGGCCAAGAGGAATTTTGTTAAGTAAACATATCTGCAAAAGTTGATGCTCAAATTGTGGTACATAGTATAATTTTCACAGCTTGCTCGGTATATATAGTAGAAGAAAATGTAAGAATGTTTCGTTCAATTTTTTTCCCTCTATTTGAAGTTACTAGTAAGAAGGGGAAATAACTTGAATATTTCATCATCTTCTCACATAGCATTACTCCTTTTACTTTCATAGTTTCATATATGTAATCCAAATCCATAAAAAGTTTAAAAGGTTAGATTGTCATGTTTTGATATCCGTGTAGAATTATTTATGAGAATGCAACATTCATACAAATTTCTTCTAAATTTCCATTATAACATCATCAAAATACTTTTACTATAAAGTGAAAATATTACCCACCCATACTTACATCTCCGCTAATTGAATTCTTCCTTGAGTTTTTTTACAAAAAAAATCAATTAAAAAACACGTGGAAAAATATTTGCTGAGAATTTATGTCAATAAGATATTTTACATTTAAACAATGCAGATAGCCTGCTCTAATTTCTGATGATTCGCTTTGCGAATATTTGACAAAATTACTCCCCATTTCATGTTCTTCGTGCTGGGGTTCTATCTCAAATGGTGTGGCCATCATCATCTCCAAGAAGAGAGAGTGAAAAGGGGGCAATGGCCACATTAAATGATCGAGAGCCTGGTCGATCAACATGTATCATCTCAAAGTCACCTTCCTGCATTATTATAAAAATGACCAAATTTAAGGCACTTGGTTGCATTGCAGGTTAAATAAGCAAATGTAACAAATGCTTCTAAATTATAGAGAAGCATCCATAGTTGTAGTATCAACTATCAATTCGTTTCATAGTAAGTTAGTAACACTAAAAGTAGGCTTGAGACAATAACATGTTAAAAAAGGCGGCTAGTGCCCAAGTCTCTCATATGTAGTTTGGGGAGGGTCAGAAATATGCACTTTTACCCCTACAAGCAGAAAGGCTGTTTCCATAAAAATAATAACATAATATGTAATTAATTATCAAAATCATGTAGAACAAGCCCAGCTCTGTTTGTTGTTGTGTGTGGTTGGGAAATCATGCCACCAACTCAAACTTATGTTTCATGTGTCTGTTTCAAAGGACTTATATATGAGCTATTCTTGACGACTTGATGAGGGACTTTATCGAATCCTAGTCTGTCATGTAGTCACTTTCAGTAAACAGATGATTTATTCTATTGAAGTCAATTTAACCAAGAATCCTAAATTTCCGAAATTTCAGAAAAACATGTAACATTAACACATGTGATATGCCGCTAACAATAATAGGGGCACCGGCTTCAGTCAAGAAACTTAAGCTAACTCTTGTTAAGCAATACTATCAACTGACCAAGGCAATAAAATCTAACTTCACAGAAGAAAAAGTACTTAGAAAAAGAAAAGAAATTCTTTCTTACCATTCTACCACTCGGTGTGCACAATGGGCATGCTGATGAATACTCAAAACCAGTCCTAGGAAGTATAACTGGCTGTTCACCGACAACCCCCATCCCCCTGTCATAAGGAAAATAAAGTACAGAAGTTAACTTGAGCTTGAATCCCATGAACATATATATATAGAAGAAAATTTGGCATAATACTCCTTGAAAGTTTACGAAAATAAACCATTGGGAAGAATACTTTACTTACCATACATTTTCTGTTTTTCCATTACCATCAGTTATAATCCAATGCCTTCTAATAAGTTGAACAGGGTGGTCGGAATTATTGGTAATTCTTATTCTGTATGCAAAGAAGTATTGCCCTTTTGAAGGTTGACTTCTGCCCTCTATATATACACTCCTAACTTGAACCCTGATTCCCTGAATAAATTGAGAATAAACGTTAAGAGTTAGAGCTTTACTTGTTTACAAGCTTTTATTGTCTCAAATGACACACAGGCTTCACCTCTTTTACCCACAAAATTCAAAGAAATGACTACACACATGCACAAACCACTGTAAACCAAATTAGAAGGCTGAAACATTAATTTTTAAAAGTAAACTGGAACATTTTTGTAGGAAGGGTATTCTCAACTTTACACAAATGTCCCAACCCACAAATATGAGGAAAAACTACGAGAAACTAGCTGACTTAAGAAAGTGGCAACACAACATATCTCAACTTCCAGAGACATGGACCTGAACCAATCGGCATAAAAAACATTGTTTACAAAAGCAACTTTTCAAGAAAGAACCATCTAGAAGACTAATATTAAATATTTAGCTGAACTTCAGGCCAGAGAACAGTTTCTGCTAGTAAAAATTTTGTCGCCATACCAAGGTTGTGGCATCACTGGAACATTTCAAGAGAGAGTGAGGGGCAATTTCTTTTAGCTCATCTCGATACCTTGCTGCATCCTAGAAAGAAAAAGGATAAAGAAGGTTGTCAAATGTAGAATTTTAAGAGAACCATTCATTAGACCTCAAATATATAGAAATTAAGCCCTAATCTGTATTATGTCTTTCACATTAAACACCAAATTTGTATTATGGGTAGGATTAGAGAAACTAAAACAATACATTTAACTTGTATATGCTAATATGCAAGTGAAATCGAGTCAAAAGTTCAGTCTATTAGAACTGAAGCTTAAAATATACAGTGTTATCAGAACGTCGGTTTGGTGCAAGACAACCGCATTCCAACAACCGTCAAATCGGCCTACATTCTTTGTCTCCCCTGTAAAAATTTTGTAGAAAGCTGAGAGAGAAAGACAAATGGAATGTCAAGCAGTGTACCACCATGAAGCATTCATTTTCAGAATTACACCCCACACCATGCTCTCATGGTATAAGCAGACATCAAATAGAAGTTTCAGCTTCTCCATTCAGGCTTTAGCTCAAGCCTCAAGCAGTTGATCCTCTTACTGTAGAACACATATTTCTTTTAGAGCTACTTTAGTTAATTAATCAGAATGGTTTTGTCATGGATTAGTTCATATCTCATTAGTTACCCATCTTTGGCAGAATCAGCAATGTAACAAGAGAATTCAAACGTTTATCTTTCACAGTAGCAACAGCGAGAAAATTTCGCTTGAGAGTAACAAAATAGATACCTTAAACCTCTCATCAGCAACCGCTTCCTTAATTAATCTTCGCAAACGCAGAACTGGCTCCTCTTCCTCGAATAACTTCAGTGAATCCCGAATCCTCGCTGCTTCTTTGTAATCCTACACAAATCGAAATCAGACGATCGCGCGCCATTCAGTGAGACTCAAAATCCTTACCTCTAAACCCCCATGCATGCATCCATCAATATCCCTTAGAAATCGCACAAATACTAACCTCGGATCTCGCAGCGACCTCCAATTGCTGCTTCAAGAGTGCATAGCTGTGGGTCCGAGAAAGAAACGAGCTCGAACTAGTAGAGCTCGGACTCTGACTCATACTCCGACTCTCTCCCCTCCCATTCCCATTCCTTTCAGCAGCAGCACACGCTATGATCCCGCCATTCCGCCTCCCGATGCTTCTGGAATTCACACACAGCCTCCTCACCCCCGTCTCAGATTCCCCAAAGCCAAAACCCGAGCCTCCCGGAGCCGGTAGACGCAGATCCACGAAAGCCTTCACGCTTAAGGATTGCATTTTCCTACGCCCACACCACTCCCAAAATTTCCGTCAGAATTCCGCACAACGCAACTTCAACATACAACAAGCAAACCAATCGAATCGAACCGAATCGAATTGAATCGAATCAAATCGAATCGGATCAAGTTAAAGAGAGTAGATTTTTATTTTAAATTTCTCTTTCCCTTGCAAATGAATGACAAGTGTGGGTTCAGCTCAGTGCGAGTGGGTTCATCAGTTGATATCTGGATACTGAATTATTACAAGCCATTATCCATATGGAGGACTGAAATGACCAAACTAGCCCTCGTGCCGAGGAAATCGTGGTGGGAGTATAGACAAAAAGAGGAAAGATCCGATAATGATAATTAGATTAGAATTTAATTTAGATCTTGTCTTAGTTTTTTTAAATTTTTTTTGGCCTCAAAATCTTGTCTTATAAGTCTTAACCACAGGGATGGTGATAATAAAAGCAGTTATTAGATTTTTGGCGCCTATGGAAGAGAAGATATACACGTGTCGAATCCAAGTTAGCATGAGATTATTGTCCATTTGAAAGGGGGAAAATATCTGTTGTTTTTTTCATGTTAGTAAAACTCCAACGTGGTTCAGTCTATGCGTTAGATTATAGCTGTCTATTGCGGAAGAGTGGGTCTATGATGTAATTTGTTGCATAATGTAATATAAGTTTAGTTAATAAGATTATGACACTTGTTATTTTGTTGCATTATATAATGCAATTGGATCACATCAATTACTACAATTATGCTACATAACCCATTGTATGATGCAACAAGTTGCATCATAGACTCACTCACCCGTATACTAATATGTAGGCATTATTAGGTTTCAATATACTTTGAGAGATTTATATATTTAAAATCTGATAATACTTTGAACAAAATTATGGAGGATACTTATGGGAATTTAAAAAATACAGTTATGTATAGAATAATTATTTGATTTTTCAAAAGTTTATTCTATTTTAAAATGAAACTATTTATTTTTTTCACAAAATTAAGTAATTGTAGAATAATCCAATTTTAAATAAAATTATAATTCTAAAATATAATTGTTATTTGAATGAGTTGGGTTAGATCCAACAAAAGGAACTACTTTTTTTTTTGTAACTTGATGAATTTTTTATTGAGTGAGGTGTTCACATTTTATACACTCTTTTCCTATATAGACATATATTAATAAGATTTGCTTTGAATAAATTTAAAACTATTTTCTTTTATTTTTATATCTCTTATTTTACAACTTTACTTCTATCTTTTAATATAGTAGATCCATTCTCCCTTGCACCCTCTTTTTTTTTAAAGAATAAATATGATTGAGGAAAGTGGTGAAATATAGAAGAAATAAAAAATAAAAGAGAGATAAAATAAAGACTTATCGTAAATAAATTATGACTTTTTAAAATTTATTTTTCTCTCTATGTTTCACCATTTCACCTCTCTTTTCTCACTTTCCTTATCTCAATATCCCATTTTTCATGAGGGGTAATAAATCATCTAAACTATGAGATAGAAGTGAAATTGATGACATAATAGAGAGAGATATAAAAATAAACAATAAGGTTATGTTTGATATAATGCAATTGGAGAGTAATTCTATAAGAATAAAGAATGTGTATTTGGTATCATGGAATTCATTGAATGCAAATGTTTTAACACTTGATGAAAATCTCAATGGGCAATTAATTGTATTCAATTTGATGGAATTTATTATTTTAGATAAAATTGTCTTTTCATAAATTATCATCGTTGTTGTCATTACTATTGCAAAAGCAACTATTATGAACACCACTTGTGTTATTGCTGCAAGCACCATCCTGGCGCTACCACCACTACTTTAAACATTAAGAATATTTTAAACACCAAAACTTTTCAACTCTTGCATTCCAAACATAAAAAGTTTGTTCCATGACAAATCTTATTCTTTCCCATACCAAACATAATTGTTACCTTTAAAATTCTATAATTTTCCATTTTGTTCGATGGTTCAAAATATATTCCTTCACAAGTAAGGGAACATGAGAATCTACTTCCCTAGCGTGAACCCGTTTTAGGTAGAGTATAGGATTAATTGAATTGGTTTGCTTTGATGTTATTATTCAATGGAATTAATTAAATTTGATGGTTGACAAATTTATCTCTAGTTCATTCAATATTTTTTTTTATATTATTTGATACTTTATATATTGTAAACAATTTCTTTTTCTTATTCTTTTAAATTTTCTGATAAAATTATTTCCTTCTTTTATTCTTTTTCCTCCTCCTCTTTTTTCTTTATTTTTTTTCTCATTTTTGTTTGAACTAATTCTGAACCAATTTTTATCAGTTTTGATCGATTTGTCCGATTTTTCATTAGTTTTTTGGGAGATCAGTTTTATGATTCTTTCAGATCAAACTAATGATCGGTTAACCAATTTTTTGGTTGAATCAATCAGTCCGATCCGATTCTAAACACTATGGGTATTAGGATAAAATTTAAAATTTTAAAAATATAATCGATTATAATTCAAAACTTTAGAATAAAATTGATTGCAAACAAAATTTAAGAATACAATTAAAACTTAATATAAAATTTGAAGAGATAAAATATATTTAAGAAAAAAGAAAAAATTATTCGGTGCTTAAGCCTCTTATATTGAAGTTGGAAGTAACATGTGCCAAATGGCAATGGTATCCTTGGGCCAGCCAACAACCCCATGAGAAGAACGAACGATGGAGGGAATCCAACGGGCCCACCATCACCGGCTTGGGAAATCGAAAAGGACAATTTAGTCAATTCAGGACGACATCACCTTTCACCAGCAGGCAGCAACTGAAACAATAAAGAAAAGCCAAAAGAAAAAAAGAAAAGAAAAAAGAAATATGACTGACTCACTGACTGACTGGGTAGGAAAACGAAAAGATAGCTGATGAAGGCGATGATGAATGAAGATTACTATCACAACTCACAACTCACCACAACGCTACCATTACCATTACCATTACCATTACCATTACCACCAACATTTACTTCTTGTTCTACACATGGAATCATCATCATCATCAAAACGCTAACCCACTCTCTCCCCTCACATCCTCATCCTTTTCGGATTCAAACGAAATGCCCTAAAAATGTAAGCACTCCTTTCCGTTTCTTGTGATCGGTTTTCGGATTCGTCGTGTTTTGATCAAATCTGGGTACGGATTAGGGATTGCTGTGTTGGTATAATCGTAGAATGGAGATATTTGTTCGTTTCTTGTCTCCTTTCTCCTGTCATTGGATTTCCCGAGGGGATTGATTATGTTGCTAATCAATCTTTCTCGTAGCTTGTTCGTTCCATTGTTTTTGCTACGGCAGACGGCCTGGTTGTTGTATCGATGATCCTTTTTTGTATTTATTTTTTGTCATTGAGTACTCCGTTAATTTGCTTGTGAGAGAACCCTCGAAGAAAGATACGCATTTAGTTTTTTTGGTTTCCACTGGAAAGCTGAATTGTACTCTGCTGAATTCTCATTGGATTTATCAACATTCAATGCATTGCATTGTGTCTTAAATTTCGGTGTTTCTTACTGGTTTCTTCTGAAATATTTATGTTCTTCGCTAATGAGCAGTTGTTATGTACTTGTGCGTGTTTATTTTTAGTTTACTGTGGTTCTATTAAATTAAGCTAGAAAGAGCTATTAAACTCAGATGTCCTTTCTTGGATTTTGCTTCATTTCGTAGGAATATGGTTGAAGGGGACAACACCTATCCTGTGTTCCCCTCTTTTCTGGAGGGAAACAGATTGCAGTATGATAATGATGGACTGCCTAAGCTGCAGGTATTTGGGAACTGTAAGTATTTTTAAGTAGCTGACTTATGATTGATTGCTTTGGTTCATACTTTTAATGAATGCAAACACAGAGAAATTTACTTGGAATTTTTGTGTGCCTTTATTGCTTTGCTTTCTAGTTTCTTCCTTACCCTGCTTTTTTCTAAGAAATATTTTCTTACTGCATTCGACATTTTGGTTGTGTACTCGTATTCATCAATTATTTATCAGTTATTATTCGTTTTTCTCCTTTTATTTTTAAACTTTGGACTTTGGAGTTCCATGGAATTTGTCTCTTTCCTTTCATGGAAGTCTTTTCTGTCCTAACACTTTAATTTAGTTTGCTGAACAATTTTAAAACTTTGTCACAGTTCCAGTTGGGTGCAGCGTTGGTTCCTTAAACTATGCCGGAGAGGAGCGTAATCCGGTGATGGAAACAATGAAAGGAGGAGGTATGGAGGTAGTAGGATCTTTAACTAGCCAGCTAAAGCATCCGGTATTACTAAATAACAAGTCTTTTCAAGATAAAGTCGGTCATTCTGGATATGCCCTGAATGCGGTTTCTACTGGTCTGAGGCTATCATATGAGGAAGATGAGCACCATTCTTCTGTCAGTTGTGCAAGTGAAGGCATCAAAGCTTCCCTTCCTATAATTTCATCCCTTGGTGATAATCTTAAGGTTGAGATTGATCAACAGAAAAAAGAGCTCGACTGTTTTATCAAGTTTCAGGTAAGTGAACTGTTCTGCTCTTTTCATGTTCAGTTTTTCTCCCGTTTGGGGTATGGCAATATGGAAGTATGAACCTCAAGGTATGCTTGGATTGGAACCCTTCTCCTCCAGCCCCCTTTATCCATTATACACTAAATCTTTTTGCAACCTATCCAAACCTCTCAACTTTAGACCAACCACATCTAGTGATTGTGTCATTCTGTACCACCTAACGTTAAGATAGAAGTTAGTTTGCTTCTGCTTTGCAATAAATTAGCATTGATAATGGAGCTTAATCTTATTGTTGGTTATTCAGGGATATAATATCATATATGGTACTGTTTTGGTTTGAATTGGGTTCCACATATAAAACTAGTAGTTAATTAGTGTTTAGAACATTCTTGAGGCTGTTATCTGGTAATATGCTTATCACGTCTTACCATGGGCATCATATTAAACAGGAGGAAAGCATCATCAAAGGTCTGAGAGAACTGAAGCAAAAACACATGATCTCCTTTCTGAGTGCCATTGAGAAGGGAGTTAGCAGGAAGTTGTATGAAAAAGAGCTAGAAATAGAGAGCATGAATCACAAGAACAAAGAACTATTAGAAAGGGTGAAGCAGGTTAGCATGGAAGTTCAATCCTGGCACTACAGGGCGAAATACAGTGAATCTGTCGTTAATGTCCTGAGGAACAACTTACAGCAAGTCATGGCACAAGGTGTTATGCATGGAAAAAAAACTTGTGACAGTGAAATAGAGGATGTGGCCTCATGTACGAATGTAAATTATCTTGGAATTACAGAGCATGATGCAGATTTGGAATCCTTGAAGAAGAAGAAGCAAGTAAATTGCAGGGCTTGCAATGTGAAGGAAATATCTGTTCTAATGTTGCCATGTAGACACTTGTGTCTGTGTAAGGATTGTGAAGTATTTATTGATGTTTGCCCTATCTGTGGGATGAAGAAGACTGCGAGCGTTGAAGTATTTATGTCGTAGGAATACAGTTTTATTTATTGAGCATAGCAAAATAGCATGATGGATCTGCTTTGCAGTCGTGATGATCTAGCTAATGGTGAGTCTGTCCATTAAAGTTACCAGGTGATTTGGTGTGGATACTTGTAAGTAAATATATGATCAATTACAATTTATGTCATGTACTTTGTTCCGAAATTAATTTGCCTTTTTGAGATTTATAGTATACCATTTAATTTCTTCTCTTCTGGTGTATATTTTTTATTTCAACAAATTTTTAGGAAAATGAATATCGTGAAGTAACTTCACGTAAAATTACTTCATCTAATACATATGTATTGTTGATCGGCTGCGATGCAAATTTGTTACAACTGGCAACGGTCTAAATCGGTTAACTTGATCCGGACCCTTCTGCGCTTATGCATTGTTGCTTCACAGCTCCCTGGTGCACTTATTTTGCTTACAATATTTGTTGTTTACTTCGCTTCACGTAGGCCTTGGGAGTTGGGTGTTCACTGTAAGTCAAAATTTTGAGACAAATTACATTTTTTATGGACAAAATGGTAATTTACTCTTTAAAGTTTTCTGTTCATTTTTATAGTTGAAAAAAATTAAATATAATGTAATATTGGAAAGATGATATTTAAAATTCTGAAAAAAAAGTTTGAGCAGTATTAATCTGTGGGGGGACCATTATATATTTCTATGAAGCAGTCATGTGACAAATGACATGGAGCTTATGAGTTATGACCATCAACTATTACGGGAATTGATCCAAAACAAAATTAAGGGGAAAAGAAAGCCGTCTTATTAAATAGTATAACTTGGGATGCGATAATGACACTGATATCATATTACTCCCAATTTTGCTGGCTACATTCAAAATATCTTAGAATTATAAAAGCAAGGCAAGCCAGGTTTGTAAATTTACTAATTGGAATAGCTCACTTACATACTACCATATATGATTTAAAGGTATTTGTATAATCTTATGGCTCCGCCGATTTTATTGATTGTAATTTATAACTGATTGTGAATGTTGTTGTATGCGGTGATGCAGATCACTATTCCACTTAATAAGCTTAGCCATTGGAAACGCAATACAGATATGGAATTATGAATCTATATCTTTTTCGATGGAACCCGCATTTACAAATCCTTTGATGAAAAGTTAGAAAACGCGGTTCCATCCAAGACGGTTAACTCCAAAAATTTATTTTAGGCTTACAGCGAGTGATGAGACCAAATTTTAGGATAAGAGTTGTATATAGTTTTTTTTTTTATATATTTGGAGAAAAATATTATTTTGATTTTTTATACTTTCCATCTTTTTTTTTTAATTTAATTTCAAACATTTGTTTAGTTTCAATTTTATTTTTTACGTTTGTAATTGATACGTCTATTCATTATCTCAATATTAAAATATTTAATGAAATATTGACCTGAATAAATAAATAACACATGTGTATGGTGAGTGGATATCCTTTATTTTTCTAACTTTATTAATAATACTTTTTAAATTAAAATTAAATTCGGAATCCTAATTGATTTTGAACCCACGCTCTATAATCAAGCAACCATTAGAACTAGAGTAAGCAATTCTTAGAATTTCAGGAGAAGATGCTTAGTAGTTAGTAGTAGAAAAGTAATAAACTTCAGTATATCTTCAATCATATTACATTATTAAAGGTATCGAAGTTCATATGTATTTAATATGGGTCCTTATTAATATACATTTTTATTAATATTAACAAATAATATTATACTAGAGGCTTCGTATGCACATACATGCATGCAATTTATTTTTTTTAAAAGAATTTTATATAAATTAATAATGATCTTTCAAAATAATATCAAATTATAATATTTGATATTTTTTTAATTTTTAAAGTAAAATTGTTATATTTATAAATGAAGTAATGAGAAGTTATGCACTTCTCCAGTTTTTTAGTAACTACCCATAATGCATGTATGCTAGAGTAGTTACTTTTTTGGTGTCACACTTCGCTTTTATGACACCAAAAACTCCAAAGCCATCTATATATATAGATAATTTGAAGAATATACTGAAATTCAATACTATCATAATACTAAAGTTTTATCTCACTCGTACATCTTTACCTAGTCAAGTCTTTTAATCTTCTAAAGTTCTACAAATAAATCATTTCCAATAATTGTTTAAGTCCTAACTTCTAAAATTTGATTTTTTTTGAAACTCTTACTTGTCAGTAAAATTTCACAAAAATAAAATAAAATAAAATAAACAAGCTCCAATTATTATATCTAAAACAATCTAATAATTAAAGATTAAATTTTCAAAGGAAAACAAGAACTAAAACTAAATTTAAAAGATAATCACAGGGAGACAAAATTAGATAACAGAAGTATAGAGACTGCACTTATTTTTTTCCCCTTAATCTTAACTCCCAAAGTCACGCTTTATCTAATTTTTATTAATTGTTTTCCAAAAATAAATAAGCATATATAGTACCAATAATAACTACAGGTAGAATATCCGACAACTTTCTATCCAGATTAATATTCATTACACATATATAGTTTCTGTTTATTTTCTTTGCCCAAAAAGAAAAAGAAAAATCTCAATCTTTCCATTACAATTACACACTACACTGCACTGTCCTCTCACTCTCTTTCCGTGTGAGTCCTGAGGTTCTGACCAAACCGCTAAGCCAAAACACACACCGAAACCTTCTCTTCTCTCTGTGTGTACAAAGTATAAACCAAATTCCAGAGAGATCGTTAGTGAATCAGGTTTGGAGACCTGAACTTCCAAAATGCAGAGCGTGGCTTTCACTCTCTCCTCTTCTCTTCCTCTTCACAATCCTCGCGGACTGTCTTGCTCCTCTCGATTCCCTCCCATACGTCTCTCTGCTTCCTCTTCTTCTAAGCCAAACGAAAGCGCTTCCTCTTCATCTTCCTCCTCCTCTTTCCATCGCCGGTACTGGTCCTTTGCTTCTTCTTCTTCTTCCTCTTTTAAATTCAGGCCTTCCACTACCTTGCCCGCCGCGCCTGCGTCCTCCGATTCCGATGTCACTCGCTTTGAGGCTCGGGCCACTTCCGTCTCCGACAGCGCCGATGAGAGCTCCAACTCCTTGTTCAAAACGCTTCAGCTTGGAGCCTTGTTTGGCCTCTGGTACATCTTCAATATATACTTCAATATAAACAATAAGCAGGTATTTGTCTAAATTGCTATCTCATATCGGTTTGTTCTTTGTGTTTTATCATTTTGAAATAGCTGAGCAAATTTTTCGGTGGAATTGGGGGTGACGAGCTTAGGTAATTGTGAATCGTTGTTGGTGTATGATCGGATTGATAAGGAACGCTTTCCTATTATGTTCTCTGTTTGTTCATTTACAGTCTTTCTCCGAGTGAATGATATTTTTGTAGAAAACTTGTATTATCATTTAATATTCATCGTCTGAAGGCAGAAATTGGCAATTTGGCATATAGTATCTAGTCTTTAGAGGTTTTATATTTGAAATCCATAAGCTGCAAATTGTAAATGGTAGTGGTTGGACCAAAGGAATGAATTCTTGTTGTTGAAGGAAGGTGTCTTGATTACCGAGAATTGAAAGTGGATTTAAGCTCTTCCTGTTTTTCTCCTTGTTTACAGGTATTGAAGGCGTACCATTTTCCAGTAACTGTGACTGCAATTCAATTTGCTGTTGGGACTGTCCTTGTCTCTTTTATGTGGATTTTTAATCTCTATAAAAGGCCTAAAATAAGTGGTTCTCAGGTATTAGGTTTGTGCTGAATTATCTATTCCGTGACTGATATTTACTATTTAGGCTATTTTATTTTTGTTTAGCAATTGACTGAGTGACTTCTTGGCAGCTTGCAGCTATTCTTCCACTGGCTCTGGTTCATACTTTAGGGAACCTTTTCACTAATATGAGTCTAGGAAAGGTAGCTGTATCATTCACTCACACAATTAAAGCAATGGAGCCTTTCTTTACAGTGGTCCTTTCTGTTATATTCCTCGGAGAGGTGATATTACTGCACTCTTTTTCCCCCTTTATTAAATGTAACCCTGTAGTAGGAAAATGTTATGTTTGTTGCTTGTAAATGTAACCCTGATATTGTTTATTTGAATAATCTAAACCTAATGTGAAGGTCTTATGATTCCCTATAGTCATAGGGAAGTAGCACATCTTGTCACTGTTTAACTTGTGATTGTTGTTAATTTAGTAATAATTTCTTTTGAAGAAAACATAAATAATCATTATTGCTTTAACAGTTTATCCGTTGTGAATTAACTTATTCCAAATTAAATTGTGTGTTTCACATTTTTACAGATGCCAACTGCATGGGTGGTTGCTTCCCTTTTGCCTATTGTTGGTGGAGTGGCACTGGCATCAGTTACTGAGGTCTCCTTCAATTGGTAAGATTTTCATTTTCATGTCTTGTACCACAAAGGGGGGAAAGAAGGAAAAGGGACATAGCATGACTTCAAAAAAAAATAAAAAAAGAATTGGTATTTGAATTCTAATATGCAGCTGATTTGTGGATTCCTTAAAAGGGCTGGATTTTGGAGTGCTATGGCATCCAATTTGACATTTCAATCTCGTAATGTTCTCAGCAAAAAGGTCATGGTTAATAAAGAGGTAATTTGCACTTTTGAAGCTACCAAGATTTTTGGATCTACTTCATTATTTTTATCAACTATTTGCTTTAAACTAACATTTTCTTCAAATTTTTGTCCTAAAAGAAAGAAAATAACACGTGTTTTTTTTTGCCTGACGAGTGTTTTCTACTTCTCAGGAATCAATGGACAATATAAATCTCTTCTCAATAATAACCGTTATGTCCTTCTTTTTGTTAGCACCTGTGACTATCTTCATGGAGGGTATCAAATTTACCCCTGCATACCTGCAATCTGCTGTGAGTATCTTGATGGTTAAAATTGATGTAGACTTGCTGTTAGTACATGGCAATTAAAACAAAAACGTTTTACTGTGTTGAGGTTGCTAATCTGTAATCATGTCATCTTTTGTAACAGGGGTTAAATGTTAGAGAATTGTGCATCAGATCTCTTCTTGCTGCACTCTGTTTCCATGCATATCAACAAGTAAGGTTTCGTCATCTATGCATAAATGTAGCTTTTCATCTGTTTATCTTTCTGACGGTTAAATTTTAAAATAACTCATCACTTGTGCTTTTGAGGTGTAACTATCTTTAAGGAATCAGAATGGGTTCATAATGTTTCCTGAGATATTTTAGCTTCAGAGATTTGTGTTTTTCCCTTGTGTATTCTGTCTGGCATTTGAGTGGTTGATGCTTCACAACTTCAAACATATGAGGGGAGGATAACGAGTGGGGGAGCAAGTGAAGCTTATCAATATAAGACAGTGACATCCTAAAAAATGTAAAAAAAAAAAATTAAAAAAATGTCTGGGCCATTGGACTTTGAGGAGGGATTTTATATCCGAATTTGGATTCAGTGAAGTGCAAGTGTGTAAAGTGCATAATTCAGACTGTCAAATGAAAATCGAGATTCGTGTCTGCATTGTAATACCCTCATCCAACGGCTAAAAATGTACACTTTATGCACTTTTCCGAATCTGCACTTTAGCAGATCCGGATCCGTCTATACCCATTGTTACTAACTTACTAGAGCTTCAGTCATTACTTTTTATCTGAAGTCCTGCAAGATCCTATTACAGGGTTCTCATCTATATATGGTTCCATATTTCTTAATGCTAATTCTGCCGAGTCTGTTTCAATGGTTTTTGCAGGTTTCTTATATGATATTGCAGAGGGTATCACCTGTTACCCACTCTGTGGGCAATTGTGTGAAGAGGGTTGTGGTCATTGTGAGCTCTGTCCTCTTCTTCAAAACACCTGTCTCACCTGTTAACGCTCTTGGTAAAATTACTCCTTTCTGGTTTCTATTGGCAATATCTAAAGCTCCTTGTTTCAACCTTTTGTAATGGGTGCCTAAGAGAAGTTGTGATGATATTTTATGTGCTTATTTTTCTACAGGTACTGGTATGGCTCTTGCCGGAGTCTTCCTTTATTCAAGGGTAAAGCGAGTTAAGCCAAAGCCAAAGGCAGCATAATTTTCTGTGGTAAAATTGTTTCTATTGAAAAAAGAAAAAAAATCTGTGGTAAAATTGTGCTAGTTGCCATTTTGAATTGAGAAAAAGCCAGAAAGCTGCATTTTCTAATTTGTTTATAGCCTTAGGTCAGACAGGGACGACTTGAGGGTGAACAATCCATTGTTGTCCCCAAACCTTCCTTTTTGTAGTTACCTTGTGGATATTTTATTGTTTATACTTTATAGGCTGATCTGGACCTGATGGTTTCCCTCCATTAAAAGTTAATCATCTGCATAAGAATTAGCTTCAGGTGTATTTAGTTCTTGATATATATATATATATTTTCTTTCAATTGAAAATATTCTAGTTCCATCTTTAGACAAAAACCAAAAGTACACAACTGTTAAGTTTAACTAATGAATAATGAAATCATTTTGATTGAGAAAAAATGTTTAAAATATTAAATTAGTAAATCATATTAAAAAGTTAAACTGAAAGAAAAAAGAATTAAAAATAAATGTTTTTTTTTAAAAAAAATATATATTTCGGTATAGACAAATTGCTGATATTGAGTTATTGAATGAATGCAGTTACACTTACATGAAACAACGCATAAAAATCAAAGATATTTTGGAGATAATTAGATATTTCTTAGTTCTTCTAGGTGATTTCATTCTCCATTTAATGGTCAATATTATTATTAAGAAATTTTTTTTTTTAAAAAAATATTGCTATGAAAAATCCTTGGTCGAAAATGAAAATTGAATAAAAGTGGCTAAGAATATTATTTATTTCTTAAGAACTTCTGGTACTGTTTTACGGAAATTTTCTTAAAATTTAGGTTTTTTAATACTAGATTTTTATTCTTATTTTTGGATCACTTGACCCACTTTTAGTCATTCTAATTAACAGTACATATGTACAAAAAAAATGCACTTTTTTTCTATCCAACTATAAGTTTAGGAATACAAAAATTGGAATGGAATCTAGTGCAAGAAGTTAATTTCACCTAATATGTTGAACAAAGATTCAAATTTTCACTAAATGAGCTACCCATATTTAGTGGTGGACCAAATTTAGAACAAAATTATCCTAACAGAGAATACTTTTAAGAAAAAAAAAATACAAAATGTCTAGCTTTTGCAAACACAAAAATCACAGCAAAAATGAAAGAGAAAATAGCAAGGAATAAAAGAGCCACCTTATCTACAAACCATTCAATTAGGCAAACTCAATTTTTTCTAATAAAGTGAAGGTTACACACACAGAAATAAATGATATGTTACATTAGTAGTAACAAGTAACTACTCTCAAAACATACTTGTTCAACCTTTTTGACCGCCATAACTAGAAGTTTGCTTAAATTTTTTTTTTTTCAGAACAAATTTAAGCTTGCAATTTCACTCCTGTTTAATTAAAACCAATTAGCAGCCACAAAAAAAATAATAATAACAATAAAGAACTAAAACCACCACAAAATTGCATTTATGCTTCTGGAATTATTCTAATCTTACTGACTGTCTCACAAAGGTTTGATGATATTAATGATAAACCATGTAAATAAATAACATAACGGAAATATAATTCTTCAACTTCATTAATCCTAATGGGAGTTACCACCATAACCCCAAAAAAAAAATACTTGGTCAATCTTAATTCCTTGCTTCAAATCATAATTAATACATTTTAACCATCTACTATAAATAAAGCCCATATAGAATATGGCTTGAAAGTGGAAAAACACTAAGCTATTTTCCCCCTCAATTTCTGTTACACTTTCTGCCATGGATTTGGAGACAAAGCTGAGATCAGAAAACTATGAGTGCTACCAGCCAATGCAATTGCAAGAAATGGACATGAAATCCAACCTGAAAGATGTGGAGCCTCCTATGGATTTTGGGGTTCCTAATTCATCTCATCAGAGTAACAACATTTTCTTGCAAGATTTACTCCATATTGATCCATTTCAAGCAAATGGGTCTTCCTCATCAAATCCCATTTTTGGGGTCCAAAATCCAGATTTTATTACCCCTTTTGATCATAATAATTTCTCTAATCCCTATGGGTGTTCTTCAGCAGTAGACTTTGATGTCTATGAGTCAAAACCTTTTTCTGATCAAAACAATGGAAATAAAGGGCATCATCATCATCATCATACCCATGTTATGGACAATTTCATGTATGGAGGAGGTAGTGACTATAATAATAACAATAATAATAGCCTCAACCTCCCTCCTCAGAGGAATCATCATCAAATGGAAGAAATGGTGGATCATGCAAACCAGAGTAATTACAATTATGTGCCATTTGATGAATCTCAAGAAACCAATAAGCCCATGAATTTTGTTGTACCAGATGATGAAGTCTCATGCATATCTCCAGATCATAATAGCTTTTGCACAAGAATTGGCCTAAATGATAAAAATAATAATACCATATCTCCAACTAATAGGGCCAGCAAAGTGAGGAAAAAGTCCAGTGCAGTAAAGGGACAGTGGACAGTGGAAGAAGATAGGTATATTAAAAAAAGTGTGATATATTTATTTCTTTTTCTTGATAAATAATCCAATTACATTACATTATCATTTTCTTTTGTTTCATATTAATTGGAAAAAAATTGCATATTTTTACAGGTTGCTAATTCAACTGGTTGGACAATATGGGGTGAGAAAGTGGTCCCACATCGCTCAGAGTTTACCAGGAAGAATAGGCAAACAGTGTAGAGAACGATGGCATAATCACTTAAGACCTGATATTAAGGTTCTGATTTTTCTCCTTATATAATTCAGAGTAAATTACTGTTTTAGTCCATGAAAGATTTCATTTGTCTCAATTTAGTCCTTAGTCTCTAAACAATACCTCGTGTCGCAATTTTGCTCCTCCCAGAAAAAGCAAAAATATAAAAACACAAGGACAAAATTGCGAAACAAGGTATCTTTTAAGAATTAAATTTAATAATTTCATCGTTCAAGGACTAAATTGAAACAAATAAATTTTTGTAGGGATCAAAACAATAATTTACTCTAACCATAGAAATGAATCAAAGACAGAATAAGTTGACTAAACTTTAAGGTTTTATTTGTCTGTTGATGTATAGGTGAGAATTTTTGACATATATCTAATTCTTAATCATGTATGTATATATATATATATATATATATATATATATTGAATTGCAGAAGGACACATGGAGTAATGAAGAAGACAAGATACTAATAGAAGCTCATTCAGAGATAGGAAACAAATGGGCAGAGATAGCCAAGAAATTGCCAGGAAGAACAGAGAACTCCATAAAGAACCATTGGAATGCAACAAAAAGAAGACAATATTCCAAGAGAAAGTGTCGCTCAAAGCACCCTCGACCCTCTCTTCTTCAGGAATACATCAAGAGCTTGAACTTAGACAAAAACCCACCAATAGATTACCGCAGAAGATCATCATCCTCATCTTCTGCTAATAACACAAAGAAAAAAGCCACAACAACAACAACAACATCAGCAATGGCAGCAGCACCAACAACTAATGACTTCTGTCCCATTGAAAATGATCGAGTGGTGCCTAACATTTATGATTTCAACGAGGTCCCAGATTTTTGCTTCGACGAGGATGAGAATTTGAGTTTGTTTCAAGAGGGGACGTGCAATATTGAGACTCTGCTTGATGATATGCCTTGTGCTCCTCCTACTATGAATGAGGCAGATTTTGGAGAAAAATTGCACTTCTATGGAAATGTTAATAACCAATTTGAGTCAGAGAAATCACTGGAAGTGCAAGTCAAGAAGGAGATGGATTTGGTGGAGATGATGTCTCAGGTCAATGAGGCTCTTTGAACTTTCATGTGTGAGAGTCATTACCATATATAATACAACATATATATATATACATACATATATATATATATATATAGGTTTGTTTATTAAATTTTGAAGCATGATGCAGGGAGATCAATGTCAAAAATCCAGAAAATGAGAGGAGAGTATTAGGGTGACAATAAATAATGATACATCATACATGTGAGATGTAGTATTATAGAGTTTCACATTACAATTAAATAAAGATGTCTTCTTTTTGTTTTGAAGCCATTTTGACTTAGTTGTATACTTCTATATATGCAATTTTATGATATTCAAAAACTTAATAGGATATCAAGTATCAACACGTCTTTGGTTGGTTTTCTATTTCACTTAAATAAAGTTTTAAGTTGTAATGTGTATTATGAGACATCAACTAGATAGAATCAAATTAATCAATAAATTTCTGGATAAAGGTGGTTTAGGTTAAAAAGGGAAAAAAAAAAAAAAACTCAATAGGATGATGATATGCAATTTCAGTAGGAGATGAAATATTTGGGGAAGGGTAAAATGGTAAAATCGGAGAGAACAAGTCTTAGAATGGGTAACATCTCGACTTAGATACTTATGTAGTAAATGACAAATAATAACTTGTCTCAAAGACACAATTAATTAAGATTACGTTAATTATGCTTTAACTAAGAAACTGAATGTGTTCCCTCTTGTTAAGACTAATTGAAGTCTCGAATTGAATGCAATAGTTTCGTATTGTACCGTAAATCCAGAACAAACCGTAGCTGAATAAAACAAAACATGCAAACCTTTATAAGGTGTGTTTGGACGAAAAGAAAAGGGGAAAAAAATTAAGGCACAAGTTTTTTTTTTTTTAAATAAGGCACAAGTTTTTTTTTTTAAATAAGGCACAAGGTTTTGTTAATTATAAGCTTTGGATGTTATATTATAGGTGAATTGAACAATTAGGATTTATGGACTTTAAATTCGTCCTTGAATTTGTAATTTTGGGCATAAGATGTCCTTTGTAAAAAAAACTATTCATTTTATAACATAATTTCATCAAGTCAGCAAATACTTTATCACATTAGTATTTTTTTATTAATTAAAGGGCATTTCAATCATCCCATAAAAATACTTCAATTAAAATCACTTACTGATTTATTCAATTAGCATCCAAATATCTTTTAATTAATTAAAAAATATTGATGTGACAAATTATTTTCTGACGTGACAAAATTATGTTGAAAATGAACAAGTTTCTTGACAGAAGGGGTTCTATCATAGAACTTTTATGTCTCAAATTAAAAGTTCAAGAAGATTGGATGCAAATTTTGAAAACTCATAGAGGTTTTGTATCCACACTTCAAGGTATTTTGTACATTTTAATCTAAGGACTATTAACACATTTCAATTAATGTGTCAAAATTCGTCTTTTTACTTTTAGGTTTTCTCAAGTCGAAGGAATGAAAAAGTTCTACTTTTGGGTTGATCATGTGATTAGACTAAATCTTTGCCCTAATTACATATCGCAATTGCAAAAAAAACCTTTATAATTTTTTTTATATATATATGTATGTAGTTGATGAAGAAAATCCATTGAAGGTTACCAAATTGAACACAAAACAACTACAACATAGAAAGTTTATCCCTATATTTATTAGCATATCACAAACATTTTTGCTGGAAAGCACTCTCAGGATTTTTGTAATCAATTTGCGAGTGATGAGGAAAATCTAATGGCATTTCATCAGGAGAAAGCCATGCTTCCTTGAATACCCTTGTGACTTCTTGGTACACCACTGCATTTCCTTCTGCTGTAAGGTGCAGCCCATCACTGTAAAATATCATTTCAAAATGCAGAAATCATTATATTGCTTCAGATAATCCAGGCAACTTAATTTAATCCCAAATTGATGCATCTAAATGAATCTCATATCATCTTTGTTATAACCTTTTAATAACAAATTTAACCCTTTTTTTCAATGTCAGTTAGGGGTGGGCTTTTTCACCTCCCAACCCTTCTAACATAATAAATCCCCCATTTCTGCTAAAATTTCACAATAAACCTCAAAGATGAATTAGGGGGTCAAATTTGTCTCAAATTAATAATTTCATTATTTCACAATAAACCTATATCATGGTCAATTGTTTTCTCAAGTCTCCAAGCAGAAAATACCACCAACCTTAAAAATTTCTTCTGCCAGCCATCTGTTTCTTGCATCTTGGACCAAAGATTGATAAAGCGAACACCTAGTTCCTCAGCTGTCTCAACACAAGCTTTTGCATATTGACCTGTTACTTCATTTGTTCTTTCTGGAAGTTTTCTCGCATTCTCACCATATAAAGATCTGTAGAACAGTAAAAGCTTCTCAAACATGACGGTAACAATTGTTTAAATGATGGAAAGTTCATGTGACCCAAGATTCTCTTGCTCTACTAGAACAGTCAAATACCATCCACAAGCCTTAAGCCAAAAATGTTATAAATTAGAAACTAATATGCAGATTGTGGATATTGAATCTAACAAGAAAGAAAGAAGGTATCTTACTGTGCAAAAGCATTACGACCTTCCTCACAAATTGGCGGTGGAGTGATTAGCACAATTAACATAGTGGATGAGCATTCCTGCAATTTATTTCCCCAGTGATGAATAGTATTAGATCATATGGTTGACACTTAAAAGGATAGGGATCTTGTGATGTTAGGGGCTTATGGCCACATTTTTTACCCACATGGAGCATCAGAATAAGCCTTAAATTCATTAGCACAAGTAACAAGACAGAAGGTATCCAAATAATTATGCTGAATATAAAGAATAATGTTACAAAGTACTTAAGAAGTTGAAATTTAATTTCACAGGGGAAAAAAGGGCAGCCTCTACCTGCAAACGGCTTTTTCCAGAATTTGAAACTATGACCTTCAAGCTACATGGAAGCAATCTTACCGTTTGCTCCAAGGCTTACCCTCTAATTTTAATTTTACAGAAATTTCAAGAAAATCAAAATTATGTCATACGGCAGAAGATAAAATCTCTAAGATTACAATAAACAGAATCCTTATTCCTTAAGACCACAATAAAACACAGAACCTGAGAGTCAATCTGGATATTCTAAAACTTCTTTCAGGTCATTGCAGTATGTTTTAACCATTTTGAAATAGGTAGATCAGCAAGCCCTTAGAAGGGACATCTAAAACAATAAAAGAGCATGCTTACATAAGAAAATATCATTTGTGGACATTAGGATAAACTTAAATCCCGATTAAAGGACATTTTCCTGCATTATAGACTAACCCTAACCAAGGATACATGTTAAGAAATTGATCAAGTTAGAAAGTAAATCAACTACAATTTGACCTTCAAATGATGAACAATCTTTCTAAGATTTTCCTTGTACTCTTCAATAGGTACATGTTGCCTTTCACTGCTTCTTCCTGACAGAGCTGCATCATTAGCGCCAAAGAAAATTGTAGTAGCAACAGGAGGCTTAGTTGTGTCCTGAAAAAGAAGCCACATCATTAAATACTAAGAGCTCAATACTTAATATAGCAATTTGTTAAGAATAAGCAAAGATCTATATCTATAGACTACATGACATTATTTTGTAGGATTAAGAGGAGTTGATGGAGAGAGGAGAGATAAATACAATTAAAATAATTTTTTTAACAATCAATTACCAATCAAGAAACTCTCATTTTCTCGCATATGTTAAATTTCAGTACGTCATACTCAAACATTCAGCACTCCATTACAATATCAAAAACTAAGTGAAAAATAAATAAATAAATAAAATAAGCTACTTGTACATAACCAGGAAAAGGTAACTTCACCTTTTGGAGCGCAAGAAGTAAAGTGTCAATCAAAAGACAACAAGAAATCAGAAGAAGGAAATTAAGGGATCAATAATGAATATATCATCGTGACATGACCAAAACTAGCAGAGTGTTTAGTCCTTTATCCCAAAATTTCAAAGACTACCCAATATATAAAATCAGATCAATGTGTGAGTGAGTACATTGACAAACCGGTCCTTTGTTTTGTCTTCGGCTTAACAAAATCTGTGTGTAAAATCAATATTATTGTTTCATTTGCATGGGAATGAATCAATCATGCGTTAAGTGACTTTAGTACTGAGCACAAGACAGGTGAAATCCATACATAGGGCAAATGTATTATAGTCTATACTACTACTACTACTACAGTTAGAACTATACCATTGGAAGCTAGAAACCACTATATAATTGTGAAGATAGAGAAAGCTGCTTACCAGAGGAAAGAGTTGATGCAACAAGAACAAAGCCCATTTAGTGTTGTATCCACCATATCCACGAATTAACACATCAGCCTTCGAAATGAGGGGAAAAAAAGAAGAAGAAGTAAATTTCAATTACATTTCTGGGTGTCTAATCTATGATGATGAACGAGAAAAGGAAGGAGAACCTTGCGAGAGAAAGTGTTAGCAAGATCGACACCCCATCCTCCTGCTCTCAAGGATTGCTCTGTGATTGAATCCCCAAACAGTACGATCTGAGGTCTCATCACTGCGCAATCTTCCAAACGCAACGCTCAAGTCGGATCTGATCTGGCGTATTAGTATTTTATTTTTTTAGAATTAAATTTAATATTTTTATTTTTTAATGACTAAATTAAAATAAATTATATATTTAAAAGATGAAATTTGATATTTAGATATTTTATAATTAAAATAACACAAATTACTTTTACAAGAAAACTAAACCGTTTCCCCATAATAAAAAAGAAAAGAAAACTAATCTGTTATCTCTTGCTTTTGCCCTTCTTGGATTAGGGTTTTTTTTTAAAAAAAAAAAAGATGAGAGAACTGGAAAAAAAAAATGAGAAAGAGGATGGAAAAGATGAGGGATTGAAAATGTCATGTCAATGTGATGTAATGTGAATGAAATAAAATGGATAAAATGACCATTTTACCCTTACATTAAAAGTGAGAATGAAATAAAAGTGGATAAAAAAGTATGGATAAAAATATAATTTTATCACATTGCAAAAAGTGAAGTTTATTTGTTACGAAGAAAAGAAGAAAGAAGAGGGAGAAGGCTTCTGGCTCTCCCTTTCCATCAACAAATCTTGGTAAAGAATATAGCCTAACTTTACTTTTGATCATCATAGAAATCTGCTCATCAAGGCAATGCTTGTTGAAATTAAACAAGGTCAACATTAAATGAAATTAAACAATTCATATTGTAATCCAAGCCAAAGGCCTATCTTATGATTATCAAAACATTGCACAAGTTTTATGTAAAAAACAGAGGGCATTTATGTCAAGGAATCATAATAGCATACTATACAGAAAAAGAAACAAAAAGGGTTATTTTAGAGTGGATACATACAGGAAGAGAAAGCTAAACAGAATAGCATTAACAAATCATACTAGCCCTATTTGCTTACTACTACAGAGGAAGAGAAAAAGCTAAAGGGAAAAGGTAAGAAAGAAGTGTGAATATACTTACATACTATAATGGTACAGTGATAATAGCTTGTAGGAATGCCTCGAAGCTACAGTGGTCTGGTCTGCGATGGCTAGACGGTACTCGACGCTCGACGGTGCTCGACGATGGCTATGGACGGTGGTTTGCGATGGGTGCTTCGTGCGTGTGATTTGGGTGGGTATGAAACGGGTGGGTAAGAGAAAATGGGTGGGCTTTTAAGATTATATAGGCTCTGTTTCGTAGTTAGATTGTACTAAAAAAGCACTGTTCTCAGAACCGGACCGGAAAATCGGTGAACTGGCTGCTAATCCGGTCCGAAATAACCAAAGAACCGGTCAGATATAAAATCGGTCAAGAACCGTCCAAACCGGTCAAGAACCGTCCAAACCGGTCAGAACCGGTAGTTTAGACGGTTTGACCGGTTTTTCCTTTAAAAAAAAATTGTTTGTTGTTTATGATTTAGTATTTATTGAGAATTTGTTGTGACTTGTAGTTGTAAGGATTGTTCTATTTCAATATTTATTGTTTGGTTTGTGATAAGATTTGAGACTTAAATATGTTGATCTTTGAACTTATTTGAAGAGTTTAATATGATATTGTGGTAATTTGAAACTTGTTCTATTTCTTATCATGTTTAGATCGAGATGGAAACATATAATTATGAAGTATATAATTTTTTATGATATATTTTAGTATATTTAATTAAAAATATATATTTTAAATATCACCGATTCGACCACGGTTGGACCATTGAACCGTTCAATGACCGGTCCGATTTTAAAAACATTAAAAAAAAGAGAGGATGAAATTTAGTGGCTCACATGTGAAGAAGTACAGCGGTCTTGAATTTGGTGCAAGTTTGGCAGGAAAATAAATATAATATGAAATATTTATTATGTCTTGTATAATTTTTTTTAAAAATATTTTAATATAAAAGGTAAAGTGTTAATTTTAATCTATTTTTACTCATGTATATTCTCATTCTCATTCTTAAATTTTACTACCAAACACAATAAACTCATTTATATTCTTATTCTCATTTCCATTACTTTTTTACGTAACAAACACATTTATAAGAAATTACCAAATTGCCTTAAAAAACTTAATAACGTGACACTTAACTCCAAATTTTGACAAAATCCTAACAAAAAGGTACTATCTACCGAGAGTGAAAACTCAGACAATTCCAAGAATTGAATTCTAAATGTATGATAAACCAACGAAATTATAGAATTCTTTGATAAATGTGTAATTCATTCCTATCTAAATTCAATGGTGTACCAATAATAGCCAGGGGTTTAACTCAATGAGTGTACCAATAATGGTTTTGTTTTTGCCTTGAAAAGCCAATAATGGTTGGACTTGGACATCACAGAATAGACACAAGTCTGGTGGTCCTTAAGAGTTAAGACCTTAACCATACGAGGAAAATTATAAAACGCAACGCAAACCATACGAGAAAAAAAAAGGGTCAATTCTTTTCCTTTATTTGAAAACAGAGCATTTGGAATTGACGTTGTTTAAGCTTTCAACCAAATATATTAGACACCTATGACCTATCGTCTATGCAATATAACGTCACTTATTTGAACACAAATGTTTGGTTTGGTGGCAATAATTAACTAAATAATTTTGGAGGTAATCTAACATTCGATGATTAAATAATATTTTTGTCAAATTTAGAGATTAAATAGTTGACATAGTTATAAATTCGGGAACTAAATAGTATTTTGTCAAATTCGGGGACTAAATAGTTGATATAGTTAAACATTTCGGGGACTAAATAGTATTTTTGATAAATTCGGGGACTAAATAATAGTTTAACCAACAATTCAAGGACTAAATAGTATTTTATCTCTTCATTTTAACTCATCACTCATAAAGACATTATTTTTCACATTTTTTTTAATAAAAAGAAACGATATTCTTTTAAGTTGATTTTAATTTGCACTCTTATCCAAATAAGGGCATATGCCAACTGCAGAATATTTTACCAAGTGAAAGTTACCTCCCTAAAACTATCCTGCATCATATAATAATTACAACAAACTCTATGATATAATAATTACAACAAACTCTATTATAAAATAATTACATCAAAATCTATCAAATAATAGAGATCATGATCAGAATCAATAATGTTAAAGATAGTCAATAAATACTCTCTTATCCCATCTCTCATGTCTGTGGTTCATGAGATTACACATTTGTGATTGCTGAAAAACACAAAGTATATGTGAAAGCAGAGAAGTTGATGACATTACTATTATCAATCAAGTGATGGGATATATATACAATTAATACTTAATCATATTGGGAATACTAACATGCATTAGAGACAGTGAAGCTACATATGCATTCCACTAAGTTTTGTTTCTTATCTAATTATATGGGTCCCCCACACAAAAGTCTCAAATCCTCATCCTCTTTAATACGGTCCTATAATATAAAGTAGATAATAATAATAATAATAATATAACCATCCCCAACTGTATAAATGACCTATAATTCCCCTAAACTTCTCTTTATTAACATACAGTAACAAGTTAATAAAATCAAGTCATAACTTTAGATATGACGCAAAAAATTTCTCTAAATTTTAGGTCTTGTGACAAAATACTCTCATGAACTTTAACTCTTGTGCACAAAAAAGACCAAAAAAAAACCCTCTCAGAAAATTTAATGTGTTTAGGTTCCATTAAGCTTTGGATGAAAAATTCAACAAAAAAGGAATTTTTTTTTTTAACAAATTGTGAAGTTGAGAGAGGTTATTTGTACATTACATATAATTGAAGTGAGTTATTTGCATTTTAAACTAAAAAAAAACATAAGGGGACATGTTGTACGATTCAACATTACATCATTGACTCCTTAAATAAAAAGTTTAAAGAAAAAAAAAAAGGCTCACATCATCTAAGTTTTATTTTCATTGAAAAGACAAGGAGATGCATGGGGCTATACCAAATTCCAAAAAACTACGGCTATAGCATTGGCTGAGAGGACAAGTTGATAAGTTGATATGATGCATGAAGGCTTGTGGTTTAGTTGGCTTACAAACTCAGTGCTGTGAACACTTTTTGTTCGCCAAATACACCTTTACTTATCTCATCTCAACCAGAAAAAGCCAAAGCATAGCTTAAAAAAAAAGCACACATATCATGTTCTACCGTACTAAACCTTCACTATTCCTCGCCAGCTTTATCATAAAGGACAATGGAATTTAATACAGATTAAAATATTGAAAAAAAAAAACATTCAGTACACATTTTATATCTTTTTTATGAAATTTTTTAATCAGAAACTGACATATGTTTAGTTTATATAGTTCATTTCTTCCGTGTTTGATTCTTTTTAAAAGTTGTTTCCTACGGCAAAGATTTGAAAAAACTGCATTGAAGTTTAGTCCATTAAGATATCCAAACAGTAGAAAAATGAAATATACTTGAAATCAAAGCACATCACCCATCCTTCTTCAACCAGAACAACACAATGTTCTGTTAATATCTTCTGCATATTTGGTTTTATCACTTTTTATCAGTGTTTGCTTTATTAAGGAGACTATGCATTAAGGCAAAAACAGCAGTAGCATCAATGTTTGCTTCTTGGTTTCAAAATTGAATGTAAATTAAGCTGAAAGTATTCCTGCCTGTGTTATATTATAATTATAAAATGAATAATGCAGTCAAATAACAAACACTTTGGGGAAAGACTAAATGGAAGAAAAGAAATAGACATCTAGAAGATGGCCTCTCAATACACAGAACAAGCAGGGGACCCCTAGAGCAGCTCATAAAAAACTAAGTAATTTTCCTTTATGAGTCTTAAAAGATACCATTTTAGCTTGAAGGTGAACCAGTTGTATCTTGTCCAGGATTTGAAGGCCGAGAATTAGGAGTTTGTTTCAACTCAATCTCCTTTCTGGTGGTTGATCCTAAGCTGCTTTCCCCTCTTGATTCTGTCACTCGAGGGCTGTGCATCCGTCGCAACATCTGCGGGCTATAAGCCGATCTTATATCTCCAAACGAAGTCGGAGTTGAACTCGTTGTTTTCGGGCTCTGAGTGCTGCGAATCTCGCCGCGGCTCCTTGTAATAATTTCATCAAGAATTTCGCTACCACTAATGTTGAGTGTTGTTGCCTGACTACTTGGATCCTGTTAGAAATAAAAATATAAGCAGAAGCTTTGACAAAGATATGCAATGCTAAGTTGTCTAGGGGCATTTATTATCTTCGATTTTAGCCATAGACCCCTCACACATTATATAGTCTTTAAACTTCTCTTATCCAGCCAATGTGGGACTTCGTACTAACATACTAATTCAAAAATTGTCAAAAGAATTTCAATTGATGGTCTAACTCTAAACAACTTACATTAAATGACATGCTGAAAGCAACTGCGGGAGCTTCCTCATATGTTGCGGCATCCAAGTCTTGAAGATGGGCTCCTTTGAAAAACTTGGGAAGGAAATATTGCCGTACCGGGACAAGAAGCATGATTAATGAAGGGAAAAGCACTCCAGCAATTGGTATCCAGGTTATACCAAAGCATAAAAGCAAGTAAACTGTCTGGAATAGGGTAAACATGGCAACTGCTTTGAAGGGCACTGTCTCAAGAAAGGTTAGATGGTATATCTCCAGCACCCTAGTAAAATGGATAAAACAGGAATAGTTATCACCTTCATCTTAAATTGTAATGATAATGTTAATTGCACATATTCATATATATATATATATATATATATATATATATATTGACATGGATCTATATGTATTTACCATCCACAATTGTTGAGATAGAAAAAAGAACTAAACAAACAAGCCTTACAAGCCATAGAATTCCCAAAAGTGGACAGAACAAGTTTGGAAACTTCATTTAAGTTCATGAGTTCTCAAACTATGGCAATGGCAATGGCAAAAGAAACTGATAAACCATTGTCAGAATGATTCATCGAGAGATATTGGACTTGACATAGAGCAAATGGCTAGGGTCTACGTTTACTGAAGAGGGATCAAAGTTCACGTAATTCGAGAGGGTTTTCTCACGGGAGTTAGGGGTGAAGAGGGATAATAGAGAATAAGTTCGCTTATAGTGTACGTGAGGGGAGTGATTTAAAGAGCCTTCTAGAAGTAAGGTCAAGGTTAGGATTCCAGGTCAAATTTGGAATTATCAAAAACTATGAGCATAATAGACATACTTGTATCTTCGATTTGGAGCGGTGAAAAGGAACAATATCCTCTCCCAAAATTGATTTCCTGGCAAGCTTTCAATTGCCATGAAAGCAAAGTAGCCCCACAGAACTGATGTTGGTATCTTCTTCAAAAGAGGCATAGCAGCAACACAACCACCAACCATCAATGCTTGAAGCAGATTGCTGACGCGCTGTTCTTTAACTTCGACGGGCAAAAGATCATCAACATCCTTATCTACATCAAAAATAATCTCATCAACAGGGGCATCAATGTATCCTTGTCTTGAAGCAAGTTGGATGGTGGATTCCTTCAGCTCTTTTAACCCCTGCTCAAAAAAAGAAAAAGGGATCGTAAAGGAGAAGAAGATCAGAAATCTCAAATCTATAAAAGATCATAGTATTAAATTTACCAGGACAGGTGGCATTTGGTTGACTAGTGGAGTCTGCATTTCATTATATGCTTCTTGCATGCTCTGGTATAGCTGGCTCAGGTTCTGATTTTTCCGTATGCTTTTTCGTGCAGTAGATACAAGCTTGTTCCTCAAAAGCTATTGCATGCATAACAATCAGCCCAGTATAATTGGCTTAACTATAAGATAAGAATAACACAATGAAAGATAAAAGGTTGGTCTATAAATTGAAGCAAGACAAATGAATACTGCAAGAGGACAGAAGCAGAAGAGCATAAAAACATTATCTAAGATAGTTATGATCATTCAATGACAAATCTGAATAGAGTTAAATATTTAAGCAAAATAGTAAGATGATTAGAAATTAAAAATGTGCTTAATCTGATAAAATATTTGTGTGCATAACTAAAAAAAAAGAAGAAACTAGAAGGAGAGAGGTTTCATTAACAAATGAGCTCCTGTTTTATAGAGCTTAGTAAAGACAATATTACCTGATGTTTTAGAGTAGCTAAGCTTTTTGTATGCATTGGAGATTGTGGAATCACACCATTGGAAGGAGGGATTCCAATAAGTCCACACAATATGGTCTGGCCAGAATCAAGATATATATGAATAAGAGTTTTAATTAATATATATATATATATATTTGTTCAATATACTAGAAAAGAAAGCTATTCTTTCCATTCACTAAAAAATTGGTATTTCAAAGAAAAGGCTTACCAAAAAGCCTAAAAGAAGAAGGTCATAATGATAAGAAGAGGGTTTTCTAAGATTGAACTCCTTCTGCTGGGCTAGTTGTGATGCAACACTGTGATCAAAGTAGTAAAGAACAGCAATCATGGTTGCTGGTATAAATGCTCCAACAATGTAGATGGGGGGCACATTCAACATTTCCTGCACAGTTTAATAAGTGTTAAGCCACATTTCGAAATGGAAGAACTTAGATTGTAACTATACACATTGAAATATCAGAAGGAAAAGACTTAGGAGCAATTTTTATATCTTTGTCATGAGGTTCTCCAATAAAAAACCCATACATGTATAATTTATACAACTCATCTCTCTCATGATTGGTCCTTTGTAAGAAAAAATCAGCGTGTCTTATTTTGATTAGAGAACCTAATAACAAAGATATAATGAACTGCATATAAGTCTAGTTCATATCAAAATCACCTTTATAACAGTCCAATTTGAATATGCACCAGGGGACCAAGGATTTGGACTGAAAAGTCGCCTAGGGATTCCCCTCGGGACCTTATTGACTGGTAAGTAAGATACAGCAGTCCACACAAGCACCATGAGCGGTACCCCATAGTCAGCTATAAATCCCCGTAGCCAGCCTATAATATGACCATGTTTAACAGAATGAAAAAGTTCTTAACCCAAGAAGCTATTTACTGCAGAACCACATCAAGAAATTGTTTCATCTAAGTTATCTTCTAATGAGTAGCAAATCCCTTCTTAGCTTTCTAATTCAGATTTCAGAAGTATAGCCAATACCAGTCCCATAGCGCCATGATCTAGCTTTACGACTTTGTAGTGCCGTGAAAAGGAGGCCAAATGACAAAACCAAAGCAAACATTCCATTGCCAAACAGCCATGATGATTGGAGTGCAATCTGTTTGGTCCCTTCTCTCTGATTTTGGGGCAACCCGAACTCTTCCACAACTCCCTTTAAGATGAAGATTATAAAACTAACTATTAAACTGTCACTATAATAAAAATCATGATATGTGGAAAATGCACTGAAAATTACAAGAGTCACGGTTTTATTATGAATCTACAACTCGATGCCACACTCACCCTTATGGCCTGCTGCATAAAGAGCATTGCAATTAGCAGACCAAAGAGTTCACCAGCAAGGCGTGTGAATCTGTTAATTATGGAGCATGCTCCGAGAACGGCCAGTATGAATAGCAACAGGGCTGTCCAAACACACACCCTAAAGATCAATAAGGTGAAGAAAGTTATTTCAGTTTAAGATTTATTCCCTTAGATTTATACATAATATATAGGAATAAACTTAGGTGCAATATTTATATCTTTGCCATAAGGTTCTCCAATCAGACACCAACACGTGTATAGTTTATACAACTCAACTCTTCCCTGACTGGAGAACCTTGTAGCAAAAATATAAGGAACCGCATATAAATCTTGTCCTAAAATATAACCACTAAAGAAGTTCAAGAATACCATCCGGTCCATGGAAGGAAGAGTTTGTGCCCCAAATCCTTTCGGTCCTTCGCGAAGTTGTACATAAAAGTATACATTAGAACTGTTGGCTCAGCTACACCTAGTATGAGGAGAGGCTGCCCTCCAAGGATTGAGTGGACAACGCCACAGAGTGCTGTTGATGCAAGAGTTTGCACCGCAGTCAGAGTTCCTTCTGTAGAAAATAATTTAACACAAGCAGTTTTAGCAAATTAGCAGCTAAATACCAAAAGGACACTATCATCAACCTGAAGACCATTCCTGTACCAGTATTTCTCTCCAATTGCTCCCCAAAAGAGATAACTGGAATTGCTGAAGCAAAAAATATGTATGTTGTTGGAGCAAGAATCCTATTCAAAATAACACAGATATAAACTTTGAACCATTTGCAAAAAAAAAAAAAAAAAAAATTTAAAGACAAAGTAATACAATTATGCAGAATAAGAAAACACAAACCTGGTACCCGCTTGGAAACCACTGGTCCAATCTTGTTTGTAGCACAGAATTCTTCCTTTGAGGTCATTCTTAATCCCTCGGAAGGGAACAAATGTTTCTTCCATAAAAGTTTGAGTACAAACAACAAGGGTATAAAAACAAATCCTAAGTAGTTTTGGTTTGAGTGAAAGACATTGATTCAAGAAGTTAAAACAGTGATTAACAACAAATCTTTGGGCAGGAAAAAAATAGTCCTATTTATCATCATAAAAGTTGTGGTAAGAAAGCAGGAAAAAGGGGGCTTTTCATTTATTAGTAGTTGCTTCACTTTAGGCCACTACTGATGAGGAAAAATGAATGAACAAATCCAGTAAAAAGTATTTACAAAAGAATGGGTTAGTGATTGAATAATAACTACTTGAAACTCAACCATCAGAGAAAATTTTCAACTCCCCAAAAGCTGAAACGAAGACCACCATTCAATCATTACAAAGCCTAAATCCAAGATCTCCCCTTTCTCGGAACAAGCAAAAAGACCTTCCATTTATTATTATCCAGGAAGATCAATTTCATTTACATAGTTAACTTCACACTACACACGGACTTGAATCAATTCAATTCAAGCTCAAAATATGTCGCCAGTGGGGGCAACCTTAGCAAATTAACGAAAAAACATCATGGGAACCTGCATTTGGTATGTTCTAAGACAACCTGGGAAGAATGGTCATCGGAAGAACAAGACAGACCCAGAACAAGATTAACGCGATTCCATGACTAAAATCATCACAAGAAAGGTTCAAAACACTTGAGAGGAAGAGTGGGTATGTTCGAAGAGAGAAATGGAACCTCAATAAAAAATCAAAATTGAAACTTTTCGGCAAGAACCTGACTTGCAGGAGGAGCCACAGCAAGAAGAAGAAGAAGTTGAAAGATAGAGTTACATTTACATCGGGGTAGAAGAGTAAGTAGAATACGACACTATATGGAAGACAAGATTCAGACGTACCCACCACTAGGTAATGATTAATTTACGAAGCAATAAATAAGCAGAGGAAGCAAAATATGAAGTGAGGAAGATTTTGGAGTGACAAAAGGAGTATGGTGGAGACCAATCTTATATAGAGGGAGTATGAGAGTGTGACACAGACCAAACAAAAAAATTATTTAATTGTATGTTATTTTTACATTAATCAATAATATTTATTTATTATGTGAATTTTTAAAATTTTTAATTTAAAAATTATAAATATTATTAATTAATATATAAATAACATGATACAATTATACGTCTAAGAATTTCTGTTGGAAACAAATTTTCTTAGGGAGAGAGAGTTATCTGCTTATTCTTAATTAGTTGCAATTTATTTACAATTTGTTAACGTGGCATGCAGCCAAATGGGGTGTTTAATGGGAAAAATAAAATGAACTTCGTGGGAAAATGAACTTCATTGTTATTACAGTATTAGGTAATGATTATATGTATGGTATTATTTAGTAGATAATGACCATATGATTAACTAAGGTAAAGTATTTTGGTACTTTCAACGTTTGTGATCAAATATGCTCTCAACGTTTTACTTTTTGGCCAATCTTATCCTTTTCACTAACACCCTTAAAATAGCTAACGATTTTTGTTGATTAGGCGTAACATGTGACATTAATATCTAACTGGGATTAATTTTTTCCATTTCATATTTTATTTTAAAAAAAAGAAAAAAAGAAAACGTGCTTTTTCAAAGACTTTAAAGCATAATAAGAATGGCAATGACGGTTTAGTCTATTGAATCCATGAGCTAAATAGGCCAACTTATTTAGATCTATTTTTATTATTCCTTTTTCGGTCAACCAGCCCCTTAATCTATTTAGGCTATTGGACTTTTATCCCTCTTGGTTCACATTTATAAAGGGTCAAAATCCTCAACGTTTACACTAAGTTTAATATTGGTCTTCAACGTTTGTAAAAAGTTATTTTAGGTCCTCAACGTTTTTTTTTTTGTCAAAATTGGTCCTCCAGCGTAACTCCGTCTGTTTTTTTTTTGTTAAATGCTAACGTGGAAGGTTTATGTGGCACACTCTCTCTCCTACGTGTCATATTTGGATGATATGACACCCTCTCTCACTCTAATTCAGCAAAACGACGTCGTTTTGCATCACTTCTTTCTCACTTTAATTCAGCAAAACGACATCGTTTTGTATCACTTCTCTCTCACTTTAATTCAGCAAAACGATGCCTTTTTGCATCACTTCTCTCTCACTCCAACTCAACAAAACGGCATCGTTTTTTCTGAGTTGGGCCGTTTTGCTGAGTTGGAGTGAGAAAGAGTGTCATATCATCCAAATATGACATGTAGGAGAGAGGGTGTGCCACATAAGCCTTCCACGTCAGCATTTAACAAAAAAAAACCAGACGGAGTTACGTTGGAGAACCAATTTTGACAAAAAAAAACCGTTTAAGACCTAAAACAACTTTTTGAAACGTTGAGGACCAATATTAAATTTGGTACAAACGTTGAGGATTAAAAGAGTAATTTGGCGTGTAAATTTTTAGAGGTGATAGATGAAAAGCAGTAAAATGTGGATAAGATGCATAAATCATATATATCTTGATTCTTAACCCTTTATAACTGGTCACATTATATTAATTTGCAATTAATTAACCCTTTTTAATTGGTCACACACATATGTGTGTATATATATATTGTTCAGTATAAAAAAGTATATATATAGTGAAATTATTATTATTTTTTTGATAATATATAATGAAATTATTAGAATAGTATATCATGTTAGATTCGGAATATCAAAATCCACATATAGATTACGCGTGATTTTGTCTCCATCAAGTAGATTAGATACCATCAATATTGAATATATGATGGATTTTCAATATTATTAATTTGTTATTCTTTTTCACTTCATCTCCATATTATAAACTAGCATCCAACACTCACTCCCGTGCGTGTTGTTTGCTTTTCTTATGTGTGTAATCTACTTTTTTAAATATGTACGTGTATACAAAAAAAATATTTTTACCGTGCGTGTTGTCTGTTTTTCCTATGTGTTTAATATTAATAAAAAATTATAAATTATTAAATTAATAAAAAAAATTATATATTAAATTATATATTTTTACTGTGCGTGTTGTTTGCTTTTAAATTAATAAAAAATTAAATATTAGATTATTTCAAAATTTTAAAATATAAAATAAAATATTTATTATATTTAAAATTATAAATGGAATCTTGAGAAGTTATCATTATTCTTATTTTCTCTCATCTATGATCTTCTCACATCATATTTTTTTTTAATTGACTATTTTAGAAGACCGACGGAAAGACCCCACAACCATATTAATATAGATATAATATTAATCGAATATATACCTAAATTTGCATGGAAAGACATAAAATAGCACTAAAAATTTAAAATTACAAAAGTATTAATTTTTGTGTATATTCATTCATTTAATATTATTTACTAATATTAATAAAGACTAATTTTATTAAACTAATGAGTAATGACTAAATTTTTATTATATAATATTAATAATTAATAAATAAAAAGAATATCGAATTTTTAATATTAAACATCCTCTTAAAAAGTATAAAGTTTGGGAAATTAATATTAATAAAAAATACTTTAACCGAACCAATTATAGATTTACAGAGCAATCCTAAATCTTATAACATGTCATTGGTTGGAGTAGTACTATTAAGTAGTTAATTTTTTTAAAACGAATTCTCAAGTTCAAATATTATATTAATTGTGTATTAAAATATTTTTGTTCGGAGAATTTAAGTCTACATAATTAAAGTTTAATGAACTTATTAATATTAATAATTTAAAAAAAAACTGAAATAAGCTAAGTAATAGCAAAAGCAAAACTAAACAAAAAATACTTCACTTTTAAACCTTCATTATCAAAAATGAAAAATATAAATATTATACGTATATATAGTATATATAGTGCAAAGTGCAAACATCCCTTTTAAAGTTTAATCAAATCTCAAATGTTAGGTTTCTATCGAATTTAGGTAAGATATAGAAATTTAAGTGAGATACTGAAAAAGTATGATCAGATATTTTGTGAAACTTAGGCGTTATAGTATGCGAATTTATACCATAAACGCAACCAATATTCTTGCACACATAAGAGCATCTAATCTGTAATTCCTGCTTACCAATAAGCCATGCATGCATGATGCATGTATATACTTTTGTAGTAAAAAATTGCTACTTTAATTAAAGTTCTAGATTCCATCTCTGATTCGTTGGAGGATCCCTGTGAATAATAAGCTTTACAATTTAAAAAATTAATTATTAGATTTATTTTGATAAATATTTCGATAGAATTGTCAAAATAGATTTTGCCTTATGGACAAACCTGTTCGATCTTATAAAATATATAGGTCAAGTTAAAAAAATTTTGATCCTAACTAAAAATGGGCCGCCAATCCAGCCCTGAAAAAATAAAGTCAAATTAGATTAGAATCGGGCCGGGCTAGTCTATTTTTATTTTTAATATTTATATATTGAATTAATTTTATGATTTTTACTTTAATTCAAATTATATTAAATATTTTGATTTTTAATTTAATTTATCTCATTATTTTAATTCATATTTATCAATATATCTTATTATTTAAATTTTAAATGAAATTACATATTATATTATAAACTATTTTGTAAATATTTAATAATTAAAAAAATATATTTAAAAGAAAAAAGAAAATCGAACAAGTCCAACCCATTCTAAGTCTTAACTCTATTGAACCAGGTTGAAGAATTTATAATCCTAATTAAAAATATGCCAACTTAACATAACCCCTAATAAAATAAAATTAAAACAGACTAAGAACAGGCCAAGTCGGGCGAAACTAGTCTATTAAAAAAACGACTATAGTGGCTTTGGTGGTCTACCGAGCTCGGATCCTCTCAAATACCTTTTTTATAATTCCCTGGCTAAAGGTTTATTTTGGTCCTCAATGTTTGCATGAAGTTTAATGTTGGTCCTCAAAGTTTTTTTTTGGTCGATTTTGGTCCTCGAGCGTAACACCGTTAACTTTTTGCCGTTAAATGATGACGTGGCATACTTATATGGCACATCCTCTCTCATACGTGTCATATTTTAATGACGTGGCATGACAGATTACTGCCACATCACCCCACATTGCCACATCACCATCTTTCTCATTCATCATCATCATATGGGGTGACGTGGCAGTGATGTGTCATGCCACGTCATTAAAGTATGACACGTAGGAGAGAGGGTGTGCCATATAAGCATGCCACGTCATCATTTAACGTCAAAAAGTTAACGGTGTTACACTCGAGGACCAAAATCGATCCAAAAGAAAAACTTTGAGGACCAACATTAAACTTTTGAAACATTGAGGACCAACATTAAACTTCATGCAAACATTGAGGACCAAAATAGTACTTTGGCCTAATTCCCTCTATAAACTTGAAATATAATTATACAAACGACGTCATTTCATGTCAAACCAAAGCGGCGCCTCCTCCGTCTCAAGTCTCAAAAATATATCTCTCGTTTGTTAGGTTTTGTGGGAGAGTTTGCCGCACTTGCCAGTTGCTACCTCCAAGAAATAAGGTATTTGTTCCCTCCGTTTTTTTTTGGCCAAATTACTCTATTGGTCCCCAACGTTTGCACGAAGTTTAATATTGGTCCTCAACGTTTCAAAAAGTTATAATTGGTCCTCAACGTTTATTTTATGGTCGAAATTGGTCCTCCAACGTAACTCCGTTAGTTTGTGCCGTTAAATGCTGACGTGGATGGCTTATGTGGCACACCCTCTCTCCTACGTGTCTTATTTTAATGACGTGGCATGCCACGTCAACACCATATCACTCCACATTGCCACATCATCATAATCATCATCATTCTCTCCCTCCTCATCATCTTCATCTTCATCAACCCTCTCTCTCTTTACATCATCTTCATCTTCACCACCACCACCACCACTGCCAGCGCCAGCACCGTCGTCGGCACCATCGCCGGCGCCGTCGCCGTCGTCGGTGCCGCCACTCCCATTTCCATCCTCTTCCTCATTCACACACCATCTTCTTCCTCCTCTTCCTCTCTTCCTTTTCACCATTCACATATTTGAATACACACAAACACAACACATCTTTCTTCTTCTCAGATTTCTATCACTATAAGAAGGAAAAAGAAATTGAAAGCAAAAGCATCGACGAGGAGGAGGAGGAGGAAGAAGCAAATATGAGTTTCGAGGAGAGAGAGAGAAACGCATTTCTCTTCTTTTTTTCTGAGATTTCTTCTTCTTCTCAGATTTCTGTCACTGTAAGAAGGAAAAAGAAATTGAAAGCAAAAGCATCGAGAAGGAGGAGTAGAAAGAAGCGAATCTGAGAATTTACAGAGTTTTGAGGAGAGAGAGAGAAACACATTTCTCTTCTTCTTTTTTCCGATGTGAAACAGAGAAAGATGTGTTTGTGTTTGTATTTGTGTGTATGGTGAAGAGGAAGAGAGGAAGAGGAGGAAGAAGACAGTGTGTGAATGAGGAAGAGGATGGAAATGGGAGTGCCGGCAATGGTGCCGGCGACGGTGCTGGCGCCGGCAGTGGTGGTGGTGGTGGTGGTGAAGATGAAGATGATGTAAAGAGAGAGAGGGGGATGAAGATGAAGATGAAGATGATGTGGAGGGAGAGAATGATGATGATTATGATGACGTGGCAATGTGGAGTGATGTGGTGTTGACGTGGCATGCCACGTCATTAAAATAAGACACGTAGGAGAGAGGGTGTGCCACATAAGCCATCCACGTCAGCATTTAACGGCACAAACTAACGGAGTTACGTTGGAGGACCAATTTCGACCAAAAAATAAACGTTGAGGACCAATTATAACTTTTTGAAACGTTGAGGACCAATATTAAACTTCGTGCAAACGTTGAGGACCAAAAGAGTAATTTGGCCTTTTTTTTTTTTTTTAAGATTTCGATCATAGAAGTGTTTTCTATGAATTTATGAATCAATGACCATGTTAATTAGGAACTCAAAATGGATGCTTGCGTTCGGTTCAAACGAGTTTTTGAGTTTCGTGAAAACGAAAATAAAAAGTCTCTCCATGAGCTGTGAGCTGAGGAATTATTATAATAACTAGTAGATATGTAGAGTCGTTCAAGATTGGGTGAATTAATATTGGCTGTTCGCTCTGTGCTTATGAAAAATGTGATTATTTTAGGCACATTCAGAATAGAGGTTGAGGTAGTGGCTCCTGTATGGTGTGCATAGATTCATAACATCAAGCAGAGCATGTTGGAAACACTATCCCTATTACATTCTTGGTTGTTACTGTGTTAATATTGTGTCCACATTCAAGTTAATCAAAGCCAGTCTTGTAAGAATTTACCAATGTGATTTCAAATAAATCATTATAACTGTATGAATTGAACTGAGAGGGGTTGTGTATTTAAATGGCTTTTATCAACTGCTACTGTATGCTTGATTTGTTCATGGACTATAAGCGAAAAGGCATTTATTTTGCATAAATTAAAGATTGGATAGTGTGTGTGTGGCGGCATGCTCAATGAAACATTTTAATAAGACAGTGAACTGAACGGGACTGGGGAATTCATTCTTAGCACCTCTTTGATTGTGATATCTATATTTAAATGGCAGTGGGATGTTATAGTCATTAGACTCATAAAAATAGACATTTTGTAATTAAAAAATACAATTAAAATGTATGATGGGTGAATGTGTGAGAGATGATATAGATATGGTGAATAGTTACTATAAAGATAAAAAAATAAGTAACTTTTCAAGATTTAATTTATTATATTAAAATGTAATAATAATAATAATAATTTTATTTTATTTTAAAAATTAAAAACTATCAAATATTTAATTTTTTTTATTGTTTTAAATAATAATAATTTCATATTATATTTTTAAATACGAAGATACGTATTTATGTTGCTTTTCTAATATATGACATCTCTTTAGGGTTTGTCCCGGATCTCAACTAACGTTGTGTCGAAAGGCTTTGTCCAGGATCTTGTCTTTCCTCTGTTCTATTGTACCTCACCACCCCCAACACCCTAGCCGGCGCTGTACCGAGTAGCTAGCATAAGAAGCTGTTACTCTCTTCATCTTCTTCACCGTGCTTCAGCGAAATTCCACTTGATACGTGAATACGTCAAGGATTTCAGTTGGTTGGCAGGATATTAACTAAGTTCTGACAATGGCAGAAGATAGTGAAGAAGTTAAGACATTTAAGGATTTGGGCTTATCTGAGTCACTGGTGGAAGCTTGTGAGAAATTGGGTTGGAAAAATCCGTTGAAGATTCAAGCTGAAGCGATTCCCCTTGCTTTGGAAGGTTGGTGCTCCAATGAGTTGTCATGAAAACGATGATTTTCTGTATGAATCTTAATATGCCACCTGCACTCAAATAATTTTCGATCACGATATTTTAAATCTCCTTTCCATGAGTTTTCTCACTTGCTTTCACTGATTTTAAGCGGTCATATATTTGCAGAAGTTCATCATGATTAGTTTTGTTTATACATATGCTGAGTTCGTTTGTAAACGGTATATCTTCATTATATATACACACACATATATGAATTTTTCCTCTCCCCATTGCAGTTTTAAAGTTCTAGGATGTATATAATGTTTTTGTCTTGTAATCCCCTATGATTAGTTCAGTTTCATTTTCTCCTGAGATTCAGTGCTTCTTTTATCTGAGGTTTTTTTCTTTTCACTTCCTTTCAGGTGTAATATTCAAGTTTCTTAAGATAGTTCTTGATTTTTTTCTCCATTAGTTTGTTATTTTGATCACAATGTTTTCCCTACTGTGTTCTTCTGTTATTATTATTATGATCACAATGCTTCTTTGTGGGTTTTCTTCCACAGGGAAAGATGTTATTGGGCTTGCACAAACAGGTTCTGGCAAGACTGGTGCTTTTGCTCTTCCCATATTGCATGCCCTTTTAGAAGCACCACGACCGAAAGATTTTTTTGCTTGTGTTTTATCTCCCACAAGGTTCATACCTAATCCTGGATTTCATTGTCAAACTTTTATATTTAATAAAATGAAATTGTTCATACTGGTAAATAAGTAGTTCCTTTCCTGTGCTTATTTGTACCTTTTCTTGATCAAGAGAGCTTGCTATTCAAATCTCTGAGCAGTTTGAAGCTTTAGGTGCTGAAATTGGTGTCAAGTGTGCAGTGGTGAGTTTCAGATAATTTTTTCAGTAGACATGTTTCATTGTGCATGAACTCTATGGCTGTCTGCTTATTACTTAATAAATAACGTCTTTATTCAGCATAATGTATATAATTCGGGAAGTTTTAACAATTGCATGGGAAACTTGACAATCTTCATTGAGTTTCCCTCGATTTGTTCCTTTATCCTTGCTTATGCTACTTAGTTTTTGTAGGCCACACTCTATCATGCAGCTGTTTGGTAGTTGTATTCTATTTATTACACAATTCTTATTCAACAGCCTTCTTTATTATATTTTGTTTATTTTTTCTAGCTAGTTGGAGGTATTGATATGGTGCAACAGTCTATTAAGATAGCGAAGCAGCCTCATATTATTGTAAGTGTTACTGTAGCTGTAACTATGCTTATAACTTAATTGATTTCTTGTGTATTTACGTAAAATGTTTTTCTAATTTGTAACATTATGATTACCTTGTTTCATCCGCTGGGGGAGGGAGAAGAATGATTACTCTGTATTTCTGTCATTTGTATTTGGTTTCTCAATGATTATTAGCTTTTGTAACTAATCATTGATCAGAACTTCTAAAAATTTGTGGATTATGTAATTTCTATAGTGGAGAGATAGATGATGGGTTGAACATCATGCTATTACTATCATAGGGTTTCTGTACTTCATTTGATTTGTTTTTTGGGTACTCACTCGTACGTGAAATTTATATTAACTTGTTACTTTGCACTTTCTTTTCATAAAGGAATAGATTGTTAGAAACTATGGGGTCATGAATGATTCTTTTTCTTTTTAACAGCAATCTGGCTGGTGAGACTAGTTCTTAAGTTGTGGGTTGGGCATAAAATATGAATGATGAAAAAGATATTGTGTGAATGACTGGTTCAGAAGAAAACTGAGTTTAGGCCCATGCTGCATTTGATCTTCATTCTTCAGGGAAAAAAAAATTATTTTCACACCTTAAGTCTACATCTCCCTACACCTCTCTATTCTACTATCCTTTTGGTATAAACAAATGATATTAATGAATGATAGATAATAATTAAATAATAGATGTGAGAAGAGATGTGAATGACTGTTTCTTGATCTCTAGGTAATTGTTATTCATATTTTTTCATTGATTGGGTCTTTTGGTTATTGGTTAATAATGTTGTGATCATACTCTTTGCAGGTTGGGACACCTGGACGTGTTTTAGATCACCTAAAAAACACTAAGGGTTTTAGTCTTAATAGATTGAAATATTTGGTAAGATTATATACTTGATTTGATTTTAGCTCATGTTTTCCTTTTTTTTTTAAATGAGTTTGCTTCTTTAAAGTTGCCACCTATTGGCTGGGCATTTGTGCTGTGTGGACAATATCCATTGTTTTAATATTGGTAATGCTGTAATGCATGTAAAATGCTGATTCATTATAATTTTTATTAAGCTTTTGATGGAACCCAAGTGACTTGGGGAACCCTCCCACAAAAAGCTAGCTGTTAAGGGGGAAGAACCAAGTCACTTGAGTACTCCATCGAGCATCCCTTTCTACCCGCTGTGGGACTTGGGTAGCCCATACTACCCTAGGGACACCCCATACTATCCCCATCCCATCAGCTTCCCATAGTTTGAGCAGTGAAGAATTAATGTAGATGACTTAATCAATTTATTTTGGTGAATTGATTAAAGTTATTTGATTAGTTGATGTTTCTTGAACTTTTTTAGGTTATTTTCATTTGTAGTGGAGACTGTGCTGTTTTCATTTTATCTATTACAGTGCTGTATCATTACCTTGTATGAAGATCATACAAACTTATGTTTTGATCTTACAATCATTCATTTTGGATGATTGATAAATTGATCTGGTTGTAAATGTAGACCTTATCATGCTCTTTAGTTCCATATTATTTACTTCAAGCTGCTTGATTTCTCTGCATTTTTGGCAGGTCTTAGATGAGGCTGACAGGCTGTTAAATGAGGACTTTGAGGAATCTCTTAATGAAATATTGCAAGCTATCCCTCAACAGCGAAGAACATTTCTGTTTTCTGCTACGATGACTAAGAAGGTATCTGTGGTAGATTTATTGGGAATTGGCCACTTCCTAAAGAATGCATGATATATTTTTTTCATTGCCATACGAAATCTTAATCTGTACACAGCCCTTTTTCTTTACATAATCTGATATGTAGATCATCCTGCATTAGAGATAGGCTCTCTGAGAAAGTTTTTTGACATTTCAAATTTTGGCACCAAAAAAGAACATTGTTTGGTAGTTTTTTATGAGCTTTTGACTGCATCAGTTTAAGCTAAATCTTGTATATCTCTTTAGATTATGGTCAATCTGCTCCATTTGGGATATGGTGCAAAAGACATTGATTTTTTTTTTTCATTATCATGTCTCAGTGATGGCATGCATTTTACTGCTTGAGATCTAGGTGCTGCTTAGATATGCCTGATTGATTGTTTAGGTACCTAGTCTTAAACTTTTAATACTGACTGAACAAGCTTCTATCTTTCTGTTGCAGGTCCAGAAGCTCCAAAGGGTTTGTTTAAGGAATCCTGTGAAGGTCCGATTTTTCTGTTTCTATGTGGACGATTTTTCTCCTTTCAGATATTGCTAATTCTTTTTTTTTTTCACCCAATTCAGATTGAAGCAGCATCTAAATACTCTACTGTTGACACACTGAAGCAGCAGTACCGCTTTTTGCCTGCTAAGCATAAGGTTTGTTGTTCTCCCTTGTGCTTTTAGAGTTTGTTGTATAAAATAAGATATTTGAATTCTGTAGCAAAGTTTAATTTGCACAATTTTTGCTATTAATTTCGGATTACTCACGAGTCTCTGGTACAATATTGGCAAGGTAACACTGACATAAATTTTACACAAAATGTTAAAGATGATATTCCTGTTTTCTAACACAAGGATCTGTTCTGTGTTCAGGAAAAGTTTGTGGTTTTTATTTTCTTTTCCTATAAGGAATAATATTTAATAGAAATGTCTCGGTGGGGTTGTCAAAGATTGAGTTGCGTTTGTATGTAAAAGAGAAATTACATAACTGTTTGGTGAATGGTGATCAAGTAGAAATCACATATATTGGTATATTTTCCTATTGAATAGTATATACTGCCTATGACCTATAGGCTGGAAAAACAGAATTATGCTACTGACATGCAAGGCTTTAATTATAAAATTCCTTTGGGTTGAAATTGACCTAACAAAGAAAATTTTGAATTGAACAAATTCTTGAAACTAGTGGGAAAAGGCTTTGTTTGTTCTTCAACAAATCCTTTAAACTAAGCATTTTGCTCAAGCCAAATACACCAAATAGCTGCAAAAATAGCACAGTTCCTTATACGATACCCTTATTATAGCTAATGATGAGAAATTGTTAAAAAATGAGAGATCATCTTACATTTGCTATGAAATTTGAGTATGCTTCAGATAGAATTAACTGCAGGGCTTTGTAAAAACAAATGAGCAGCTGTTTCACAGCCGTAGCTGCTCATAACATGGAGTTCAATTTGGTGGTGGTCCTGCTTTGCAGGCATATCATTTTTGTTAATCTTATTAAGTGCTACTGTTAGCTTTGGATTTCCAAAGTGATTTGTCAAGGAGAAATTTCTGTCTGCCTGAACTCTGAAGTCTAATAAACAGAAGGGCTTTACTCGAATTCTTAGCAGAAGAGTCTAGTTCAAACTCATCTATTTATATTGTAGTAATGTAAGTGTAGAGAACAAAGTGAGAGAAAAAGGGATTCTATGTCAGAAGTATCTTTATCATTCATGCTCCTGATAAAGTACAAATTCCAAGATTTATGGTCTACTGACAAAGTATGTATTGAGTAAAGTAAGAAATCTAGGATTGTGGGCAGAAGATCAAGCTGAACAGAAAGGTGATATTGATGAGGAAAGTTTCTGGAAAAGTAATGTTGCCAAATCAAAGGTCCTCCAAGATTTGATTAAAGTACCATTACTGCCTTTAAATAGACCAGGGTGCCTAACTTTGAGAGATAAATTTCCAGGGCCATCAACTAGTAGGAGAGGTTGTAGAGTGGGTGCCCCACCTGTTCTTGTGTAGACCGTCTTTGCTCTCTATAATCAGATGCCACTGGAAATTAGTCTTTTGAAGGAAGTGCTATAAGCCATTTGCTCACCAGAGTATATGCTATTTTTTTGTTAACTTCACTATAATTTTATCAGCGTCTGTCCTTTCATGACTAATATCTTTATACTTTTAATGGCCATGTTTGTAATTTTACTGTGCATCACTTGCAGGATTGCTACCTCGTATATATTCTGACTGAAATGGCTGGAAGCACATCAATGGTTTTTACTCGTACATGTGATGCAACACAGCTTCTGGCTTTGACTCTTAGAAATCTTGGTCTGAAAGCCATCCCAATTAACGGTCATATGAGCCAGGTAATTCTACTAATTTGGATATTTCTCTTTACTTTCCTTCTGTTCCTCCTTGTTTTGGGGCAGGGATGTTGGGGTGGAGAAAGTGGATTTCACCTTCCTTCTCTGTTCCTGTGGTTGTGCAAATGATGTGCCTCTAATCTTTATTATGGGCATCTTTTGACAGTCAAAGAGACTTGGAGCTTTGAATAAGTTCAAGTCCGGAGATTGCAATATCCTTATTTGTACTGATGTGGCAAGTAGAGGTCTGGACATTCCGACAGTAGATATGGTTATCAACTATGATATCCCTACAAACTCCAAAGTAAGAACACTATTTACTTTTTAACCTCTATGGCTCTATCGACATTGACATGCTTTAGATATTTCTTTTTTCAATAAAAAAAATACTTTAATATTCTTCTGCTACCGTGCTCCTGTAATTTGAGATTGATTGGCACGTATGGAGCATAGACAATGATACAGACGCTTGACATGACATGGAAACAGACACATCGAACTTCGAAAAATATAGAACATGGCTTGATATGGCATATATATATTTTTTAAACTTTCTGTTAGTGATATACTTGTAAAAAAACAACTGATATTATTTTATATTTTAAGTAACTTGTACTATTACTTTCTAAATCAATAGTTTTTACTTTATAATATTTATATTATTAAAAAACTTTAATTATCTCATTAAAATGGATTTCCTAGGTTTTCATTCACTTATTTTGTTTGGTTTTCTTGTTTTTGGGTCATCCTGTGCTTGGCTTGAGTATGGGTCATGTATGCTGTGTGTCTAAGCTACATTCGGTGCATGTCCAAGCAAAAAAAGTAAATAAAATTTTTTATTCCGACACACTTGAACCTGTTTTAGAATGTGTTGGTAGTCTTTAATCAGTGTTATGTCAAGTCTCAGACACGAGACCCATGAAGATAGGAAATAGGTGTATCCATGCTTTTATAGATTGGTATAATCATGCCAGATTTCTTTTGTCTTCAATTCCATCTTGACTTCTTGACTTCTTGACGCATGTAATTATTTTAGTAGAAATACTGTGTGGGAATTTCTTTACTTTCTATGCAATGGGTTTTTAATGTTGGGAACTACAGGATTATATACATCGAGTAGGAAGAACAGCACGTGCAGGGCGATCCGGGGTTGCCATTTCCCTTGTTAATCAATACGAGCTGGAGTGGTACATTCAGATAGAGAAGCTCATTGGTGAGCTATGCATACCTGTTTATATTCATACTTTTCTTTGCCTTCCCAGGGAAGGCAATTTTGTCTCAGGAAGTGTTTGATTAGCAACCAACACGCTTATATTTCAGGCAAGAAGTTACCAGAGTATCCTGCACAAGAAGAGGAAGTTTTGCTTCTGGAAGAGCGTGTTAGCGAGGCCAAAAGATTATCAGTAATGGTAAAGTTGCACTTTTTATTTTTTATAATTTTGTTTAATGAAAAAAATCATTGAGCTAAAATGGTACAATACTACAATTGTATATAGTGTCACCGGCCTTTAATAGGTACAAGTAAGGGGTGGTATTGAGTTTTCTTGTATGTTAAATTGATTTCTTGGAAAAAGCAATACTGTATGATAGAAAGCAAATCAGTGGTCATAGATATGTACTTTTTCTCCAAGAAAACTTGTGTGCAGTTTTCAAGTGTTATTTAGTTCTATAGAATTAGGAGACAAGGAAAAACTTCTTTTGGAAGAATCAATACTGTAGTAGTGCTGAGAAGCAATTAGAATAAGCTGATGTGTGATTTCATTGGAATACTTCTTTTAACGACTTTTGTGAACTGTTTTATGTACTGACGTAGAAACTGAAGGAGAATGGAGGAAAGAGGCGACGAAAGGGAGAAGAAGATTATGAAGAGGAAGATATTGAAAAATATTTAGGTCTGAAGGACGGAAAATCATCCAAGACCAAGAAGTTCAAAAGGAAATGAGACTGTACTTCTGCAGATTTGTTTTAAGTAATCTTCCATTGTATATGGCAATTTTGATGTTTATTTAAACATTTAATTGTTGTCTTCCTTGACTAGTGTTTTAAGAGCATTAGTTAGCAAGACTTTAATATATTGGCCAATTTTGTTAGTTTAAAATATACTTATTGTATTCACTAAAGAGAAAAACCCATTGTTAGCATTCAAGATATACTTAAATGATGGTGAAGGGTGTAGGTTTGTGTAAGTTTTTATTTTTATTTCTTAAAATGGGTTTTTATTTTTAAGTTTTTAACATTTTAAAATATATTTGTTATTCAAACTCAAAATTTAGCTCATGTTTGATTTGGTAACAAGGAGGAGGATGGAAGGAAGGAGATGAGAGGTTGAATGATAGGTTATTCTTTCTTGTTTGGATCTTTATAATTTCTTAATTTGTAATAATTTAAATTAATAAAGGAGAATATTAAGGAATGTTAACGTATAATTTTTTAATATCTTCTCCTTTAAAATTTTAAAAACCAAAGGGAGGGTCTAATGATGGAAGTTAATTTACACCTGTCTAATGATGAACCAATTAGAAGTTGTATTATCATTGTTAATTTGTTTTTAGAGTCACTCACTCTCGGTTATGTGAGAGGGGTCATTTCATTAGATAGGTCATTCCAGCCGTTGGGGGAACTAGGAGGCATATATGGTGAGGCTATATACACACAAACTTTATGAAAGAAGATTGATTAAATTATCATTTTATTTTGAAAGATATAATTTATCATAATTTAATTATTGAAAGGTAAAAATATTAAATTTAATTTTCAAAATATAAAATTTTTTTCAATTAAAAGATGAAAATATCAAATTTATATGTAAAAAATATAATTTGTTACAGTTTGTTCTATAAAAATCTTTATTAACATAACTGATAAAAAATTTGTTTTAAACACCAAATTAAAACATTTTTTGTCTTTTAAAAATTAAATTCGACAGAATTAGGAATGATAATGTAGTCAAAATATTAGGTATTGATTATGATGATGGGTTCTGGAAGCATATTAACTATAGCATTGCGTCCTCCTTATTTGTCCTACCTGGAAAGCACATGATCGATTATATATAAAAGTATATTCGGATAATGCAATTGGAGTCGGTGGAATAATATATAGAAAAATAAATAGGTTAGTTAATTAAAAGTCTTGAATATTTTATTCTCGGACATGCATGCTTCTATTAATTTAATCTCACATAAATCCTAATAGTAATTAACTAACCAAAACAAACATGCAACATGCACTAATTAACATAAGACCTACTCCACAATGTACGGAACTTTTCATGATTAATTTTTTTTCCCGGTCTTCGAAACTTTGTCTTGATTAGTCTGAATTCAACTTGTATCGTGCACTTGGTTATGGTTGGAGAGTCTCCAAAAATGCATTTACAAAGTGTCAAATCTAAAATCTTACTTAAATGATACCAAATTATTTATCCATTAAATCAACTTCTCATGATTAATTAGCAGTGCTATAGTTAGCAACTAATTGTTTAAGTAAAAAATGTTGCTAGCCACCTAAGCTCAAAATCAAAACAAATTTAAATTATTACAGTGTGATGCTTAGAAAATTAAACTCATCATTTCTTGTTCTGAGTTGAGTGAGTTCTGAGTCACACTCACAAGTTGGACAAATGTGATTTGTTTTAGTGTATAAAATACATAATTTAGATTTTCAAATAACAATTGAGATATGTGTTTATACTTTATATTGTATTATTTTCATCGGGTGATTTAAATGGTGTACACACTACAACAAATCTATGTCCCAAATTAATATTAAAATGATCTATAATAAAATATTAATGTAAAGAAAAACTTTTAAATTGAAAAGGTAGGACCCAAACTAAATTTCAGATTGGACTACCTCTCTCTTTTTATGAAAAAAATATTATAAGAACCGAGACATCTAAATTGCTAATGCCATATGATATAGATAATAAGAAAATTGTATTTTCTTAATTCATAGACATTGTACATTACCCAAGAAAATATTTGTCTAACTTTTTTTCTATCAGTAAATGAAATTTCTTTATCATAAAAATGTATTAAGCTATACAACACAGAAACTTCAACAAGACTCGTACATAAAACAGAAAATACACATGTCTACATTCCTGGAGATATAATAAGAGGGACTAACAATAATTTTAGGCAACACACTTAAAGAAAATTAAAACCAAATCTTGTACTTAAAATCAAATGACATACAACTATTTTCTCAAACTTACAACTTCTCTTCAAAATAAAGAAATGAGTTTGAAGATATATTACCAAAAAACAACACATCCCTCTTTCCTTACCCAGGAACAATTTTTCCTAAAGCTTATTCTCTTCAATCAAGAGGATTGTATATCTTCAAAATATTTTCATGGAAATAGAATAGAGACTCCCATGAATTACTCATCGATTCGTAAACTTTTTTTTTTGGGTCAAATAAACATTTGTTTAACTAATACAAATTAGTTTGCATTACAAGAGGCGAGAGTATTTGCTTTAAAAATGGGCTTTCAATGGGCTTCATTGGGCATGAGTAAATTTTAATTAATGACAAACAGGTCCATTTATTTGCTTTAAAAATGGGCTTTCTAAGGCCCACAAAATGGGTGCTATCCATACTTTGCCTAGCACAGAAAATTTGTAACTATGGTATGGAATATTGGACATGTGTAGTCGTTTGTATAAGTTTTTTTTTAAAAAAAATAATTTTATATGGTTATTTATAATAGTTGATTTTTATGTGGTAGATATTGAGTATTTAATATTCAATAATTTTTTTTATTGTAGAGTATGCAGTATCTATTATCTATTGCTTTTTTAAAAGAAAAAAACCATTAAAAAAATATTTTGAGGGTTCAGACTTTATAGTATTTCAAGAATCAGATAGTTTTGTTTACAAATATTAAAAATTATATTTATTTCAACTTTGGTTAGAGCTATTATGTCAAATATTTCAAGAATCAGGTAGCTTTGTTTACAAATATTAAAAACGCCAAATATTATTTTAGTCCTCAATGTTTGCATGAAGTTTAATATTGGTCCTTAAAGTTTTTTTTTTTTGTCGATTTTGGTCCTCGAGCGTAACACCGTTAACTTTTTGCCGTTAAATGATGACGTAGCATGCTTATGTGGCACACCCTCTCTTCTACGTGTCATATTTTAATGACGTGACATGCTACATCACTGTCACGTCACCCCACATTGCCACATCATCATATTCTCTCCTTTATCATTATCATTATCATTATCATCTGTGGTGACGTGGCAGTGATGTGTCATGCCACATCATTAAAATATGATACGTAGAAGAGAGGGTGTGCCACATAAGCATGCCACGTCATCATTTAATGGGAAAAAGTTAATGGTGTTACGCTCGAGGACCAAAATCGACCAAAAAAAAAACTTTGAGGACCAACATTAAACTTTTGAAACATTGAAGACCAACATTAAACTTGATGCATTGAGGACCAAAATAATACTTTGGCCTATTAAAAACTATACTTTGTTTTTTCCACATCCTCATGTATCATATTTGTTTGTATTTTTTTAATTATTAAATATGTATTTCATAATACAAATGATTAAAGATTCAACATCTATATTAATATAGATATAAAATAATAATAATAATTATTAATATATTTTAAATTAATAAAATATTATCTTTACATGTTTTTTGAATTTATATTTTATTTTATATGTGTTAATATATTTTTTTAATTTACCTTATCTTTAGATATTGTATTCAGTATTCACAGTAATTTTTTGGTATAACATAACTAATAGTTTCACAATATTACGAAAAACATAAACAAAGGTTGAATATAAACATCAGAAAAAAAAAATTAAGGCTAAAATGTACACACATCTCTTGAGTTTTGGGTAAGGGGCACAACACCCCCTGAATTTTAAAACATTGCACATAGACCCCTGAGTTTTCACTTTGGGAAGAGACACCCCCTTCTGCTAGGGTTCCGTGAAAATTAAGTGTTAAGTGCCACGTCAGTAAACATGTGTGAGGAAAATTTAATATTTTCAAATCCCCTGGGTTTTCACTTTAGGGCACATACACCCCTTGAGTTTTTACTTTAGGGGTACATACATCCCTCACACATGCTTACTGACGTAGCACTTAAGACATAATTTTCATGAAATCCTAACAGAAGGGGTGTCTCTACCCCAAAGTCAAAGTAAGAGCTCAGGGGTCTATGTGCAACGTTTTAAAACTCAAAGAGTGTATATAATCAGTGCCTTCACCAAAAATTCAAGGGGTGTATGTGCATCTTAACCAAAATTAAATAAACCACTAAGAAATTAAAATAGGACACTTCAAATAAATTGTAAATAAATTAATCTAGGAATAAAGGAATCCTGGAAAGTTGGAAAACCAATTTGACACGTGTAGATACGTGCTAGAAGACTCCTCCAAGAACCGCCATTAGATTGGAGGGAAGAAGAAGAAGCATATATATATATATATATATATATATTTGTTGGCTCTCTCACTCTGATTTGATAGTATCAGAATCCACGACGAAAAATGCTGAGGTTCGCGTCCAAGAGGCTTTTCGGAATCGCGTCACCGGAGCCGCCGTTTCCGGCGGCGGCATCCCAGCTTCTGCCTCGTTCTTACCACGAGAGGGTTGTGGATCACTACAACAACCCTCGGAACGTTGGATCCTTCGAGAAGGATGATCCCAACGTGGGTACGGGGTTGGTTGGCGCTCCTGCTTGCGGGGATGTGATGAAACTCCAGATTAAGGTTGATGAGGAGACCGGAAAGATTGTGGATGCTCGATTCAAGACCTTCGGGTGTGGATCGGCCATTGCCTCTTCCTCTGTAGGTAATATTATATTATGTAGCCTTGTCAATTTCTTAATCTTCCGTCTCTCTCTCTATTTTGGTACTTTTCCAGGTGTTTGAGATTTCGCCACAAGTTTTTATATGCTTAATTTCTTCTTTCAGGAAAATTTCAGTTTCTTTTCTTTTTTCTTTCTCGGTTAGCTTGTATGAGGCTCTGATTTTGAAATGCAAATTTTGACATTCACCGTACCCTTTACAAATTTTGTACTACAATTTGAAGGAGAAGGATGGGCAAGCGTATTGAAAATGAGTACAGCAGTACACTATTTATTCAATAGTATGCCTTCTTAAGTAGGATATGAGCTTAAGATAACCATGGTGTGCTATCCTTGGGATAGCCCTCTCTTTCTTTGTAAGTCATAGGCAGCTCATGGATGAAAATGTTGGACCCACTGAGTTATGTCAGATGAAGTTTCCACATATATATATATATATACTTATTTATCTGTTAGATTATCTTAAATTCTTAATGCAACTTGTCCTCATTGAAGTTTTTTCTAACTGTTGAGTTCCTCACTTTTCAGCTACGGAATGGGTGAAGGGAAAGCAAATGGAGGATGTTCTTTCCATTAAGAACACGTAAGTAACTAACCCCTCTAGGGCTAGAAAGAATAAAGTATATGTATAGTTTTTTTCTGACTGACTTCTATTTCACTTTACATGAAACATAATATGGTCTGGGTAATGGTTATCAGATGGAACTCACTTGTTCTGTGATTCTGGCCATCTGAGTGTTTGTATGATTATGATGAGGTAGGGTCCTCTGAATTGCAAATTTTGTGAGGTGCGAGAAGTGTGTTGTTTTTGCACATTAACGTGCTGCAAAATAAATTACCGTTTTATATATAATTAACCCATAAGTGAGTTAATGTGTAAAACACACACACTTCATCACTTTAGAGGATCTCATATGGATTATTATGTACTTGCTGGTTTGTTCTCTTACGTAATTATCTTTTCTACCCTATATTTTGTTGCACATATTGGACCTTCACAATAGGGAACAAATATAGTTGGCCACAAGCATGGAGATGGTTGAGCTTATAAAAGAGATTGATGCATATTGAGGATAATGTATTTTTATCCTGATTAAAATGGTCAATTGTAAAAGACAAGAACGGCTTGCTTACCAATTAGAATTTCTGGCTGTTAAAATGGTCATAGTCGGAATATATGTTGTTCTTTCTTATGTTTCTTATGAATCTAATCTCGTTCCTAGAGAATGGTCACTCTAATGCTTATTAAGCTTGATGGATTGCTTGTTTGGAATTATTTGTTCTTCAGCTGGTTGGTTTGGGACCTTTTGGTAATCCCACTAGATGATTCTATATTTGGAGCTACTGTTTTTTTTTTGTGTTTGTTCAAATGACAGCAAATAACTGATGTTCTGCAGTGAAATTGCAAAGCACCTTTCACTTCCGCCTGTCAAGCTTCACTGCAGCATGCTAGCTGAGGATGCCATTAAAGCCGCTGTTAAAGACTATGAAGCTAGGCGTGCCAAGGAAAAGTGTAATGGAGGTGCATCTTCTGGAGAGAAGGCTTCCACTGTTTGAATATAATAGTCACCATGAATGATGATGAATTACATCTTTAGAACATCTATATAGTCCTACGTTTCTTGGTTGGAGCTAGTCAGCTAGATTGTATTCTAGTCCTAGAAATGTAAGTAAATAATATAGTTCTGGCCAAGATTTGTATTTTCATACTGATAATATCCGTTGTTGACTGAATGGATTTTAAGAGTTGATCATGTTTTTGGTATTCAATTGGAATGGTTAATTGGCTTAATTAAAAGAAAATGCGATAACTGAACAAGGGCAAACAGGTTTGATGAATGAATTAACACTGATTGAACTACTTACTTGATGAATGAAATTTGGAGTTGACGTTTAGTTAATTTTCACCTTTGGATTGAAGGTAAAGTCACTATGAACTTAGCAAGATTTCACTTATTTAGTGGTAGCATAACTTAACTTTTACGTTTTCTAGAAAAAAATTGAGAAGTAATTTCACAACCAAATTTTGTTTTCTGTCTTTTGAGGTTCTGGTTCGATAAATGACATTCCTGTTTAAGTAGTCTAACAAGAACTTGCTTCTAACAAGTCTGTCTATCCTAATCCTACTTCAGTGCCTTTGAGTATATAGAATAAGATCTTCAAGAATTTCCTGTATGCCTTTCATATGAAACATCCCATTATCAATGTAAGTCAAACATACATCAGAATTTTTACACTGACTTCTACGTAGGTGTAAAAGTGGGTCAACTCGGGTTGGCTCAGTCGGGTTGGTTGCGCTTAACAAGTTAGAAACCCCAACTCGACCAACCCACCTAACCCACCCCTTTTTTTAAAAAAATTTTATTTAATTCTAACTTTTTTTTAAAAAAAGAAATCTATACTTTTTTATATATTTTTTTCATGAACTAAGAAATTTAATATAATAAAATGAAAGAAAAGATTTATCATTCATCATGTCACTCACGAATAATTAAAAATAAAACAAAGAAAGTATGAAACATAGTTAAAATAAATATCACAACATTCCTCATTTCTTTTCCTCTCGGCTCTTGTAAATATGGTGAAAATATCACAAAAAGAAAGAAACATAATTAAATATTATTATCCCAAATTAAAATGCAAAGAAAAGAACTAGCGACCACAAAATTTAGAGATAAACTAAAGAAAAGACAACTAGTTTTGACAGCTCTACTTCTACGGAGCACGAAATGAACAAAAATTCTAGAGTCTAGACTATGAAGTTATTGTTTGAAACAAATAATAATAATAATAATAAATGAAAAGGGAAATTCAGAGTTGGGGAGTGTCAAGAACACAGACAAACAATCAACAGAATCAGTTTTAACTATTATTTAAACCCATCAGCCACCAAATTGGAATCTCTACAACCAAGAAAGTAAAACCAGCAATTATAAGTTCAAAACCATATTCTTTAATCAGTGAGCTCAAACACTACTTGTATTCTTTTGGATACTCTTGAATATGTTAAAATATATATGATGCAGTATTTTTTTAAAAAAGAAAAGTTTAATTTTAATAATTATTGAAAAAATTCTAAGTATGACAATTATAAGAAAAATCAAAGATATACTTCAATATCATATATGGTATAAGACCATGACTAATTATATTATTTATATAGATTTTGAGATTATTTTATTATTATTATTTTGTTTGATTATATATAATTAAAAGATTATTATCTATTTTTATTATTTTGAAAGTTTTCATATATGATTAAAGCATGACCCACTCAGACAAAATTACAAGTCTACAATGAGAAAAATTAAGTGATGTCAACGTATTTTATCTTGGCTCATTTTTTAACATCACCATGTAATCATATTGGAAGTATGAAAATATATTTTCTTAATTAAAAAAAATCCTAAAGATTATATACGTAAGATCACAAAATATCGACATTATTAAACAGTTTTAAAAAATTTGAAATTAACAAATGCATCATTGCATGCATCAATTCTGATGTAAATCCCTTCCATTAAGTATATCATGTTCACTATAATCTTTGTGCTTTGTCTTGAAAAACCCTGAGATAAGGCGATAATAAAGTGGCGTTTGGTAGGATGTGAGTATTTTAGTGAGAAGTGGAAGATAAAAAGTGTGTTTGGTATGAGGGAAATAGTAGTGGAATGTTAAAAGTAATGTTGTTTGGTATGGTAGGAAGAAGACAGAAAAAAGGAAGATAAAATTATAAAAAGACATTTCTACTCTTATTTATATTATTTTACACTCATTGGTAAGGTCATGTTGGTCTTTTTACATGAACTTCCATGAAACCAATATCATCTTTCCTCTCTCTTATCATGGATTCTAACTCACCTCCTATGAAGAAAGTGTGCTCACCATAAAACCTTGTTTACCTCGTACCAAACACTTTTAATCAAGTGAATTTACTCAACTTCCATTTGCTTCCTGCGTACCACCGAAGGAGCCATAAGTTTTGGATGCCTAAAAAGTGATCTCGGCTTTATTGATCCAGAGCCATTTTGTCAATCTGTATATAAATTCTATGGTAACTAAGTCAAACAAAAGACATTCGTGATTCATGAAAAATAAATATAACAACCATATCCATTTATTTTCTTGACCAAGATATTATTAGAGCAAATCTATTGATTCATTTTTCGTGTACCGTCGAATCTATAATTAAAAGAATAAGTTAAGATCAATTTACTAACATCCAACTTACTTTAATTAAAAAAAATAAGAAATACTCCTTCCATGAATTTCTAAACATAACTGTTCTATACCTTTTTAAGTATATATGTAAATTAAAGGAATTCTCAACTATGCGAAACAAATGCTAAGACTTAAGTCATCAATTATGCAAAGAGGAAATAATTTTTAAATCTAAAGACTATCTAATTTACATTGAATTGGAAAAGAATATGGTGCCGTTTGGTAGCCGGTGAATGTTTAGTGGGAAGTGGAAGTTAAAGTTTTTTATGTGTGTTTGATATGTAAGGAAAGGGAAATAAAAATAAAAATTAAGATGGTTTGGTATGATATGAATAAGGAAGGGAAGTGGAAGTTAAAATATCCAAAAGACTATTTTACCCTTACCCTTTGTGTAGAATATATATGTGGAGAGAAGGGCAAAGTAGTCCTTTCACAAAGCTTGTCCTTCTCTCCACCTCACCTTCCTTCCACTTCCCTCCACTTCTTCATAATAATAAACTTCCCACCTAACAAGGAAGGTTTAATTCACATCACCACTTCCAAAACCATACCAAACACACTTCCCTCTAACCTCACTTGTATGAAACCCATACCAAACAATCCGATTCATCTACGATTCATCTAAGCCAATCGACTTACATAAGCCAACTACAAATAATGTATGAATGTATTATGGGTGAGGCATTCGTGTACAAATTCTCAGGTGTCTGATTTATACTATTTTATTCATACAACAATTTATACTTGAATCAGAAGGAACTTCACAAGCGAGATGAAAATTGATTGTAAAATATCAATTTTATCCTTGATAACTTATCAAAATTACATGATTGTACCCTCTTTCTGTTGATAAAATCGTCCTTTTATTATTTTATTTTTCATTTTCTTATCTCAAATTCTCTTCATACTAAATATATTTTATTTTAAATCTTATTTACCTCTGTTTCACCTAATTTTTTTTTTTTACTTCTACCTTTAATTTTAGATTTGGATCACCAAAGATAATTCATATATTTAGTCAATAATTTAAACAGTTAATTAGTTAAGATGCAATTTTATTACAATTAATCAACTGTCTATATTATCGATTAGAGTGCACTGAACTTTCTTTAATCTAAATTATTTATTCTAAGCAACGAAACGTCAGCTTACTTTTCACTTGCATCTTCACTTATGATATTGATACCTATTAGCTATTACCCCAAATTATGATACCTACTATCCAATTTACATTGAATTGGAAAAATGACGTGTCACTCACAATACCTATTATCCCAAAATTTTCTTCACGTTTGTGTAATAAATATAATAATATCTTGTCCACAAAGAAATATCATAATAACACTATTTGACTATTGACGGTCTGTGAGACGATATTTCGCGAGCTGAGTGCGTGCGTGCGTGGGGGATTCTTGAATCTGGCTAATTTATTTAGATTAATTCATTGACGTTAGTGGTGTCAATTATATATCTTTTTTGACCAGAAAATTGAAAAAAAAAGAAATTAATTTTTGAATGTATCAGTAGAGGATAGGACCAGTGACCACGAGAGACGTGCGAGAAGGGTTTGGTGGGGTTAGGGTCTAAGGGAGTAGTTTTGGCTTGTGTGGATCTTGAATAAATATGGCTGGCGTTACAGAAGACGAACAAGTCGTTGGGATTTGCGATACAAAGGACCCACAATCACACAGTGAGGAGGAGGAGGAGAAGAAGAAACGCACGCAGAAGCAGAAGACGGTGGTCAAGGAGGAGGGAGAGAGGGATATGGCTCCTACATCTGGCAACACAATTCACCGGTCGAGCTCAAGGCCACAGCTCGATGTAAGCAAAGCTGAGATTCAAGGAAATTTCGAGGAGAAGTATCCCACAATTTTGTTACCTAACCAATCCGATGATATATCTCACCTGGCACTTGACATTGGAGGTAAAAATTTTGGTTCACGTTCCTAATTGAGGCCGTGTTTCTTTTCGTGGTTTCCAGAGTTGTCTGAGACTGAATGATACTGTTTGGTTGGCAGGATCTCTGATCAAGTTGGTGTACTTTTCAAGGCATGAAAACCAGTCAGTTAATGATAAAAGGAAGAGTATTAAGGAGAGACTGGGGATTTCTAATGTTAACAGGAGAAGCTATCCTATTCTTGGTGGGAGACTTCATTTTGTCAAGTTTGAAACCAGCAAGATCAATGAGTGCTTAGACTTCATTTATTCAAAGCAGCTTCACTGTGGTGGTATTGCTCTCATTCAACTGCTTTTAAGATGTAAAGAAATTTTTAGTATCTTGCCGCAGCCTGAGAAATAATAATTTTAATTATGGACTGTTGGTTGCTGATAGGGTTGGAATCACATTACTCTGATAATGATAATGCGGCTGACCGGAATGCCATAATTAAGGTAATTTTGTGTTCCTGACTGCTTTTAGCATTTTCAATGTTGCATATATTTTCTTTAGCTGTATGGATCACATTGGATTCCCAAAATATCTTTTTATTTATTTCATGTTGCATGCCTGAGAATATAGTTCTTTCAAATTACTAATATCGGTTTATTGTTTATGAATTGTTTGCCCTGCAAGCTTTGTCATAATGGTTACTTTAATCAGCAACTAAAAGTTCTCTGATTGTTTAGTGGTGAAGTGTGATAACCAATTGTTTCCTTTGTTACTACTGTTATTGTTCGTCCTTCATTAATGCATTGATTTTTTGACAAAGGCTACAGGTGGTGGAGCCTATAAGTTTACTGATCTTTTCAAAGAAAGACTTGGGGTTAGTCTTGACAAAGAAGATGAAATGGGCTGTCTTGTGTCAGGAGCAAATTTCTTGCTTAAGGTGGATCCCTGATTTCAAATAATTTGTTTCCCTAGCATTCCGTTTTAAGGCTGCTTTGACAGTGTAAAAATTTTGCATCTTTTCAGTTGTATATAATGCGTGTATAAATATACATGTCCAACTTTGTATTCCTTTCATTATACAATAGTTATTATTGTACACATGAATTGTCCAATTTAGAAAGATAATTAAATGAAAAATTATTGGTATGGTTTCGCTTCTTTAGTCCACTTATTTGTTTATTGAGGTAAAGAGCCTATCTATTGGCAACACTTTTATGTTATTGCTTCCAATATGGATGTGGTAGATAGTCAGTCTATAGTTTGAGTTTGTAAATTTGTGCTGATGCTCCTTTTTTTTTTGCAAAATTGCTTGAAGGAATATGATTAGACTCAGAATTCCTCTCCTTTCTTTTTTTTCCTGACACAGTTTGTTTTGTTTCATTCTATTATGTACGATCTGATTGAGCTCTGTGTTAAGTTGTTAACTCTTCTATGTTGAAAGAAGAGTAGAGGACAACTTATTTCAGTCTCCTTCCAGTTTGGAACATGTGAAGGACAAATGCTCTGCTATGTAATTTATTCTTGCTGATTATATATATAAATATATTGCCATAAAAAATTGCTGATTATAAGTTCTAATACTTCTTAGTAGGCAATTCGACATGAAGCTTTCACTCATATGGAGGGCCAAAAAGAGTTTGTTCAAATTGACCCTAATGATTTGTTTCCCTATCTTCTAGTTAATATTGGATCTGGTGTTAGTATGATCAAGGTACATTTTCCTTATTTTAACATTTCATCATCTTTTGATCGCTTTGGTTTAGCCATGGTATTTACTAATGAGTTGTGATCTATGCTTTTAATTTCAATCCGCATAGGTTGATGGCGATGGGAAATTTGAGAGGGTCAGTGGCACAAATGTTGGTGGTGGTACTTATTGGGGCTTGGGAAGACTTTTAACAAAGTGCAAGAGGTTGATTTTTCTTTTTTTTACATCTCTTAATTTTAATTCATCTAATGCTATTTTGCAATCATGGCCAAAGCGTTTGTTGGAATGATTTACAGTTTTGATGAGTTGCTTGAGCTGAGTCAAAAAGGAGATAATAGAACTATTGATATGCTTGTTGGGGACATTTATGGTGGCATGGACTACTCCAAGGTAAATTTTGCAGTTGATCATATTGTGCATGTAACTATAAATATTCATCCCATATAGAAGACACAGATCCAAGTAAACTTTATCTATCCATTAGATAGACATGAATAATTTGATCCTTTGATAAATCAACGTGACTAAGTATTCAGTATTCACTGATAATAAATAATCTTAGATTGGCCTGTCAGCTGCAACCATTGCTTCAAGTTTTGGCAAGACTATATCAGAAAAAAAGGAACTTGAAGACTACAGACCTGAAGATATCTCACTCTCTCTTCTGCGAATGATTTCATACAATATTGGCCAGGTGGGATGACACTTGTAATTTTATCCAACTTTATTCACCTAAAATCTAACCTGGAACAAGAATAAAGTTCTCCAGATCTATTAGAATATTAGTCAAAACTCAAAAGCTTTTGTGTTTTGTTCACAGCTTCTTCATGTTTCTTCAGTTCATTGTTTGAAATCTCTCTGGTGTAGTTGAATAAACTAAGCACTTAGTGTAAAAAATGCTGTTCTCATTGTTCAGTTAATTTCAATCATTATGTTGCAATTTCAATATATGTGTATAAATGAATAACATATCCATTTGTAAAAGTTTATCTGTGGGCATATAAAAAAAATGTTTTATTGAAGATATAACTATTCATTTTATGTTGAGAAGTAGCTTTGTAAATTCTGAGACATTTAGAACTCTTTTTCATTCATATTTGAAAGATAATCTGCTGATCTTGAAATGTATTCTTTTCTTTAGCAACATTTAAGAGTTTTTTTTATCAATCAAACCTAAAGGAAACTAATAGATACATGTCTATAGTCAGTGATGATGATCTCTGACACCAGTTCTGATATGATGCTATATAGCATTATACAACAACAAACAAATCCTTTTTCTACTAGGTGGATCAGCTATATAGATCAAGCTATGTCAACATGTTCTGTCTTTGCATTTTATCATTATATCAGGATCAATTTTTTTTTTCAGTAGTTTTCATGTTTTATTCCAGTATCCTTTCTCCCAGAGTACCCAACCAATCCTGTGTTCTTTTTGTGTAGATATCTTACTTGAATGCATTGCGATTTGGGCTGAAGCGTATCTTTTTTGGAGGATTTTTTATACGGGGTCATGCCTATACCATGGACACTATTTCTTTTGCAGTTCATTTCTGGTACATAAATTACCTAATGATTTGATATGGTGCCTAAATTTCTTTTGCTGGCTCTTTAGATTTAAACTTTTCTGATTCAGGTCTAAGGGTACAGCACAAGCAATGTTTTTGCGACATGAAGGATTCCTGGGAGCTCTAGGTGCATTTATGAGCTATGAAAAGCATGGTTTAGATGACCTCATGGTGCATCAGTTGGTTGAAAGATTCCCAATGGGTGCCCCATATACAGGAGGCCAGATACATGGTCCACCACTTGGAGATTTGAATGAGAAGGCAAGTCCTAATGGCATGCTAGAGATAAATGGATAAACTTGAGGTGTTTTTTTTTTCCCCTTATTGTCTCTGTAATGGAGTAACTCTGAGCCAATTTAAGAAGATTTATTCATTTTCGGCTATCAGTTTAGCAACCATTAAGAGGGGCCCAGTTAGTTGTTTCAAAGATTTCCATTGAAGAAGCAATAGTAAAATTGCTAAAACTTAAATATTGAGATTCTTTGGATTTTTTTTTTTTCATGTCATTCTTTGGAATCATATTCAATCAAGTTGAAATAATTTCCTACACCAACTTGGATAGCTACTAAGGATCTAAAGATATGTAGGAAGTATGGAATCAGAAATGACTAATGTACAAATCTTTAAACATGCAAAATTGTATATTAAAATGAAAAGGGGAGAAGTTCTTGTCATTTTTGTTGAGATCTCTAGCAAATTGATCGTGTAAAATGCTCCATATACATTGAAGTATGTTAATCTATTGAATCCCTACTTCTCTCTATGTGGTGGGCATATTAATGTAACTGGAATTTGTCTATTTGTGTGATGAAATATTTTGGCAAAAAGGAGCTATCAAATATTAGGAGTTGACGGACTTTGAATTAGAGTGAAGAGAGAGCTGTGGTTAAGTTGTCCCTGACCTGAAGTATTCCTTAGCAGGTCTGCTAAACCAATGTCAGTGTCCTGAAGACCTGAACTATTGATGGATTGATTTTGTTGGTGGTAGTAAAATCTTCAAGATGTTGGGACACCAATATTTTATCTTGTTATTTTTTAGTTCTTTCACTTTTATGATGCAGAACCTTGATCCATTAGAATGCTTTATTTTATTTATAAAATTTCACTCCAATTTTAGTGGTTCCAATACAGATTTCGTGGATGGAGAAGTTTCTACGGAAAGGAACTGAGATAACTGCACCCGTGCCAATGATTCCACCTGGAACTACTGGACTCGGGGGTTTTGAAGTTCCTTTGTCAAAAGGAAGTACTCTACGATCTGATGCAAGTGCTCTAAATGTTGGTGTTCTCCATCTAGTACCAACTTTGGATGTGTTTCCATTATTAGCTGACCCTAAAACGTATGCATCTATCTGAGAGTAAAATATCTTCATCTATCTCTATGAGCTGCTCTTATACTGTTATGTTTTGGTAATTAACGTTGCCTGTAAAGATGATATTGGAGAGTGCGCACATGCACACACACATATGGAGATGTTGATTAGTGACTATCTTAGGAATCATTTAAGACTGTCTCTTATGGTAGATCAAAAACAAAGAGAAGGCAACAAGACAAGTTCTTTACGCCCCCTCCCTCCACCCCATTTAAAAGTAAACTTCAAACTGATTTCTACAGGTCTGGTGCCTCCGACATTATTGCTAGAAACTACCTGTGGAGAAGTGTGTTGTTATTTGTTGCACTTTTGTTTGCTTTATTCATCAGAAAAATTTCTTATTGCTTCTTTGAAGTTGATTATCTATTATCAGGATCACCATTGTGTCTTTTTAACTTCAATATCAAATTGCATATGTACAGGTATGAGCCTAATACTATTGATCTCTCAGATCCCGGTGAATTAGAGTGAGTAGAATCTTTAAATTGTTTGGTGCTATGTTTAAGAATTTTAATTTAAGTAGAATCTTTAAATTGTATAAAAAAAAAAACTTTAATTTAAAGCAGGGTTTTTATATTTTCCAATGTTTTGCTTACATTAGTTATGTGAAATTTGGATCTGATGTAGATATTGGTTCACCATTTTGTCAGACCACTTGCCAGATCTTGTGGACAAGGTAAATCATGTGGTCTTAAAACTTTTATTTTCCATGTGTGTGCCGTGTGCTTTATATATATATATATGTATGTATGTATATTCAATGTGCCTTTGTGGATGCATCCATTTGTGTGTATGACACAGTACAAGTAGAAGTATCCATGCACATTATAAGAGACAAAAATAGGAAGGTTCTTACATATCAGATTTTGCTTAAAATACAATAATCTCTTTCATCAACCTAACTGATAATATAAACCAGAGAAAAAATTCTAATCATTTTAATTTTACATATTGCAAATATTTGCATGTTTCTCTTGAGAGTTTCTAAACAACTTTCTTAACTTGGTAACTGAAATCAACATTATGACCACTGTAATATATTACTGAAACAGAAGATTAGATCTTTTCCGGAAGAAGACAGACACCTGGGCAAACAAGAATGACATATCCAACATTGGAACCTCTCTAAAGAAACCACCATGGAAGGGCCAAAAAGACCACTAATATTCCGTGATTACTGCTTTTATTGCCCTTAGCCAAAGAGCCTTAGCCACTTTACGCATTATAAAATTTCAGAAATGATGTAGTGGGAAGTACTCTGAGCTTCCCAGAAAGCTCCAAGATTAACCAAAATACAAAAGAGCCAAGAGCCTACACCATAAATATCCAACAACTGTACAGTGTTAAAAAATGGCTACCTATCTCAGAATTTGAGAAACATATAAATGTTAGAGAAGGGAACATTGTGTGGTCTGCAATCCTGGATTATATTAAGAGATTGGGATGTTATTTTGTTGGTATCATTAATGATTTAGCTTTCATATCCTTCCAGGCAATTTGAAGGAGCATGCAACATAGTTTCTCGTAATTAAGTCTTATAGGAATCCATTGAGCTTAGTAATGAACTGGATAGAAACAATTGGCTTATTTGGTTTATCATTTTGTTGTATTACATTGCTCACCTTGTTGGAAACTATGATAGGCTGTAGCAAGTGAAGGTGGAACAGATGATGCCAAAAGAAGGGGTGATGCTTTTGCTCGGGCATTTTCTGCTCACTTGGCAAGGTAACTTGGCATCAATTTCTTTTTGTCTTACTTTGTTATTGAAGTGTAGATGTATTTCTGCATATACTTATTCGAACTTACTTGTAAATCATTTAAAGGTATTTGATCTTGGTTTAGGACCTTATGTTAATCAATTTGATTAGAGATAACGTATAAAGGATTTTAGTGAATTAAGCTGTCCAGTGGAGTAATTAGTGCCATCAATTTAATGGCTTTTTAGAGAGTCAAATGAACCAATTGAAATTTTCCATATGAAAAGCAACTGAAGTTGTGGAATTTCCTGCATTTCTTTACTAACATTGTTCCTTGCTTTTGGATAAAACTATCTTGCCTTTGCTTTTAGTTATTTTGATCTCTCTTTAGTCTTTACCCTGTCCCACTCCCACCCCAACCCCCACATTCTTAATATTTATCAATCTTCCTCCAATGTACCCTTTGAAGTAAATGGCCCCTATGAAATTCAGTGCTCGAATTGGAAAACTATTAAAGAGAATGTTGGATGTAAGATGAAAAAGATATACATTTCATTTATGAACAGCTTCTTGGTTCTTGATATAGCTAGTATGCCTTACTGATAATATGCTAATATTTTTTTTTCATATGATCATAAATTGAGTTTTAACTTTTCATTTGCCTTCCTTGTTTATGCTATCTAAGTTGTCATATTGTACATCTTCAAAACAACAACAACAACAATCCTTTACCCACTGGTGGGGGGTCGGCTAATTGTACATCTTCAAAACATGTTGGATAAAATTCTGACGATTGTTTACATATTTATGTGATGATGAGTTTTCATTTGGATTTCATCTATACTTCTTTTAACTTTTTTTTTTCCTTGGAATTGTGGGCAACTTATTTTTCCTCTGTTGTTTGGTATTGTGCTTTTTAAGCCTTTCTTTTATTATTACATAGAAATTCATCCTCCTACATGTAGTGTCATACATTTAGCTGAAACAAAAGTGCAAATAATTTTTTTTTAATAGTGTTATCAGTGTTCTACAGTATTTGTTGAGCTTAACTCATTGGTTTTGCTTGACTTACAATTATTCCTCTGATCAACTTCTACACTGATTAAATAGGTTGATGGAAGAACCTGCTGCATATGGGAAGTTAGGCTTGGCCAATCTATTGGAAATGAGAGAAGAATGCTTGAGAGAATTCCAGTTTGTTGATGCATATAGAAGTATAAAGCAGAGGTAATTTTTTTCTTCATCAAACTGTCAAGTTGAGATGCCTACAAGGATTTTACGTGTTACTAATTTTCTTTTCAGCCACTATGTTTCTCAGGAAACTACTTAGATCAAAAGAAGTTAGATGACTATCTTAAGCGTGAAGTAGTACTAGCACACTGAAACACATACAGGGTGCTTTATTAAATTGCTATTTTTTTAAAAAAATTTCTCAGTATTTTGTCTTTCAAATATCCAAGATGCAAGCTTTAAAGGTAGAATTTGAATCTATAAACAAAGGGGAAAGATCTTATACCTTCTGGCAATGTAAACCTATCATGCCATGTGCAGATCTCTATTCTCCTCATAATATCCCTACTGTTTCTAATTAATAATTTTTTACCTGTATCTGTAACAGGGAAAATGAGGCTTCACTTGCTGTTTTACCTGACTTGTTGATGGAGCTTGACAGTATGGATGAGGTATGCCTAACTAATGTTATAATCCTCTAAATCTAAATGGTGGGAGGAGTAAGTTTGTACTTATGATTGGTTTATCTTATTAGTACTTTATACTCCTCTCTAAAGAAAATGTCTTTGACATATCATTAAGTTGTATAAAAGTAAAATAGCATAAGGAAGTTAGATTAATGCAGATGCTATGCTTAGTTTAAAGCTCATACAAGTTACGAACATGTAGTCATCAAGTACCTGTGGCATGCTATAGCCATCTTAGCTTATAAATTGGTGTTGCCAGTAATTAATCTGACACAATCCTTTGTTTCAGGAAACAAGACTGCTTACTCTAATTGAAGGTGTTCTTGCTGCAAACATTTTTGATTGGGGATCTCGTGCATGTGTGGATCTTTATCATCAAGGAACAATTATTGAAATTTACAGAATGAGTCGCAATAAAATGCAGAGACCTTGGCGGGTATTTGGAGTTAAACATATGTATTGATGAGGGTACTTGGTTAATTTATTCATCACAGTTGATAGTTAAATACTAAACCAACCTTTTTCGGATCTAGGTGGATAATTTTGATGTCTTCAAAGAAAGAATGTTAGGTACTGGAGACAGAAAACCTCCCCCACTCAAGAGAGCTTTGCTCTTTGTCGATAATTCGGGCGCTGACATTGTCCTAGGGATGCTTCCCCTGGCACGGGAGCTCCTTCGTCGTGGAACTGAAGTGAGTTCACTCTCTCCCTCGCTAAAATATTTCTACTTGTGGCATTAATAAAAAGGACAAGACTTAAACACAATTCTTTATATTTTTGCTATTAGGTTCTCTAATCAAAATAAAACATGCAGATTTTTTATTTTTTAAAAAATAGAACAGTCATCGGAGAGATGAGTTGTATAAACCAAACACATGTTGGTTTGTAATTGGAGAACTTGATGGCAAAAATCTAAACTCTGGACCTAAGTTTTTTTCCTAATAAAAATTACACATTATCTATGTCCTCTGTCTTTTATTTTCATTTTTGTGTATTAGTTTTGTAATTTCCTATGTGATTGATTACAGGTGGTTCTGGTTGCAAATTCCCTTCCCGCATTAAATGATGTAACTGCAATGGAGCTTCCAGACATTGTAGCGGAGGCTGCCAAGGTCTGTATTCTTATGAACTTTGGTCTCTGATCTTCGTGATATTTAAGGAGTCCCAATAAAATTCAAGTATTTTTGTCTTACACTGTTAGTTAAAACCGTGGAACTAATTCTTCTAGCCTACAGCACTGTGACATTCTTAGGCGAGCTGCCGAAGCCGGAGGCTTGCTTGTGGATGCGATGATTAACACCCTAGACAGTTCTAAAGAAAGTTCATCTTCAGTTCCCTTGATGGTTGTCGAAAACGGATGTGGGAGTCCGTGTATAGACTTAAGACAGGTCAGCTCCGAGTTGGCTGCTGCTGCAAAAGACGCTGACTTGGTGAGAGGCTCAATCTGTTTATTTGATAATATTATTGCAGATCAAAGAAAACCAAGGTGAAGCAATATTCTAATCAAGTTTTGTGTTTTTCTTTGGCTCTATTCAGATAATTTTGGAAGGGATGGGTAGATCTCTTCATACCAACCTCAATGCTCGGTTTAAGTGTGATGCTTTGAAGGTAAGATTATCTGATTTATAGCTTTCGTCTTAGTCAGATGAACTATAATCTGGTTTAAGGGGCTAATTTGATTTGACACATTTTTATTTTTATTGGCAGCTTGCAATGGTGAAAAATCCGAGGCTAGCTGAGAAGTTGGTTAATGGGAAGATATACGATTGTGTTTGCAAATATGAGCCTGCTAGTTGAGCTCCCACGTGCAAGTTAATAGTCTTCTCAGTGTCCTTGGAGGAAACTTTGTAATAATAATAATTTCATTTCTGCTTTCCCCCCCTTAAAAATACAGTTGGAACATTAGTCAATATATTTTTTAAAAGAAAAAAATTTTAACCATCCACCTTAAACATGGATGAGATTTTCATTGGTGCTTTATTCTTACTATAATGAAGGTGATTGCCATGCTTTTCTTTTATACTGATAAAAAAATTACATATTGTATGATCTAACTAAAAGGAGAATAAATTTTGCAAATTGATGAATAATTTTATGGACTAAACTAAGGTAAACATTATTAGGTGATTGTTATCAAGTTTTTCAATAAAAATACACATGTGGCTACAATCATTATAGAGAGAGAATATAAAAAATAATAAATTATACAACCAATCAAAAGAGAGTAAAAATATAATTTATGATTGGAGAACTTGATAGCAAGCACTTAATGAATTTTATTTTAATTTTTTTTCTAATTTTATTATTACTATGAAGGCTTGAGAAATAGTATAAACGAAAGAAAAGAATTGAAGGTAACAATGAATTGGCTGCATAGGATTAATATATGGAAAAAACTTATGTGTTGTTGCTTATATGCTTTTGGTAAGGTTAACCAATTAAAAAAAGGCATGTGTCAATTTCAAGAAGAAATATCTTTTTTTAATTGATTAAATTGACACATGTCTTTTTTTAATTAGTTAACCTTATAAAAAACATGTAAACAACAGCATATAAGTTTTGTCCTCAATATATATGCATGGATGGACCACAAATAGATTAAATGTTGAATAATGACAAGGGCACATTTTACGTAGGCCATTTCTTTATCTTAAATAAAGTAATATATTTGACCCCATGTGGGGAAAGGTTCATACATCGTTTTCAAAAAGATTCGTATCAATGGTTGATAAAGCATATTATATCAACCATAAGACAAAAGGGCATTTGGTCTAGTGGTATGATTCTCGCTTTGGGTGCGAGAGGTCCCGAGTTCGATTCTCGGAATGCCCCTATCAGTCTTCTTCTCGTCTAAAAAGCTGGTGTTTGTATGGCTGATTAGTGATTGCGAAATAACACCAAAGTTTTGTATCGTTTTTATTTTTATTTGTATCGTTTTTATTTTTATCAAAAAAAAAAAGAAGAAATAACACCAAAGTTGGCAAAGCTAAAACCAAAACAATCTTTTTAAGTTTTTTATTCTATCGGACTTATGTAATCGTGTTGGGAAAGAAAGTACAAAAAATCCATCTCTTCATGCGTGATGTATACGATCTGAATTATATAATATTCATGATTTTGGGATCGCACACATGATGAGAAGTATTGTCTTCATCGTCACAAATTTTCTGTCTCTTTATATATAAATTTCTCACCTCATAATCTTACAATATATATGCAGGTAGTCAAAAGTTGAGCTGTTAATTATAATCATTCCAATAGAGATAGAGACAAGAGTTTATAAAAGCACTAGCTACCATTATCTTCCTCGATGTTACAACAAAATCCTAATAAATAATATGTTACAGACAAAAGCCACCAATATATATATCAACCAAAAGTAAGTAATTAACGCCATCCATTTTGGACTCTCAAGTTTCTCATTCACACTCTCTTTACTCTTTACTCATCTTTACCCTTTGTGTTAAGTCAACATAGAAACCAAATCCTCATCGTCATAACTCATATATATAATGATATTGATATTGGAGTTGCTTTCATAAGTGTCTATTTTCTTTGTCTAATATACTTAAAACCATAACAAATAAATAAAAATATATCTAACTATATATAGAATATATAATAATAATTAAAACAAACATTTTAAAATAATAATGAAATTAGAGGAAGGAGTTTGTGGTGGAGGAACCATAACCGTTGATCATGCCAGTCCATGATGATCCTAGACCTCCCATTCCCATATAGCCACCAAAAGGCTGTTTCCCGACATCAGAACAACCTTGGACATTATCTTGCCATTCGAGAGCCAATATCTTAGGATTTGGCTTCACATCATCATCATCATCAATCATTATTCCACCCACATTTAATAATTGTTCCTCATTATGGTGATCATCATGTGGTGGCACCATCAGTCTCTGCTGGCTAGAAGATGACGAGGAGTAGTCCATTACGTAATTACTATTGTAGGCATCATCAAATGACCCCAAATTGTAATTATAATTGTAATTAAAATTACCCCCAAACCCCTGGAAATTCGGGCCCAGTAATAACCCATTATTATTATTAAATGGGGAATGGAAGTGGTCCAGCATTAGGCCCATATTAGGCTCATAAAGATGAGGAGGAGGCAGCTTATTATTGGGCGGAACGACGTCGTTGTTGTTGTTGTTGTTGTGATTAATGTGAGGGTTGGATTTCTTGTTGGAGGAGATTTTTTTGTTCTTTCTGCAGCCACCTCCGACGGGGATGTTCCTGAGAGTGCCTCCTTTGGTCCAATACCTACGACATGTCTTGCAGAAGTACCTGGGCTGAGACAAACTGTAGTTGTTGTAGTAACAGAATTTGGTGTTGCTCGAATCACACCTCGGACACTTCACTGCTTGCTCCTGTGGGGGTCTCACCCTTCTTTCCACTATGCCCGATGCAGACGGTGTACATAGGGATTCCATTATCCCACATTCCTCCACTTCTTCCATACTTGTCCCCTAACACAACACACCACTTTCAAACCGTGTCATGCTTGTATTATACTGAGTTAAGTAGAAAGAGTTGCGTTCTTTTTCGCTTAATATTTAAGGGCTTTATCCAACCATATAGCTAGGCTAGCTAATGATACATAACACCGTAAATTTAAATCTTATATTCAACACCCCTCACATTTCAATTTCACATGCTCAATCTCATTCCATAAAGTTTTCATATATTTTTTAACACTTTTTAATAACGACAATTTCTTTATTCAAATTAGTAAAGAATGATTCAATAATTTTCAGCCACGTTAACATTTTGACTCAAAGTTTAAGTAAAATTACTAAAACACTCTTTAATAATTTGAATATAAATGCTAATGTAACTAAAAAAATAATGTTAAAAAATAAACAAAAACTTAATGGAAACTAAGGATTAAGTATCCAAAATTAAAAAATCAAACGATTAAATAATATAACTTCCATATATTTTAGCCCGCAATATATATATAGTATTGGAGTAATGAATGTTAGCTAGTATAGTAGGTACCTGTAGCCAATGATGTGGTGAATCCATAGAGAAATCCATTGAGCTGAGTAGGAGCAAATGAAATCCGTCGTGTAATTAGCAAATGTTAAGAGAATGATGAATGAGGACGAGGAATATATATAATGGGAAGCGATCGAGAAGAGTCTCTGCGTGTGTGTGTGTGTGAGTGAGTGTGTGTTGGTAAGTGATTAAGAAGGTAGAAAAAAAGGTATGGCGTCGGTGAGACTGACCGAAATTGTGGGTCCCCTACTTGTCTCTCTATAGCATCCTAGTCCCTACCATGGTCCCACTGTTTTATCTCACTCAGATTTGCTGTTTGCTTACATGGCACAATGTGATCCGTTGATTAGGGTGCGGCGACATAAACATATACATACGTCACACTGTTTTGTTTTGTCATTTTGTGTGATGTGACAGAAGGTGTGTGGGTGAGAGTGAGAATATTTAGGATTTTAAGGTCCCCCCGATAAAACTTGAATGAATGAATGAAAGAAATAAAGCATGAGGGTGGGGCCCACCACCCCTCCTCCCACAAGCAAGGGATCTATTCGATCTCTTCTCTCACACGCTACTCACGTGCTCCCTTCACTCCTTAATTAACTTACATAATATATAATATAATTACACAATACTACTCAACTTTTAATAATTTTGTTTTTAAAAATTCAGAGATTAAATAGTTGATATAGTTAAAATTTTCGGGGATTAAATAGTATTTTTGATAAATTCGGAGAGTAAATAGTAGTTTGACCTATAATTGAGGGACTAAATAGTATTTTGCCTCCTTACATAATATATAGAGGCAAAATACTATTTAGTCACTAAATTTTTGATCAAACTATTATTTAGTCCTTAAATTTGTCAAAAATACTATTTAGTCCCCAAATTTGCAGCTCTGTCAACTATTTAGTCCATGAATTTGGCAAAAATACTATTTAGTCCTCGAATTTGTAACTCTATCAACTATTTAATCTCCAAATTTGCAACTCTATCAACTATTTAGTCTCATAAATGTTACTCGTTAAATAACTAGCTGATGTGGCATGTGCTCAAGCACTTAACGGTGTCACATCAGCATTTAATGGCCACATCAGCTGGTGCTTGGTTATCTAATTGATAATGTTCAGGAGACTAAATAGTTGATAGAGTTGGCAGGAACTAAATAATATTTTTACCAAATTTGGGGACTAAATAGTTGACAGAGTTGCAAATTCAGAAACTAAATAGTATTTTTGCCAAATTCGAGGACTAAAGAGTTGACAGAGATATAAATTTAGGGACTAAATAGTATTTTTGTCAAATTCGTGGACTAGATAATAGTTTGACCAACAATTCAGAGACTAAATATTATTTCACTCTAATATATAATTACCAATATAGTACTCAACTTTTGTATAATTTTGTTAATAAAAATTAGTTTAACGACTTAGATATATATAAATTATATATATGTTAATTTTTTATTTTATAAAAATTATATCTAAGTAGCGAACTAGCTAGCTAGTCGTCCCGCAATCTTCAATCTTCCTAGTATTCCCTTCTATATATGCATCCAATTATTTGTTATCTTTCTTGATTGGGACTACAGGATAATGTCTCTTATTCTTTTTTGTGAATATATATACTCAACTTTAGGATATATATATATATATATATATATATATAGATAGAGAGAGAGAGACTTTTTTTATATAAAAAAAAAATTAAAGTAAAGTTCATTAACTGCTTGTTATAAAGTTCATCAATCATAAATTGTATTTTTATTCTTTCTTTTTTGATTGATTGTATAATTTATTGTCTTTTATATTCTCTCCCTATAATGATTTGGATATACAAAATTTTTTTGTCACGTGTAATCTTTTATATATATATATATATATGTTGAATTATTATTTTCAAACTTTGGAACCCACAGAATGTGAGAGATGGTCCAGGCAGCGTTTTAAAAAAACCGGGAATAAACTGAAAAAGCTTAATTAATTAAAGAGCAAGGAGAAACACTTTATATCCACTCTCGTGAAAGAACATGTGGGATCGAAGAGAGACGATATATATATATATAGTTGGCGTGAGCAACACACAAAGCTACAAAAGTTTTCACAGACATCATTCAAATTAACCAATACTTAACAGACATATATATATAAGAATATCAATATCATTCCCTTTTATTTTAAGTAATTAGACCCACTCACGACACCAGTCTACGGGATAATGTTTGAAATGAATAAAGCAAATATATAATGCGAGGGGAATCAATAAAGTGAATATGTTTCCTACTTTGTAATCATGAGTATATATACTATAGTGTGTACTGTGGATGGAGATAGATGGATGTCTTAGCTTCCATTTCTAGCTACCTATATGATCATATCATATGCACATATAATTAATAATGCATTATATGTCAATTATTTCAATCATGAGCATGTCGTGTAAATATATATATATATATATGGATGTTGTTGTTTGGCTTGTTGGTGAAGGGTCATGCATGCACGTGAAGATGAAACGTTAACAGTACTTAGAAGCAAAAACACCAATTTACGAGCTAATAATATATAAATACAGCGATATGATGATATATATATATATAAAAGGACAAAGTTGTTGGTGTGCTTTGAATAAGTTGAACTTTCCCTGAAAAATAAAAATAAAAATAATCCTTTTTGTGATCAAAGATTGGAAATTTTATTTTTGGCACGCATGCATGCATTCATAGGGTTCTGATCATGTGAGAGAGAATGCATGTGTGATGAATAAGTATCTAGCTAGTTATAAATTCACAATATATATATATATATATATATATATATGAACTAAAGTAGTATATATAGTACTGTATACCTGGAATATTATATATGCTTTTGATGATGATAGAAAATTTGAAAAACAAACGTCCTTCAGTCTCAAGCTACGTATCTTTACTTTCTAGCTACAATCTGATCGAATTGCTTTGTGTTTCTTTGTTGTGGTTTCCTTCTTTTCTGAAAACCCGGAATCAATGTTCAGAAAAGGCCAATAATTAAGCACACCCATTGGGATTCTTGAAGCGGGAAATAATGTTAATTTAAAGATCGTCATTTCATTTGGCAATCTTTTAGCCTCTACATTCTGTGTTATCTTCTCTTCTTCCTGGCTGTATATAATAGATCAGATGGATATATAATTATATTGCACAAATATATATATACATTATACAGAACTTCGGCTATGCTTGCATAGCCGGTCCCAAGCCCGAATAAAGGAGGAGGGTTGTGTTAGGTAGTCGACAGCCAACTTAAAAACTCTGTCAAATCTTCATGAATATATATACTATACAGATGGCCATTTCTGTGCGACACTAACGTTTAACGCCACCATTAATAATGTTCATGCATCATGTTCCAAATGTCCCTTCTGTTGATTCAATATACTTAATTAATTAAACTGTCACCTAATTGCTTCTCAGCTACTTAGTTCATCCCTTGAACAACGTGACTGCCCTGGCCCTTTAATTTTTTTTTTGTTGGCTTTAGACATGTTGGTATCCACTAAAGCATGTTTGATGATTGATCTTTTCGATGATGAGGGGCCATTGCTAGAGATGTTAAGGTCATGGATTAAACCAATTCAATTTTAAACAGGTTGAAAAACACTCAACCTAACTTATTTTAATAGTTAAATGAGTTAAGTGTAGATTTTTTGTTGTCTGAATTAACCACAGTTATTTGATCAGTTAATCACGATTATTACCATCGCTAACCGACTATAATAAACGAGTTGACTCATTTAACCCATCAAACAATTTTTTTTAAAAAAAAAATTATAATTTCAATAGTTTATCCAAGGCATCAAATAGATAAATAATATTATAAACTTACCATCGCAAATTACAAATTTAACACGAAATTTTAATTATGTTTTTCTAGATTTTTTTTAAACAAAAGCAACTATTAAACGAGTTGGGTCGTGGATTACACAAGCTGGCCTATCTAATTGATGGGCTAACTGAATGAGTTAGAAAAATGATACTAATATGGGTTATGTTTACGGGCTAATTAAGCTGACCTACCAATATGAGAATGAGTTAAACGGGTTGATTCGGTGATTGAATTCCTTTTGACAGCTTTATGCTATGTTTGGATGGAAGAAATAATGATGAAAAAAAGGAGGGAGAACCTCATCTTTTCTTCCTATCAAACAAATCATTATTTTTGTAATGTGATGAAATTATATTTTTACCCTTATTTTTGTTACCCACTTTTATTTCATTCCTACTTTTAATGTAAGGGTAAATTAATCATTTTATCCACTTTTATTCCATTCACATAACATCACATCACATTGACATGATATTTTCATTTTCTTTAACATTCACATTCTCATTTCCATTTCTATTCCCTCTTCTTGTCTCCTTATCAAACACACCCTTAGCTGCCGTTTGGTAGCCGGTGAGTGTTGTAGAGGGAAGTGGAAGTGGAAATGGAAGTGGAAGTGGAAGTGGAATATGTGATAAAAAGTATGTTTGGTATGCAGGGAAATGGAAGTGGAATGTAAAAGTAATATTGTTTGGTATGGTGGGAAGAAGATAGGGAAATAGAAGATAAAAGTATGAAATACCCTTTTTGCCCTTACTTTTTTAAAAGTCACAAATTTTTTAAGGACATTTTGGTCTTTAAACCAAACATCACCTCACCTTCCCTCCACTTCCCTCCACATCATGAGGGAAGCAGGGAAGCTTGACCTCACCTTCCCTGTACTGAAGGCATACCAAACATGCAGTAAATTCACCTCACCTCACTTTCCCTATGAAGAAGGCATACCAAATAGGGTGTTATAGTTAGAGGTATCAAAATAAGTCGAACTAGCTCATTTTGACACCTCTATTTACGTCCATTATTAGGGACAATTCTTGCAAGTTCATCATTGCTCTAAGGAGGTAAAGCTATAATTAAGAGAAGACAAAACTTGTTACCACATGTGAATTTGATTGGTCCTTCCGCAACATGGAATTAATATAACATTATTTATAGAAAATTTTAAAAACACTAGTAATATGTTTTCAAAATAATATCAAAAATCATTATAACTTTAATTAAATTTTAGAGAAAGTAGGTGAAATTTATGTATAAAACTTTGATATATATATGCTTAATTGAGGCGCATGCATGCCCGACATTGCCAACGCTGAGTGCGGCGGTCACAGTCAGAGTCAGAGAAAATAGGTAATGCGTGTCTCCGAATCTCATGCACAACAAATCTCAAATCTCCATTCATCCATTTTTTTTTGTTAAGGTATCTCCCGGCTCGATAGGTCAAAAATTAATCATTCGCAGATCTAAGCTCTATTTAATAGTTGCTGCATACACAAGTGGGATTTGAACCCCCAACACTTGCTTAAGCAAGCTAGTGAGCTAACCACTAGACCAACCAAACTTAGTTTCTATTCATACATTTTTATGAATTGAATAAGCCCACCCATTAATTACCATATTCTTTTTTTCAATTGAGATTTGATTCAAATTTATTATTTAAAATTATCTAATAGTTAGAGTTAATTCATATTTTTAAATTATTGTTAGTAGTTAAAAATAATATTTTTATCTCTTCAATTCATAATTTTTAGGTTTATTATATTTAATAATTTGTTATGTAATTGCCTATAAAAAGACTTTATTCTTATCATCAATAATAACCTAAAAGTATTTTTCTTCACTATTCTAAAAAATCTAACACTTTGGTGGTGTTAAGTAATTACTTGTTGTTTAATTTATTTTTTAATTTAAATTACATACAACTTATATTAAAACTACTTTAATTTTATTTAGCAAAAATGTTTATTGTTTGGTGTTGTATAATACCATATCAGTCTCCACAATACACACAAGAGCGAGCGTGCGTCATTTGTAATTTTCTGTCTTTCAAACTTGTGGGTTTGGCAGTTATGTTTAATTATACAAAGTTATAAACAATATTATGTGATATCACAAGACAAATTGTAGAGTGTAGATTATTAGTATTATATATATATGTGATCTGTACACAATATAAAAAGTTTCATAAGGTCCCACTAGCCGACCATTTGTCTAATTGTAGATTTTGTTGGGTGAGAATGCCTCTAACTTATATTATATTTCATCTGGCTCATAATATTTTAAAATATTTACTATTTTATGAAAGAATTTATCTAAAGACACATGTTAAGATTTTTCTTTGGTCTATAGAACATTTCATATATTGAAATCTACGAAAATTTATTTTAAAACATTATTTTTAATGTTTAAAAACTCAATTGATCAATTAAATGAAATCTTAATATGTGCCTAAGGACATATGTTTAGAAGAACCCATATTTAATATATAAATATCCTGAGCGCTTAAAATATCTATGAAAAGCAAAAATTAATATATGCATGATTCTATCCACTTATATAAATCATATCATATTACATAAAATATATGTTATATATAATATATGCAGTTGCATATTGTTTTTCTATATAAAAAGATATTAAACTCATATTACGGAAAAAGTCTAATAGCATCACTTATAATAAATCAATTTGTAAATATTGTTGATCACTAGAAAAACAAAATAAAAACACAGTTGATTGTATTTGTAAGATGAAAATGAATTTTTATTGTTTTTGACGTTGCTAACAAATGTACTACTAGTATACCTTTGCATATTAAATCTGAAATAATTTTTAAAGTTGTAAGTAATATATATAGACTCCTCTAAGAGCATGATAAAATAGTTGAAGCTTTTCAAGGTGATTTGTAAAATTTAAATATGAATATACGGGTTTTGAATCTAAAAACACATTACTTGTCATGGTAAAACTTTAACAAAAAAGATAAATTCACAAAAATAAAATAACAAATTATACTTACTAGATATGAATTGATCTAACAATTAAAAATAAACTTTTACAAAGAAAAATTAAAATCAGAATTAGATTTAAAAAAATTACCATCAAAACTATCTGAAAGTTTAACCCTAGTAGCTATTGCTCAAAAAAAAGAATCCTAGTAGCTAGGGGGGAAACATATGAACAAGAAAAAAATTTACACAATTTCTGGGTTAAGACTTAAGATAGTCCGTTTGTTAACTTTCACTTCAAAACTAAAAGCCCGTCTCATCTATCTGATATCACTAAATCGTTTCTTCTGTATTTTGGTTTATATAAGAACGGGCCTAGGCCCAATAATAAACCTCTCACCATCACCCAGTGCTAAATGGGCCTACGGCCCTAAGAAGAAGTCAAGAAACCCAAAACAAATAGATAAATAAAGTTATTAATAATTACTTTATATTCATGCATTTATACTTTAGGACTTAGATTTTAGAGTACTTTACATCAAAGATGATTATTGATCCAGGCCAAAAAAAAGATGATTGTTGATATTTTTTTGTTTATTTTTATTTTTCTTTTTGGGTAAGACAATGGGGGTGGAAGCCCAAACAGAAAAAAAAAAAAAAACTAAGAAGAAACAATCATACAAGTAAACTTGGGAGACAAAGTTGCTATTTATTCATCATCAACATCTTGTAAAACAAAATTATAATTTTAATCATCAGAGCATAATTAAATAATAATAGAGGAAGGATCCAAAGGGAACACAAAGTTCCTATTTATTTCGTTAATTTCAAATCATATCTATAGTTTATGATTAAAATTCCAGCAAACCCACCAATGTTCTACAATTTTTTAATAAACCTAGAATTTATAAGCAGTCTCTAATTAATTTTTTTTGTTATTAGAGTGAGGAAGAATCTGATCCTCCTTTTGGTCTTCGTTAGATTTAATTTTAGGCTAATTGGAAACCTCTGCATATATACGTATAATCTTTCATCGTTAATTGTCACTTTCCTTAATCTGGGAAAGCTACGAACTTTCTTCCAGTTCATCAATCTGGTTTTTGATGTTTGAAACTTGGAAGTTGTAATTTTTTTGAATATCTCTCTGTATAATTAAGATGAAGCAGATCGATCGAGAATGGAACCTTGAATTCTTCTTCATATATATATAATGATGATGCATGTATGTATGTGATCTTATAATATATATATTGATTGTTTCTGCCAATTTGAATTCTCCAGAATTGTGGTTATGGAGGTTGGAATCTTCTGGACGATATGTTGGATATTAATTAGATATGCATGCCTCATGCCATACATATGTAAAGTGTGGTAGTTACGTATAAGAAAATATCTCTTTCTTTTGTTTTGAAGAATAATTAGATTGAAGAGATGATAAAAACTAAAACCTCCTTCCCAAGTAACCCCAAATATATTGCTCTTTCTCTTTGACCTTCTCTTCGCCTCTAAGAATCGCATCCCATCCTATCCTTGAACTTTTCTTCTCTCCATCCATATAATTAACTATCTGTATTCTATACTTCCTTTAACAAAAGACACAAATAAAGTACTTCTTAAACTTCCACATATACAAAAAATAACGGACCATCCTATTTATTTATTTTGCTTAAATTAATTATCCATGGACCATGGCTTCTATAATTTATTGTAATTTTCAATCTAGTCTTTTGTAATTAGATCACTATCCTTGTTTATAATTTGAAATTTACTTCCTTCGTTTCAACATCACTTGCACAATTAGCATTCCACCATTATAAAATAAAATAAATTAATCCTTGGATGAAAATTTTTCTTTAGTTTATTGGAAAAGACAAAAATTCTAATTTTGTTTAAATTAACTACAATCTCATAACGAAAATAAAACTCTCTTAACAATTTCATACATAACACTCTATCATTTCAACCAATTACATGCTTGCTTTTTGTTCAACCACAATTTGAAAATAAATTTTAATATAGATGATGTTAATTTTTATTTTTTAACAATATTATTTTCGGAGGTCCAAACTCCGAAGTCCGAATTCCGCCGCCTTATTTCGAGATTCAACTAACTCTTCCTCCTCCTCCTCAAACTTTCTTGGGATCCAAACAAGAAAAATAATTAACAAAATTGATCCTTTATTATTATTTTTGGTAAAACAGCGTTCCCAATTTATTTATATATTTCAAATTTACATCTCTATCCTCTGTGACACGCTGTAGTCCTCACCGACCAAGGGGCTGAGACCGTGAGACGTGTCAATAAAGTAATTTAAAAATTGAATTAGGGAAAGATATTTATATTATAGAAGAAAATTAGATCAAAAATCGAGAAAAAAGAATACCCTTTTCCGCAAGTGCCTCCTTCTCGTGCGAACCGCCATTCCCTCTAAATCCACAGGCTTCAAAAACTAGTAGCGCTGCCTGTACCTTCCTTCACCGCCCATCGCAATCCCCAAAACCTCCCCTTCTCTCCCTCTTGGCGGTTCCATCCTCTGTTTTGTATATACTCTACACAACACACTGCTTTTTTCTATTGTCTTTCTCTATATCAATCCTTATTTCCGTGTTTCTAATTCTGGGTTTAGGGAACCGCCAGGAGAATAGAATAGGATACTCTTCTCTTTGACGCCAAGTTTGGTAACCTTTTTATAGATTCAATCTGTAGACATGTACTTCATACTTCATACCACTGTTTGATTGATTGATTGATTTCCTTTTCCTTTTCTGTTCCAAGTTTCAAGTTTCAACCCTTTCGGGATTCAGAAATTTCTGGGTATGAGGAGGGGGATTGTAATTCTTACATTCTTTTCTTGTTAAGTAGTAGTAGTAATTCGTTGTGAATACTTTTTCGGCTTGGGTTTCTGTTCTTGAATCGTTTCTTTCTTCTTTTGGGTTACATCGCCATCATCACCACCACCACCACCATGGAACCAACGATTTTTCAGAATGGGTTTGTATTACCAATGTTCAAACAGGACGGCATTGCAAGTGGGTTTGGGTCTTCATCTCCTGATAATTCAATTGAGCAAGAGTCATCATCCTCGTCATCAGGAGGGGATCGGTCGAACTCAAATCATATGAATGTCAAGAACTCTGTCTGGGAGACCGATGATTCTACGGTTTCCGATTGCGAAAGTGGTGTCTCGGGAGGTAACTATGCGCAACGACGTCGTACTAGTTTGTTCGACGAAGGATCATTCGTGAGGCTCCCAGAAGGAGACAGGGTTCACGACCTTATTCATAGAAGATTCATTCTGGGTTTGGGTTTGCTTGGGGCGCAAACGAAGGTCGTCGCCATTCATAGAAATGCTTGTACTAGCGCTATGGCGCAAGCACGAGTTCAATCGTTTCAGGTTTACATGCGAGCGACGGAGAAGAGCCGCAATGGAAATGCCAATGTGAAGTATGCTTGGTACGGAACTTCTGGTAGGGAAGAGATAGGAGATATTGCTTCACACGGTTTTGGTCATTGTGGTGGGAAATCTCAGAATAATGATGGACTTTATGGTTGTGGAGTTTATCTCTCACCAGATGATTCTCCTCTCGATAGGTAAGCAAATACATACATAATTACATATATACATAAATTTTGATTTGATTCTTTTTGTGCATTCTCTTAGTTTGTTATTCTTTTGTTGGGTAGTGTGAAAAGCTGTGTTGTGGACAAGGACGGTCTGAGGCACTTGGTACTGTGTCGTGTTATTTTGGGGAGAACAGAGGTTGTTCATCCTGGTTCTGAGCAATGTCATCCCAGTTCTGAAGATTATGATTCAGGGGTGGTGGATGATCTTTCATCTCCTAAGAAGTATGTTGTTTGGTGTACTCGAATGAACACCCATATCTTTCCGGAATATGTTATAAGTTTCAGACTTCCCTCTTTTGAAGGTTTGTGTAAAATATCTATCTATGTGGATTATATCTATTTGTGTGTGACTCATTGTTGATTTTGTTCTGAATTTGTTCGTGTGTTTATTTTGTAGGACTTGGGAGGATTGAACAACCGTTGAGAAGACCATCTTCCCCTTGGATGCCATTTCCAACTCTCATTTCTGTGCTTTCCAAGTTCTTGTCTCCGCCTGCTATTGCCTTGATATCAAAGTACCATAAAGATCACAGAGTAAGATGCTTCTTAATTCATTTTTCTTTGTCTATAATTCTGGCTTTCCCTTGCCCTGTTCTCATTTGTTGAGGTTCCTGTGGTTTTCAGGACAATAAGATTTCAAGACATGAACTGATACAAAAAGTGAGACAAGTAGCTGGAGACAAGTTGCTGATTGCAGTCATCAAATCATTCAGAGCCAAGGTATATATATAATAATCTGATGATTTTGATTGACTTCATTGCTAATGAAGAACACAAATTTAGGGAAAAAAAATACATAGGATCTGTCCTGCTCATTGTGGGGTGTGGTTTTTGCTGGTGTTTGCTTACTTGTTCGAAGCTGGTAGATAGTAGATACATAATCACACACCGAAGTTGTTCTACTATTTTGTGTTGGGTTTAAGTATTTACTGGTAGGTTATCCAATTAAACTATAATGTGTACTCTACAAATTCTTTTGAAAGACATGTTGATATGAAAACAGGGTTTTGCTAACCAACAGTGAGTAAGGTTTTTTTTATTGACTGAAATAATATTTAAATACTATCTCCATGGAGAGGACTGATTAGCAAAACCTATGAAAAAAAATAGCTACCTGTTAAAATTCAAACTGTTTTAGGAATTGAAACCTAGAAGGCTGAATGTGAAAGATATTCTATGCTGTGATATCAAATGTCCATGTATTCTAGAGGATGCCTTAGGCAGGAAGTCTCACATATTTTCTTCTTTGCATTTTTGTTATATAAGTCTAACAAGGTTGAATTTGTTTTTTGGCTTTCCAGAAAACACATAGAAGCAATCAGCAAAGAAGGTCAAAGAATGGAGGGAAGGCATGTGGCGACATAAATGAAATGATGTGCTTCATTTGAGTTTTGTTTAGTGTAGCTGATAAGAGGTAGAGAATAGGATAGTGAAGGCTTTAATGTAGTTTGATACAGAAGAAATGATGATGTTGACCTAACTTTGTAACCAAAGCTAAGGCTTACATTACAGCGAGGAGGTATGACAATTGCTTGAGGAGCAGTTGGCATTTGACTTTATCATGTGAGTGAGTGAATGAAGGACACGCTTTTATATAGTTGCAAATGCAATGACATCATTACAACCATAAAAGGAAAGTCATCAACTTGTTATAGGCATCATATTAGTGAACGGCTCACAATTGTACATGTACATTTTCATGGTTTACCCCTTTGACAAGAAAATGATGCTTCCTCTGGATTTTCTTCATTCTTGTACTCATTTTTTGTTTTTGTTCGTCCCTCTCTTTTAGTGGTTGTATATATATATATATATATATATATATAGGTTTAATTACATTTACTTCTTAATAATTTCTAATTTATATTTAAAAAAAACAACTTCTAATATTGTTAACGTTTTGAAATCAGTTTTTATGTCAATATCAAACTTAACATAGGTGGCGAACTGTGTGCCTAATTTGCTAAAGGGTAGAGAGAGGATGCTTCATGGGAGGTCGACTTCTCCCATTTTGTCTGTCTCTTTTATATATTTAAAAAAACTTAATTTTTCAAAAATACTAATTAATTGAAGTTCGAGCTCTCTATAATTTTTTTTTAAAAAAATAGGGCTCTCTCTTGTATGAGAAAATGGAAATAAAAAATATTGGAAGGAATGTAATGTGATGTGATTGAAATAAAAGTGGATAAAATAATTATTTTATTTTTATATTAAACCTCTAGTCATTAGCCATCCTTTTCTTCTTTAATCAAAAAATAAAAATAAAAATAAAAATGAATAAAAAAAAATATAATTTCATCATACTATAAAAAATAAGATATATTTGATATAAAAAATATTAGATTACAATTAAAATTACTATATTAAAAGAAGTAACCAGGACCTAAATTCAAGTTGAATTGATGAATGAGAGACTAAATAAAAATAAAAAATTGTATCCAACACTTGGATTTAACGCCTGTATTTGATTGATTGTTGTGTGTTTGGTAGTTGTAGATTGCAGAATATTTGAGCTTTTTATTTAAGGTGGTCTGTTTTAGATAAAGGTTTGTGTTTGAAACCACCGAATAATATATTATTGCAAGTTATATGTGGTATGGGTGAAAGTGCATAGAATTGAGGAGATAGGGAATGATTTGATGGTCCGTATGTGGACATCTTATCTTGTGTGGTGGAATGTGGAGGCGTGAAACATCTGATTAGGTTAACCATAGGTGCAACTTACGTTCTAGCTGGGTAAAACTAATTATTTTATGACTAGTAAGAGAATATTATTGTGAAAGTGGGTTGGCACAAATGGTCAATGATTTAAAGAAAAATTTTTGCCTCACCCATAGGCAAGGGTTCGAATTCCCTGAAGCCATCCAAAATCTTGCTTTGGTGGGCATCTCTCCTCAGGAAGATCCCCTGGCACCCAAGGGCTAGTTGAGTAGTTGCGATTGGATAAAACTACTTGCGGTTTAGGTCTGTGCAGTAATCATTTGAGTTTGGCCTATGTTGGTCTCCCCAACATGCCACGAGGGCCCGATAATACTTGGGAGTGCCTTACCTTACTACCATTTTTATTAAAAAAAAAGGAGAATATTACTCAAATTACCAAAGTTTCTCTTCTTCTTCACCAAGGTCTTTTTTCCCCTTAATGGGAATTCTTCTTCATAATTTTGAAAATATATCATATTAACATATATGATCTCAACATTAAAGAGAACAACTCCCTCAAAGAAAAAAAGTGGGTGTGTTGCTTTATGTTTGATATCTTTAGGTTCTATTATTTATTTATAGAAAAATCTGTAACTTCCAATTAGGGTGAGCAAATTGCGGATTGGTTCGGTTTTGACGATTTAGATAACCGAATTAATCCAATTCGATGACTAAAAAAGTCATCCAATTCAATCCGCTCTTTGGATATCAACCGAACCAAACCAAACTGATTGTAGTCGGTTCGGTTCGGTTCGGTTTGATCGGTTTTTTGACAAAATTAAAAAAAAATTAACTATTTTTTCTCTTCAATTTAAACCCTAAAAACTAAAAATAGCTATTCCTAACCATGAAAACCAACAAACTAAAGTTATTAGTACAATATTTCAACATTACAAACTTAAAATTACAATCCAACATCATAAAACCATAAAAATCAACATTATAAAATATTTTTAATATTTTTAAAAAATTATAATCGGTTGGTTTGGTTCGGTTCGGTTGGGATTGGACCTCATTCATCAACCGAACCGAATCAAATCGGTTGTCAAAAAAATAAACCAATCCATCCGATTATATAGTCGGTTTTGATCGGTTTTGGTCAATTTGATTTGGATCGGATCGGTTGGTTCGGTTTGGATCGGTTTTGCACACCCTACTTCCAATAAAATATTTTATTATGTATAGTATATCGCTTGTAGGAGATTTGGATTTTTTTTTTTTTGTGTGTGTGTATTGCCTAAGATTTTAGTCTTTTTCTCTCATTTTATCTTCGATAATGCAGGCATGTGTATTTTTTTTATGTGATGTACAACCGTAATGTTTTTTCATCATGAATTGAATCTGATTTTTCTTAAAAAAGAAGGAAAATATCTTTTAAAAAATGTACAGTGATTAAATTGAAATTTTAAGTACATTACATGGAGCAAGTGTACAAATTTTTATGTTGTTGCACATGGGCCTTCAAATAACTGGGCCTTGCACATGGACCAACTGTACAAACTTTGGATGAAGAACTTGTTATTAGGCCCAGTTTACATCTCGCTCTTGTTAGGATTTGTATTGCCTCTTCTTTTGGTAATACACATCATTTTCTACAAAAAAAAAAAACGAAGCAAAAGGGAAGTGTTAGTCAATTTCTAGTAAATAAACTTATTCCTACTTGAGTAATTGATTAAATTATTATTATTATTATTATTTTGACAAGTGAATAAATTATTATTTTTATTTTGATGAAATCACTTATATCTAAAAGTCAATTGGGTTATGCCTAGTCATGTTAGATTTTGAGAGTGGATTCTCTATTGTAATTAGTAAAGTTAAAAGAGAGATTGAGAGGGAAAAAATTAATAGAGAGACATGTATATATATATAATTAATTGATTTGAGTTTACTTGTGTATAAAGAATGATGGTGGCAAAACCTCACGCTTGTGGTTGATTGAAATTTGTTGGTGGTGCTCTTTACTTATTTGCAAAGTTCAACTTATATCATGTAATCATGAGATGAACTCAAACAATAAATAAATAATAAATAATGAATGAATGAATAATTACAATATTTCTTTAATTCCCTTAATTCCTTCTCTAATTTCTCTGTATATCATTCATTGATTCTATCTCATCATCATAAGTTATTATTATACGAAAGCGGCGCTTCCTCCTTTGATTCATTATTAAGTCATTTTGAGTTTATACCAATTCACATTTCACACTACTAATAAAAAACCTTATCCTTTATCTTCCTCTTTTCTTTCATCATAATCACAATTGATACATTGTTATACTCTAAAAATTCCATACAATTATTAAACCAAAAAAAAAAGATAAAACTTGTTTTTTTCCTTAAATGTTTAGTCACTGAAACATTGACCATTATCTAAATGGGTAGCGTAGCCGTTAAATGCTAACATGTCACCGTTAACTTATCGCATGTGCTGTCATGTCAAATTGCTACATCATTTTAAAGAAAAAAGTTATATTTAACGGCAATTTAAAAATGATGTTTCTATCCAAAGTATATTTCTTTTCTTTTTGTCCTTCAATTTTTTATCCTCAAATTGATGTGGCAATGTAGCATGATAGGATATGTGGTAAGTTAACAGTAATACCCCAATATTTAAAAATGATATCACTCAGTTAAATAACAATTATGTCACAAGAACTAAATAATTGACATAAATAAAAATTCAAGAATCAAATAATCTATTTTTATTATTAAAAAATTATATAAATATAGTCGGTTGAATAACAATTGAGAGAAAAAAAAAGTACATTTATCAACAACAACAAAATTTATCAACTTTTTTTTTTTGAGAACAAAATATATCAACTTTTAAATATCTAGTGTGGCTAACGTGACGCAAGAAGCCTAACAGTCTATAAAAAACAATTCTTTTTTTTAAAAAAAATGAACTTATTGGGAAGTTTACCTGTTTTTTCAGAGACCGTTGTTATAACTTGGAAGTAAACGTGATGCCCAAAATTTTTCTTCCTTTTAATTTTCATAAATGTATATATTCTCGCAGAAAAATACAATTCTTCTAGACTACGTACCAACTTGTAATATATTTTGGAAAGTTGAGTATATAGATGTGACCTACACCTACAAATTGATTGTCACTTATTTAATAATTAATCCTCTTGCCTACTTATAGCACAAGTTAATTACACAAGGCCCTCATTTCCTTTTAAACAAAAATATCATTTAAACCATAAGATCAGAGTCATATAATTTCATGTTAAATATTATTTGGGTAAAAATTTTAAAACTTAATAATATAACTAGGAGGTGTTACTTATAAATGTTGAAGCCACCATTCACATACATGCCAAAAATTGACATATATAGGTTTTTGTTAGTGTGTAATATATAAATTTTCTCATAAATTTTTAAAAGAGAAGTTGAAAGGTCTTTTTTAATTCTGATGAGGTATCGGTAATATTTATCACAACTATTTTTTTGTTTACTAAAACAATAGAGCATTCACATATAGAGGTTTAATTATAGGAAAAAAAAAACTAGTTGAACAAAAATAGCATTACTAATTGGTTGATCTCTTAGTCAATACCTATACACTCTATTGTGTCCTATAGTTTTATCACCGCCCCTAATGGCCTAATTACTACTCTCTCATAGTCATACACATATAGGGTACCTCAACGGTTACTTTTTCTATTATTATTAATTTTCTAAATGAATTAATAGAATTTTAATCTTCCACTTAAACATTCATTGTAAGCCTCCTCCCAATTACGATCCTCTCCCATACTACTACATGAGCCTACCTCTTTAAGAAATTAATGCTTTTTAGGGTTCGTTTGGTAAGCATGCTTTACAGTATAATCGTGGTGTTTTACGATTTTTAAAAAAAATTTACATCATATTTTATACATATCAAACATACTTTTTATCATACTTTTTCTCTCTCTTAATTTTTCTCTTTATCTCTTTCTTCACTTTTCTCTACAGTACTTTCTTTACAGTACTTTACATCCGTGCATTTATACCAAACGTACCCAAGACTTAGCTAAAATGACCTTTTTTCTCACTATGAAGGAATAAAATATTACCTTTTTTTTGGGAATCATGATATCCATTTTCAAATAATAATTCTTTTGTTGATTTGTAGGCACCGAAATAATTGGTCCAAAGATTTAAAATTATTTTATATTCAAAGTCGAAAATCGACTCCTAATATTTAGTTAAAGATAGATAAGTCAATTTTGCTTAATCACAATGTATTAATTTTTTGGTCAAAATCGAGATATTCACTATCGAGCACGGTGACTTATTCCTTCATTAACTTGTAGGCATTTGAAAGGAATTTAAATCTAATTCGTATCCAAAATTTAAGATTGGACTCCTAATATTTGATTAAGGATAAATAAATTCTTACCACTCATGACTCAACCATGCTCATGGAGAGTTAATCACAAAGTACTAATTAAGTGTTCTAATAATCAAAATTAAGCACTCCAAATTAAAGTTACACAGCCCCTAATGTATACCCTTTAATTGCATTATGATGACTCGTAGACCCTTAAATGATGATGGGTTCCAACTGTATAAATTATATGAATGAGCTGGTCCATGCCCTGCTCTTGATCAATCACCACCATCCATTCCTGATTCCTCTTCTTCTCTGCATCAGCGTTTCTAGAATGAAACACAAATGACACGCGTCTTTCGTCCATAGGTCCAAATGTGTGAACACTCATAAAGTTCCACACGTAGAACCCTAGCATCTCATACGTGTCAACCAAGCGAGCATACACTCTTTCCCATCACCCAACGTTTTACCTTTTCTTTTGGTTTTTTGGCGACCAAGATATAGCCCATTTATTGGAGTCACACGTACCAAACTCTCCCACCACCTCACCCAATTTAAAGATAAACTCTGAATTGTTGATCAAATTACTATTCAATCTTCGAATTTATTAAAAATATTATTTAATTTCCGAAATGTTTAACTATATCAACTATTTAGTCTTTAAACTTGGCAAAAATACTATTTAATCACCGAATTTGTAACTCTGTCGACTATAACGAGTAACTGTTAGAAGACTAAAAAATTGACAAAGTTTCAAATTCGGTGATTAAATAGTATTTTTGCCAAGTTTGGGGACTAAATAGTTGACATAGTTAAACATTTCGGGGACTAAATAGTATTTTGTCAAATTCGAAAACTAAATAGTTGATATAGTTAAATATTTTGGGACTAAATAGTATTTTTGATAAATTCGAAGACTAAATAGTAGTCTGATCAACAATTCAAGGACTAAATAATATTTTTACTCTAAAAAAATTTAGAGAGTAAAACAATATTTTATTTTGTGTGTATATACACACACATATGAATATCATCCATACAAATAGAAATAGAAGCGTTACTTACAAATATCTGAATTAATCACCTCTCACACTCACACACATCACATTTGTATTGCCTATATATGCCATCCCAAGTCTTCGTTTCTCCCTTTCATTCTCAACTCTAAACTCTAATCAATCTCTCTCAGAAAACGAAACAGAGCATACTCTTCGATTCAATGATGGAAGCCTTGCCTATGGCGTCTGATCAATTATCAGCTTCTCCAAGTTTCAATAGCTATTCCTCAGAAACGCTGGCCGAGATAGCCGCCAGAGTCTTGGAGGAACTCCGTATCGGTGCTACTCATCCTCTCTCCCTTCCCGACCACCACGAGGACGATGCACTACTTTTTGACTCCTGGGAATCTGACCTAAACGACGCCGTTCAGGACAGCGCCGACGACGATTTCGAGTTCGCTCTGGTTTGTAGAGACCAGAATTCTTCGCCGGTGTCCGCCGATGATATTTTCTACAATGGCCAGATCAAGCCTATCTATCCGATCTTCGATCACAGTTTGGTATTCGCGGCGACGCAAAACGACGTCGTGTCGCGCGAATCTACGACGACGCCGGTTCGTCGCCATCGTCGACTTCCTCTGAGGAAGCTCATGTTCGAGGAGCGAGAAACAGAGTCGTGTTCGTCTTCCGCCTCCGATGCCGACGACATCAAGATCGGCGCCGCCGCGCCGGAGAACTATTGCGTGTGGAGTCCCAAATCGGCGGCGCCGGCGGGAAGAAGAAGTGAGCGCAAGAAGAGCAAATCGACGGAGTCTTCGTCGTCGTCGAAGCGGTGGAATCTGAAGGATCTATTGTTTCTTCGAAGCGGTAGTGAGAGTAAGAATGATGCGGTGGTGTTTCTGAGTCAGAGCAAGAGGAGCAGTAAAGTGGCTCAGGAGGTTCCGAAGCACGACGGCGGAAGGGAATTTCAGTACCACGTGAGAAAAGGTCCGGCGGCGAAGAAAGGGGTTGAAACGAAGAAGAAGAAGTCGGTGTTGCCTCACAAGCAAGAATTGATTGGGATATTTAATAATGTGAATGGAGTTGGAAGGAATTTACACCCATTCTAGTGATTTTCTGAAAGATGAAATTGTATCAAATTATGTGTTGTTCTTCAGATTAAAGTAATTAGTTAGTTTGAATTTCGTGCAAATTAATGTGATGATCAAGCGTGGGTAGAGTCTTGCTCTGTTTTTAATTTATAGAAGCTAAGCTCCCTATCTGTTATTTATTTATTTTTAATTTTGTGTTTTCTTCTCTAATCCTTCATTCGCTGAATCTATTGATAAGGGAGATGGTGTTGGTGCGTCCATGCAAGCTGCATTTGAATAGTCGATTTAATCGGTAGAGTTTAACTATTGATTTGCATGCAAATTTTATTACTTTTATTTCTCTTTTCAAATGTAAAGTATTAACTAGACTTCCAAATAAGCTGCCTGGCTAGCTAGTGGCTACATGTATTTAAGAAGTTTAAGAATTGGTTTCAAACAAAAGTTTAAGAATTTGAATATCAAATTTCATATATATATATAGGGGTTGACAATTCTAATTAAACCGTAGATGCCAAAGTTGAATAGTACGTATTTGTGGAAGCTGATGATTCTGTGTAATTCTAGATGATCAACGACTCCAATTCTATCCCCGACAGTCCAATACCTTCACATACATACCCATTACCCAACATAGTTTTCTTGTATTTGGGTATTAGTAATATGATATTTGTCATATATCATTCATAACAAATATATATATATATATATATATATATATTTTAATTTTGGTTTCTAATTTTATATAAATTAATTTCAGCTTGAAAAATTATTCGTTTTAATATATTTAAGTTAGATCTATAAGCAAGGTTGTCAAAGTTTAGATTTTAAGTAAAATCGTAGAGGGGAGTGTAAAATCGTATCGTAGAATCGTAAGATTTTACCTATGATAAAATCGTAAGAATTTTTTATGTTATATATATATATATATATATATATATATATATATATATAATATAAGTACCTAATTAATATAGTAAATCACATACAAAATTAAATATGAAATATAGTGATGCCGCTATGTAATACTCCTTGTTCATTTGCAACATATATATGCATGTTAGTTAAAACTTAAAACAATTCATTTATTGCAGAATGAATAAATTAAATTAGTAGTATAATGTAAGTAATTAATATACTTGAGCAACAATAGTAACGTCTAGAGTGGAATTCTCAAAGGACAAAAAGCTGATACTTTGACGTAATGACATCCAATTGTTATGGTAATGACATCAAAAAATGGGTAGGGTTTGTGATTGGGCTGGGGCATGGGCTGTAGATTATTTTTTTAACATCAAACAGGCTTTTTTTTGGGCTGAGGTAAATCGTAAAATCGGAAGTAAAATCGCCGATTCCACTGTGATTTTACTCCAGCACGATTTTACTTACGATTCAACTCGATTTTAGTAAATAGAATCGTAAATTTGTACGATTTTACGATTTAAATCGCGATTTTGACAATATTATCTATAAAAATTATTAAAGGCTTTCTATAAAAAAAAAAGGGGTTTATTCAATGAAAAAACAAAAAGGATTTAATTTGACATTGTCAATGTGATGGGAATAAAAGCTACAACAACTTGCTTGCCAATTGCCATGACCATGATCACACTTTTGATTCCCCTTGTACTTTTTAAAAGTGTACATTATCTTTACATGAAACGTTTGTGCTAATATATGCATGTTCATATACCTTTTGTATAAACATTTATTTTAATTTAATATATTTATATTAGTATGGTTGTTTTTTTTATGAACATATTAATATAGTTGTTGAGTCTTTTGGTCATCAATGATCTCTTTATAACATATTTACATTATCTTTACATGATCTCTCAAAATGATTATTTAATAATTATTAAAATATATTATAAAGTATATAATGGAAGAATGTGGGAGAGAAAAGTTAGGGATAATGGTTAAGTTTTTATGAAATGGGAATAATAGTAGTTATACTTATACATCAAAAGAATGTAAAGATAAATAATTTCATAATTTTTAATTTATTATTTTAAAACTTAATTATAATTTTATATATATTTTAAATTTTTTTTAAAAAAATAACATATACGTATGTGTGTAATTGTGTATGTGATTAGATTAACGAATTGAATGATATTATTCTTTGCTTTGTTCTTATTTTTAAAACTATCCACTTTTATGTTAATGAAAAATTTAATAAATCTTATATTTTTTTTTAATTATTTTGTTGTAATATAATACTCAAGAATAAAGCTGGTACCGCAAATTAATTAATTAAGTTACGTTTATATACATTTATATTTTAATAAGTCTGAAATAAAAATTGCAATAATTAAGTAAAAGAATTCTATAAATACTTGTGACTCTGTCATTTTATTACTTCAAAGAAACAATAATTTATATGCACAAAAATACTGTATTATTATAATACTATATATAGTATATTATATATTGGTGTATTTGGTATACTTATAGTTAGAGGTGTCAAAAAGGGTTCAACCCGGTGGGTTGGCCCGTTTAACCCATCAAATTGGTGGGTTGGGTTGCAAAATCCCAACCCGTTTATTAAACGGGTTGGAGGAACCCGACCCACAGGTGGGTTGGCTCGCGGGTTAGGTGGGTTGGCCCGTAACCCACCTAACTTAAAAAATTAAAAAAAAAATATAATTTCTAATCATGTTTCTTTCTTTTTGTGATATTTTTATTTTTCACCATATTTGCAGGAGCCAAGAGGAAAAGAAATGAGTAATGTGATATTTTCACCATGTTTCATACTTTCATTGTTTTATTTTTAACTATTTGTGAGTGACATGATGAATGATAAATATTTTCTTTCATTTTATCTTATTCAATTTCTTAGTTCATGAAAAAAATGTATAAAAAAGTATAGATTTTTTTTAAAAAAAAATAGAATTTAAAAAATTTCAAAAAAAAAATTAGGTGGGTTGGCCCGACCCACCACCTTGGTGGGCCGGGTTGGGATTCCCAACCCGTTTAACGTGGCCAACCCGAGTGGGCCAACCCGTCATGGGCTCAACCCGTGGTAGGTCAACCCGTGTGGGCCGAGTTGGCCCACTTTGACACCTCTACTTATAGTCTTATAGTATATTACTTTAAACTTTTCATTGTTTGATTTTTCTGTGTTTGCAAGATTATATTGCTACACAACTAAAAATAAAAGGAATCGAGTAGTCACTTCTCAAGACAACTTATAGGGTTTGTTTGGGAATTAAGAAGGGAAGAGAATGAGAGAGATTAGAGGAGAAGGGAGGGGAGGGGAAGGGAAGGTTAATCTTCCACATATCCTCCCCTTGTTTGGGTGTTGATACCTCCTCCAAAATACCCTAATTTGGAGTATCTTAAATTTGTGAAGGAGAAGGATAATAGAGGATTAAGGCTTGATCTTCCATTATCTTCTCTCCCCTTCCCTTCCCTTCTCCTCCTTAATCCCCAATCCAAACATATCCATAAGGTGGCCTCTATGATAAACACAAAACTTGTGAGATTTGAGAATGTTCCGTATTATGCATACATTATCAATTTAAAATTTTCATTATTATTATTATTAGATTATTCTTTCATGCTTGTTTATTCTACTCTCCAAGTCATGAGTTATTAGCATTGATCTCTTAGCATTAAGGTGGTGTTTGGTAGCCAGTAAATATTTTAGTGGAAAGTGAAAATGGAAATTGAAGTGGAAGTAAGTGATAAAAAATATGTTTGTTATGCATGGAAGTGGACTGTAAAAGTAATATTGTTTGGTATGGTGAGAAGGAGATGAGAGTGGATCCTCTACATTGTGAGGTGAAGTGTTCTCTAAAGTGAGGAGAGAAATAGAGAGAACAACTAAGAGAGAGAAATTGTGATAATATAAGGCCCACAATTTTTTCTTTCTATCTCTCTCTTCACTTTAGAGAGCACTTCAAATTATAATGTAGAGGATTGATTCTCGAAGGAGATAGGGAAATAGAAGATAAGAGTATGAAATATCCTTTTTGCATTGCCCTTACTTTTTTTAAAAGTCACAATTTTTTTAAGGACATTTTAGTCTTTAAACTTCATCTTACCTCAACTTCCTTCCCCATCATCAAGGAAGGAAACTTCCATTTCCAAAAGAAACCTCAACCTTATCTTTGGTAAAGACATACCAAACATGCTCAAACTCAAACTCACCTCATCTTCCCAGCTAGTAAGAGATACTAAATGTAGTCTAATTATATCAAGGTCTCCCGCACAAGTAATTAGTAACAAATACAATAAGATAAATTTACAGTGATGAACTTTTTGCGGTAATTATGTAATTTTCTTTATTTTCTTCCTCTTCGGTCTTCATTAATGACAACTTCAAAAGAATGGTTTTTTAAAATTAACTTAATCAAATAAATTTTAAATTCTTTGTTTTCCTAAATTTGATTTTAAAAATATTTTTTAGATTTACTTTTATTATTATTTTTTTTATATTTTGTCTTAGATTGATGAAAATGTGATTGAAGATTGAAATGAAGAGGCAGCAGAAAAATAGAAAGACAAAGCAACGTGGTTTGTATCCAAACTAACTTACCCAACAAAACACAAACATTACATTAATCTGTGTCTCCTCTAATTTGGTCTTTAAAGGAAGACTCTATGGTTTGGTCTCCTTGTCTTGTCTTTAATTTCTTGGAATTTTCCATGGCAATCCCAATGCATAAATTAAGCCTTTTGAGTTTCAGTAACAGCAATAGCATGGCATAAAGTGGAATGTGAAAACGACATCACTTTTTGCCTTTTGGAAGAAGAAGAAGAAGCAGCTAGGAAACGACACACTACACTTGGGTTCACGAGGTCAATGATTAAATGGCTTCCTCTTTTGTCCAACAAAATGAAATTTTATTCACTTTTTGCTCAATAGAAGCAGTAATTAAATCGTCCGTCCGTTTCATAATATTCGTTTCGTTGGATAAGCGTACAGATAAAAAAAAATTATTAATTTATCTTAGATTTAGAAAAATTTGAGATAACAAGATTAAATTATTCTCACTAATTAATTACTCTTTTTCCATTCAATCTTATCTTAGAAATAGGTATTAGGTAAAAATAAAATTGAAAAAAATAATTAATGCTTTCTTAATTTTGTAAAACAGCAGATATTTTAAAACATACAAAATTCTCCAACAAAGCAGATATTGTGAACAGAAGAAAGTAAGTTGTTGGTCGAAAATTTAGCTACGGCTGAGTTATAATCAAAATTTAATATTCCGATCAATTAAGTATACAAGTAATTAAGGAGAAATAGGTTTAGTGAAAGACATTAGTCCCTCACGACGCGATGAACTCGGGTTATAATTTTGGTTGATAGATATGCTTACATTTATTACCTGATAATGCATGCCTCAAATAAGATTGTTTACAATAAGAGAATATAATATTTGTGAAAAACTTAAAAATTAAGCCACAACTTATCATAATTATAATTAATTTATTAGGTTTTGCTAAAAAGATTACTAGTTTAATTAATTTCTTATATGTTTCAAATGAGATATGATTAATGTTCTATATCAACAAATAAAAAAAACTTAATCAATGTTCTATACGAGCACTTATTAATTAGCAAAACCTTAATAACTTATTAATTGTTAATTAGGACAAAAATCTAATTACTAATTATTAGATATACTAAGGTTTTGTTAATAAAAAAATAATATTTTTTAATGTCTTAAAACTTCATCAATTAATAAAAAAACCTTAATCATTACGCATAACAATATATATATTAGGGCAAAACCCAAATAACTTATTAGGGTGTTGTTAATCAGTACTAAAGCATTGATTAAAATTTATTCTGATTAGTTTATTAGAGCATTTAATAATTTAAATTTATAGAAAATAACAAAGCAATACTTTTTAATGTCTGAAATTTTCATCAATTAGTTAGAACAAAACTTGTGCAAAAAAGAAAAATCATAAGACACTTTAATTTAACCATTACAATATAAATAGTACAGAGACAAAAAAAACTTTTTTTTTTAAAAAAATAATAATAATAAATACTCCATGTAAATACGAGTTCAGATTTTCATATTCAAGTAATGCTGTCTGTTTTTAGTCACGGTCCAAAAATTTTAGAATATCCGGACAACAGCAAAGGGTCCGAGTCCGGACTGATGTATGGAGTAGTGGGGCAAATACAATTGATGTGGAGAAGACAAAGTGCCCTAAAAACATGGTGTTATATATAAGGTCGTCCATTGTCTTAGCTGTTTGTCGTTTGAAGTGATAATAACAAGGTTGTCGTTTAATCCTGCAATTACGTGGGGATTTACATGTGTTATATGATGGTGTTAGTGAGAAAACAAAGCATATAGATACAATAGAGGGGAGGGGAGGGGACCCTGAAATTAGAAGATAAGGGATTGGGAAAATACAAATTAAAAAGGTGGATACACATGATTGGTCCACCTTTAATCAATTCGAAGCTACCTTCCATGAAATTCTATGTCCTCAATATTCCCATCATTACGTGAATTTCAAGATATATAATTGATGGAAATGGGAATAGTAGCTTAGCTTTTATATTTGGGATAGTATTTGAAACTATATAGATAGTTTTTTATTGAATCTATCTTAAGATTTATGTCATTTTTTTTAAATATTTTAACACAAATCTTAAGACAAATTTAACGATTGAGATAAATAAGAAGTTTAAACTATCTATAACTTTATATTTTGGAGCTTGGCTAAGTAGTAGTGGAAGGTCTTTATCACATTCTTCATCACTTTTCGCTTTAGGAACCGATACTAACCTTCTTTTTTTAGTTTTTATCAAATTATTTACACTTAATTATTATTTTTAAAATTAAATAGATCCCTATTTTTTTTTATGAAAATTTATAATTTTTTTGTTGAATATACAATATTGTATTTTATTTTTGAAATAACTATAAATATAGCAAAGTTTATATTTAATATAATAAGTAATTTTATTATTTTAATTAGAATGAATACATATATTGTATAAAATATTAACTTCACTAATAAAAATTAATTTAAAAAATATTTGTGCAGCAATATATTAAATTCTAGAGATATTGAATGTTATTTTTAATTAAATTAAAAAATACTAATAAATCTAAGAAAATTAATGTAATTTATTCTTTACGTTATTTCAGAAATATTGGGGACAGGGAGCCTTTTAGCTCGAGGATGATTAGTACTATGATAATACTGAATTTTAATATATTCTTTTAATTATTTGATCTCTATTTTTTTTTAAAATATGTTTTTATTAGTGTAGATCCCTATTAATATTAAAAAATGACAGCTAAATAATTAGAAGGATGTAATAAAATTTAATAGTCCCGTAATACTAAACCTTAATCCCAATCAGATGACATAAATTGCTTTTCTTTTCTTTTTTTCTAAATTAGTTGTTATCAATTTTATGAAAGAGATCTAAAAGTAATATCTTTGGCTCTTTCAATCCCACCCTTTTATTTTGATCATACAATTTGGCTAACTAAAATATTACAAGATACCAACATGTGGTTAGTTGGAGTGATAGATAGTAGATACTCTATAGTCCATTTCTCTTAAGTGAAGTATCGGGTTCGAGATTTGCATATGAAAAAATTTCTGCTGGGAGTCTCTACTCTCGTTATGGAATCTCTGCTAGCTCGAACAGAATTGTCTCCCACTAGGAGAATAGAAACAAAAAAAAAATACAAGATGAATGAATTCTAAATTTCTAATTCAGCCGTCCAGAGCTCCAAATGTGGCCTTACGAGGCTCATTAGGCTACACAAATAAAGTTTATTAGTAATTGTAAATTTGTAATGCCTTAATTACAAGCTCATCGTTGGGTTCACTTTGTTTGGCAGAAAAAAATTCTTCGTCCCCACTGTCCTCACTTGAACTGAAGCAGCAAACATATGGGGCAAAAAATCATGAATTATTGGTGAGATATGCAGATATTTCATATCAGAAAATGAAATTGAGCAAAAATGTGTATATATAAAAGATGGATAAAATAAAATATCAGAAATGCAAGACTGAAAAAGATAATTATGCTATATATGATTGTAGTAATTAAGTAGAAAGTGGGAGGTCCACTTTGTGTGCGTTTTGCGGCATGCTCTTAATTTGTACTCTTCAATGGCAGACAGAGTTCATGTCCTTTGCCTTTCTTTATTCTCTCTATTTTACCTTTTTAAGCTTCCCATCTCAATCAACTTTGGATCAAAACCTATACTATAATTATCCTCTACACCTTCCCAATCTCTCGAAGTTTCACACCACGATTCCTTTCTCTATTTCTCCCTCGTTAGCAATAAAATTTTGAAGTGATTTAAATTTAAAATTTCAGTCAACATATAATCTTAATGAATCAGAAGAAGTGATTGTGCTGTGTTTTGTTGTGTTGTGAGTTGTGGCCCTATCACAAGTGCAAAGGGAGGGGTTGTGGTGTTGGATTAAACTAAAACGGACTTGGATATATTAAAATGAGAATTGAGATCTGTGTTCGTACTCTCATCTGACGGTCTAAATTGTGCATTTTATACTCTTGTGTTTTAACGGTTCAAATTCAAAACAGAAGTGTCTGGTTACAACCAAGAGCAATGTTGTCAATCATTCCATCATATGCTTCCCACCAACCGACTTTGACTCACCCCTATAAAATCCATGGATTATATCAATGTGGATGCATGAATGAAGACCTATTTTTTTTAAAAAAAAAAAAGAAGAAAAAAAAGCTTGAGTTCAAATGCATCTAAAAAATTCTTAGGTGTATCACACCATTTGTGCATTGATTAATAATATTAATAAATAAAATAGAAATAAATTAATTACTAGATTAATACTTAAATAACGTGCCGTAATACATGGCATGATTAAGTGAGGATTCACTTTCGGAGAATGAAGTAAACACATGTGGACGGACACACTCACCATTGCAAACCCAAAATTGCATTTCAACCCAATGCGCCTAGAATGGAGAATAGATTCTTTTAAGTACGCATTCTATGGCTTGTTTTGTATATTAACTAATTCGTAATTAATGACGACTTCATGTGAAAGACAATAATTTATCATGCACATTACCAAAACAGAGCACTTGGTGCACAATCCAAAAGATCTAAATCCTATGAAATGGTAGTATATATTGATGTGAAATATTGTTAACATGACATTATCCGGGGAAATGACTTGGATATAACTAGTACATATATTAAATTAATCATGACAAAAATACAAATCATTAATGAATAATGATATATGTCTCCTTATGATTAGTATGTGATTATTTGATATACCTTAATGTGAAGAACTTGTAGAATTGAGCCTAGTAATTAATCTTGGACTAGGGAGACTGGTTGAGACGCCTGCAAATTCATTAATAACATGAAGAATACTACTTTCTGTTTTGCAGAAAGCAAGATTTGTTGGACTGGCACGTTTACAACATTAACATTATTCGATCACTTTTCATAATCATTACAACATTATTCTTTCATCATAAGACATAAGTACATCGTATCTTGTATTGATGGATCAAGCTAAATACAGTAAAATGATCTAACTTCATTTCTCTTCACTTACTGGACTTCTTGTATCTCACGCGAAATGGGCATTGAGTTGAGGTTACTGCCCTCTATTGCACCTTCTGGTTCGGACGTTTTTGGGATCCTTTGCGAGTCACCGGACATGTCTGAAGAATGGCTAGACGACTGATCGTCCGGCACTGGTTCCTTCTGGGCCGCCGGCTTTGGACGTCTGATGGCTTCCGCGGCCTCCGGCATTGCTATAGGAGGCGGCTGAGGAGGAACCCACGTGCGTTTCACGGGCTGCTGACTGGATGGAGCAGTGTAATAAGGTGGTACTGCTTCATCTTCATTATCGATCTCTCTGATTCTGACATTTTTCTTTTGCCACCAAGGTGCTTGAACATCATCATTATTCACCTGAATGGTGGTGTCTTGAACCATGGAATTCAAGTATTGACCATTTACTTGAGACTGAAGCATTTGGGTAGTGGTGTGCTGCACCTGATTTACCTCCCAAGGCTACGTAAAGAAAAGTTGAAACAAATGATCAGAGTTTCATGTGGAGTTATACATACTACCACTGGGTAAGGAACATCAAGAATTCTTCATAATTTCTACTTTTTAGCCTGGGTTATCCAGAAACATGCTACACATACAAATGAACTTTTCCAACTGCTTCAAATAATTTTTCCTATCCCATCCTAAATAAACTTCATTATCAATGATGAGTTATGACTAATTTAATCAAGACATATTTCAGATTCAGATGCAAAACATATAACACCACAATCCCAGCTGATGTTCTTTAATCTTTATAGACATAAGGACCCATACAGTCCTGATTTCCAAAATTAATTTGAAGTTTCCAATCAGATAATTGTTGTCGAGTAATATTGGAATCCGTTCTGATTATAGAACAAAAACTATAAATGACAGGATCAGACTGCCAGAATCTTGAAATTAGTGGCGCTGCTACAATTGGGAATTTAGACCGAAATTCCTCAGAGATAAACCAATATAAAATTCAGACGATTTAGTTCATGTAGCTAAGTAAAAGGGGGAAAAATCATAAACCAATATTAAGGAAATAAAAATAAAGATCTTTAGGGGGAAAAAACCTTGGTTCTAGGTGCCAAGCGAGGATTTGATGGTTGCTGATTTGGATTGGGGGGGAGATCATTGATCTCCTGCATCAAAATCCAGTGTGAAAAAAAAAAGATAAAAATGCTAAACCCAATATATAATAGTAATCTTATTCACCCACCACACTTTTATAGGTCACATACTATTAACATTTATTTTATTATTATATGGCACTTAAAATCAATTTATTATATTAAAGTATTAGACCAATGATGCAGAAACGAGATCAAAGAGAGGGTTAAAATTTAAGTGTGCAACTAGACTTATCCAATATAGAGAGCATAAAGTTTACTCTTATGTTAGAAGGCTTCTCTCCTCTCTGGACCATGGCCATGATCTGCAAATCATAATTTTTAAGAACAAAAAAACGTCAGTGTCGATGCAAGTATTACAAGAAGAAGAAATACATCCATGTACTGTTATATCTATTTCATCAAATATGAAAAACAGAGTATGACATGAGCAGCTGTGTACTATGCAAGTTAAATGCAGTTTTCAAATTTTTGCTGTACTTAAAAAATCCACATGACAACAAACTTGCATATTCAACCAATGAACCTATTCTATGAATTTGCTAACTGGACTTCTAGCTAAAAGTTTGGAAGTGGTTCAAGTCTGAGAGAAGCACAATTTAAAAAATGATGCCCACGCTAGAGTCATAAAAATTCCACCGTGTATCACTGCTGATAAGCATGGTTCTGAAAATCATGCCAGACTGGATGGTTCAAATTTCCAAAACATTGCTAATAAATGCATTCATTCAACGTTAGTAGCATTGTACGCCCACCATGCAAGATCATCAATATAGAAAAGGCTTACAAAGATTTGAACTATATTTTTATAATTTATAGATTGGATGAAACAACTCTGCCTATGCTTGCATAGCCAGTCCCAAGCCTAGATAAAAGAGGAGGATAGTCAACAGCCAGCTAAAACTTTGTCAAATCTTTATGAATAGAGCCGACCCTACCTAGTGAGAAAAGGTTTTGATTGCTGTTGTTGTATAGATTGGATGAAACATTGTTTTACTTCAGAAATGAAGCCTTTACACTAATTTAGTTTCTACAAATAGTTGGATAACCTAATCATGCACACCTAATTGGTTATGTCAACTTGGTCTTTCAAAAGCATGACTGAAAAATACATGGTCCATAATTTTTTTAAGAAAGTCTAGAATCCATAGCCCAAACCCAAAGTATTTAATTTGCATAATTTTCATTTTGAATTACCAGAATAGTGATCATCTTCAGTGAAGTGATTCAAAATGATAAGAATTCAGATATCATTGAAAAACAAAAAGTCAATAGGAGAACGACTTGCCTCCATATATGACTTAGGATGAGGAGGAGCAGTAGATGGTTCAGCAGAAGCTGGTGTTGATGAATTTCTCCCTGCTATTGACATTTTAATTATAGGTGAATATTCGGGAAATCATATGACAATAGACAGCTAGGTTTTAGCTACCGAATACAACCTGAATGCAAGTCATAGTCCACCTTGCCATTTGCAATTTGTTGCTGTGCATATGGGGGAAAAAGATTACAGTTGTCAAAATATTTTTTTTTTCAAAAAAATGAGGATAAGAAAGGGAATGTCCAAGTTTCATTAGAAATCCTGAAAGAACCCCTATCTATGTCTGTACATGTCTGACCTTTGAAGTTGGTTGAGTGACTCGGCGATCTTGCTCCAAAGAAGTGGCCCCACTAGAAGCTTTTTTTTTTTGGCAGAAGAAAAGCAGAGAATAGTCAATAAACACATAAATTTACCAGAATTTGAAATGGAAAACCACTCAATACTTTCTAGGAAGAGTCAATAGATTGTAGAAAAGAAAATCCAAGGGAGTTCATAAGCTTCCCCACACGGCTTATGAAGCTACAATCCAAAGAGAATAGTTATAATGCCCATATAAATTGTTAAGAGAATCTTGGTTACATAAAACAAAACATTAGTGCAAATCTTAGTACACTTGTTAAGAGCTATAAAATCACAAGTTTGCATTTCACAAAACGTTGCACATCCTTAACAGATATACTAATACATGTGCAATTAGTGAATCATAAACTGAACTATTTGTTATATGCTCCTAGGACTGGTGAAACTTATCCCGATAGATGAAAAAGGCAATTCCAAAGTACCTTCCAATCTTCTTATAGCATTAGTCATCAACTTCATTTCTTGTACTTGATTATCTACAAGGGTCACAAGTTCTCCAAAGTATCTCCTCCCTGCAAAGTATAAAACCAGATGCAGCAGCAACAGAAATCACTACTCAGAACTAGAAGTTGTCAAAAGAAAGTGGGACGGGAAAAGAAAATCTAAAGTATTATTCTGCATCCTAATTGAAGTTCAACTGAACCCACCTTCACTCTGTGAAATCAGCATTTCCTGGCTTACTTTTGCCACGTCTGCTGCTGCTGCAGCGGCAGCTTTTGCAGCTTGTGCAGTTTCTTCTGCTATTGATGGTTTACAGTCTATTTTTTTCAATGGGTCATCTTCTAAAACAACCTTGCGTATCCAGGATTTTAACCATGGAAGAATTGATTTCTAAAAGGTGGAGCATGATTTCAGATAGTGAGGTTAAGCTCAGACCAAAGAGATCAAACTTATTAATACGGGGATTCATTAAGTAGATAAAGGGATATAAATGCATTAACCATGTGAACAGGTCACTGCAACATGCTCCTAAGCCTTAGATACTAGTTCGAAAAGCATTCAGAGAGGTCAGCAATAAATACCTTAATTAGTACAACTGTTCCAGCACCTGAAGCAGCCAGAAATCCAATTGCAATAAAGGCATGGGACCAGTGAAACCTGGAGCGTGATACGGTTGCTAATGTAGTTGTACCAGTAGAAGCAGATGCACCTGGCTGCAAAGCCTGTGCCTGGGCTTGTGGTTGAATGTTTGATGATGACTTCAACTGTCCATCTGTGAGCATTACAATAAGCCATGTAGGAAGGTAAGTGACGTAGGAAACAACCAAGCTCTAACTAAACAGAAAAACGTATTGGCATTTTCACTATCAGTCTAAATGAACTCAAGGATTGAAGAAAAAAATACAGAAGACCCAAACTGCCCCTTTGACACAAGACAATTTACCTTTATTTTCACCAGCTGTATCTGGATGTGAATCCTGTGATTTGAAGTGAAAGCAAGAATTGAAACAGATGACCAAGCATAGAAGAGATATAAATTGGTATATCAAGAGAAAAGACAGTGTAACAAATTGAGTAAAGTGGCCAAATAACTAGCTCACCGGAACACGTCGAAAGGCTTCATCAATCTCCTCCTTTGTGAGGCCCTTCTTCTCCAGAAATGATCTCCTGTAGATGATAGGGGAGCCTCTAACTCTTGGGTGTGATAGAAATTTCACAGCATTCTGTACTTGTTCTTCCCTCATTGGTTCTGAGTTCACAAATACTGACGTTGAACTCTGTTTAACAGGCTCTTCTATGGAATTTTGCTGATCCATAGTAGTTGATTGCATGCTTTTATCACCTAAACCACAAATTCTTTTTATCATATACCCAAGTCGGTATAACTTACACATCTTACCCAAAAGATTCTAACAGCACATCCAATCAGATATGGTAACATTCAACATGACAAAACATGAAAACAATGAAGGGAATGGAACTGACTTATTTAATAGAAAGATGTGTCCTTCACACAAAAACAATAATTGTTTCTTAATACATCACATCTTTAGATTCATTATGTTGGTTAAACATGTCTTAGAAATTGTTTCCTTCTTAGAAAATTCTAATAAATTTTTTGCTTCGCTATTCTATTAGAATAACACAGAACATTACTTTATCCCTCATCTAAAATGACAAATATAAAGGTTAGCTTAATTTATACAGGTGACATGGCCACACAGATTCATTCTGCATTGCCTTGAGGAAATAATAGGTAGATACTTCGTTCACCAATTTCCATTATCATTCAAAGTGACCTGTTAATTTACAAGACACTTGGTAGGAATTTCAGAAAATCTTAATAAGGTAACTATATAATTGTGAATAGTAATACAAAATTCAGTAAGCTAGGATAATTTAAACAGTATGTGCCTTGCCTTTAAAGGAGGCAGTATTAAGTATACCACTTACCACCCTTAATGGTGCTCAGTGTGAAACCATACTAAGAATGAAAGATATATGCAGATAAACAGATTAGTGACTGAAACAGATGCAGTAAAAAAGAAAACAAAAAATAAAAAATAAACTGGCAGATTCTGTAGTATTGAAGCCTCCCAAAGTATTATTGGTTGAAGCAAAAGTCTAGTATTTTAATAAACCCAAAGGAATTCTATAGTGTGCAAAATAACAATAAAGGATCCAATGCCTGAAATTTCAGCTGGGAAGATAATAAAGATAAGGCAATCACATGGAAAATACATACAAATTAGCAATTGGTACAAACATACCAACAAAGAAAAAATTCTTTTAAGCAATAAGTACAATTGGAGAGACAGGACAGTTCTTGTTTCAGAACCAGGTTGTTAAATAAACCAAACAAAAACAACGGGTACAGAGACTATGATAAAATGTTCAATTTAAGGACTTAACTGACAACAATTAAATAGCAGTTGATCAAGCTACAGAATGTTGGAATAAGCTGAATTACTGAAAGCTTAATTGAATTGATTCACGGACTATACTTTTTTCACTTCTGAGCTGCTAAACAGTGGGACAAATCATTCAAATCCATACATACCAGATTCATAACTTAGAAAAGAGAGGGAGGAGAATTCATACCTGGGTTTTGAAACTTTTCATCCGAAGCATTGGGAGGAGGCACCGATTGGTTACTAGCCATGCTCAACTCTTAGTTCTGATTTCCAAGACGAGGCAACGCAATAGAAGGTGAAAATGAACTGACAAAGATCAAGAACAAGAAAAGTTAAGCGAGGAGAATGAAAAGAGAGCTACAATTATGCAGAAAGGTGATGGGGTCAATGGAGAAAGAGGATTTGCAGAAGAAAAAAACCCAAAAATGAAAAAGGAATGGGAGGAGAGAGATGGGTTTTGCTCACCGTATGCCGTCGCTCGTAGGAGTGATAGAGAGGCGCTGGAAAAGACATCAAATTATGCAGATAAATAATATATACAACGACCCATCGGCCATCGTTGCAAATTTGCACATCACTAGCCTTTTGTTTAATTTATTCCGGAGGAAAAATATTTCTTAAATTATTATTTAATCTTTAAATTTAACAAATATATCACTTAGTCTCTGAATTTGTAACTGTTTTAACTATATACTCTCCAAATTTAGAAATAATATTATTTATCTCTGAATTTGCAACTCTGTTAACTATTTAGTATCCAAACTTGACAAAAATACTATCCATTAGATAACCAGCTGACATGGCCATTAAATGCTGATGGATGCCGTTAAGTATTTTGGTGTACTTGATTCAGGGGACTAAATAGTTGATAGAGTTGTAAATTCGACCACGTTAGCTAGTCGTTAAGTATTTTGGTGTACTTGATTCAGGGGATTAAATAGTTGATAGAGTTGTAAATTCGACCACGTTAGCTAGTTATCTGACGGGTAAACAGTCAGGGGACTAAATAGTTGGCAGAGTTACAAATTCGAGAACTAAATAATATGTTTGCCAAATTCGAGAACTAAATAGTTGGCAGAGTTACAAATTTGGGGACAAAATAATATTTTTTCCAAATTAGAGAACTAAATAGTTGACAGAATTGCCAATTTAGAGACTAAATAAAATTTTTGTCAAATTTAAAAATTAAATAATAGTTTAAGAAAACACTAAATAATATTTTACATACATATGGTTTTTTTTTTTTTGTGCTAAAAAAAAGGACCAACAATACATATGGTTAATTTATTATGTGAAAGTCAGAACTCTCCTAGACGAACATACATAATCTCTCTAGACCCTGTGCAAACTTATATATATTGTTATATTAAATTAAAATATTTATTTTAATAAAATAATGTATAATAATTTTATATAATATTAAATAAATATCACAAAAAGTAATAAATTTCAAAATTAAAATAGTAAATTTATAACAGTACATTATTTTAATTTTTTTATAAACATTATTTTAATATTTTAATGTATAGGTTCATCAAAAAAATTCTTTAATGCATAAAAAATATTGCGTAATATAAATTTATCATATTTTAAAAATAAAAATACTTTTGATACTCTAAATTATAGTATTTTTATTAATAATATTCTTAAACTTTATTTATTGTTAATTTTATCCTAAATTATTTACAATTTAAAAATTTAGAAACACCTCTCGAAAATATATATATATATATATATACTATCATGAGTCAAAAACATTTTTTTGCAAAATTATCATTAGTCATTAGCTTGAAGTTGCTTTTAACTTATTTTTTGGGGCGGACAGGAGAACCTTATTCAATCAATAAAGCCACTAGGGCCATCTAAACAAAATTTTTACAAAGGTTAGCAAATTTAGAAGTGGTAGCTCATAACTAAAGCCCAACACAATCAAAAGGGACTTTGTATATATTGGATCTTTATAAGGCCCAATTAGAATAAATGATAAGGGCCCAATCTGTTGGATTGACTGATTTGCTATATAGCCCAAAGTTTATCATCACTCAACACTCAACATTGACTCCTTTAATTGGATTGTTTCGAAAAAAAAAACAGGATTTTGAATTTTATTTTATAATAATTTTTAAAGTATTAAATTAAAATTCTTTAAGAACTGATACAAGTTAAGCTCCCAAGCTCAATGCGATTAAGTTTATGTGATATGATTTACGCTTTTGGTTATAGTGTGGGTAGCAAAGTTGTTAGGATATCGATTTAATTAATTAGTAAGATTTTATAATTTTACGATTTTATTCATAGAAATTGATTCCGATTTTAGATAAAAAATATTTACTATGATAGCAATAGGATCTCGATCTTATATGTCTGATCCTACGATGTTACATGTTACCTATTCTACGATTTTACAATTTCATATTAGAATTTACATTTCTTAAGAACAAGATTCAAATATCTTACTAATAGTTCACATTAATAAAATAGTTGTTTTGTGAAAATTGTTTAAACATAAATATTTAAATTTATCGTGACTTATTTTATGAAAAAATAATAAGTTTTTGATAATTTTATATTTGCAAAAGAAATTTTATGCTATAAAATGTTTTTTTATTTATTTTATAATTAAGAATGATAGAATTTTATAATCTTTGAGTCGATCTATCTTATGTCTTTTTTGATCTTATGTAAGATGGATCTTAACAATGTTGGTGGGTAGCTAGGTTTTATGCTAGTTTTTTTAGCATTAGATAAAAACTACAATTAATACTTTAAATGGTAGTTGTGCATGTGATTTAGGTCAAAAGAAAATTGATCTTAAAAGACTAATTTATTATGGAGAAGTAAGTATTGTCTTATATTGGAGCTTTATCCCTATTCATGTAGGTTGAATGAAAATAAGACGTAGGCTGTTGACTTGAAAGAGGAAGTGCATGCACCATTTTGTAACCCTAGTAATCAATAATATCATTGCTTAAAATATCATCATATTAATTAGTTGATAAATTATTTAATGGCTTAATATTTGTACAAACTAAAATCAACATAATCAATTGTATATACTTCTTTTAACAAGTGCCCTAAAACACTTGGTTTTATTCAAAGATTGTGACACTTAATTATTTGTAGATTTGGTCGGCCATTTCCATCTATGGTGTCTATTATTTGTTAGTATCTCAATTTGTTTTACTTATAAGATTTGTTGCTTCTTATTTATTTAGTATCGCATTTAATTTTTCCAAGAATACATAAATTAATTTAAGAATTACATTAATATTTAATACCTTACATTATCTTCTGGTCTTCATAATACTTTATATATGTGTCTTTTTTTAGCCGAAATGTGCCTTTTGATCTTTAATTAATAACATTATACACTTGTTTGATAAAGGAAATTGAGATAAAAATTTAATGGTACTGTATTATTGAAGTTCAGTACATTCTTTCAATTATGTAGAGCCAATTGTTAATATTAATATAAATTCACATTAATAAGAACCCACATTGAATGGTTTAAGAACTAACTGATTAGAGATATATACTAAAATTAAGTATTACCATATCACTGAACATCTTCCTCGAAAAATTGACATGAAATGATATGGGCTATGGGCCATATGGAGAATTGATTATCCACTCCTCAAATAGTATATTGTTGTGTTAGGGGTTAGAAAAACTGAAGAAAAGGATACTCTATTTGGTTTAATTTCTTGGATATATTACCTAATAATTTGTCTCCTTCTCACCTAATATTCACAGACCCACCTAATTAGCAACAACTTAAATTAACACAAGATTTCGCTCAAGGCTTTTAAGTATTTATTTGCAATTTCTTTTCAATACCATACACGAAAACATTTGTAATATTTTAAAAAAACTATTTACTACTTATTGTACTTTTACTGAAAATGTTAAGGACTTAAATTTTAAATCCAAGTTTAATTCGTTCCACAGTGCAATGAGCCAAATGATTTAATTGTCATTTTCTACGTGTCATTTTCTCTCTTTCATTATTATTATTTAAAATATGACACGTGGTAATATGGGGTGACGTAGCAGTAATGTGTCATGTCACGTCGTTAAAATATGGTATGTATGAGAGAGGGTGTGCCACATAAGTATGTCACGTCATCATTTAACGGCAAAAGTTAACGGTATTACGCTCGATGATCAAAATCAACCCACAAAAAAAACTTTGAAGATCAACATTAAACTTTTGAAACATTGAGGACCAATATTAAACCTCATGTAAACATTAAGGACCAAAATAATACTTTAGCCAAAAAAAATCTATGAGAAAAACTTCAAAGGCTAAAGAGCTAAGCTAAATTGTGCATGAATGAGCCATGATAGCGATTTTTAGTGGGGGCCAAAACTCCACGATATTGGTCAGTGATGAAGAAGAATTAAAAAGCGAAAAAAATTTACATCAAATTTTTTATATCTTTGTCATAAAATTTTTAAATTATAAACTTTATTTATATTCTTTGATCTCTTTTATGATTGATTATAAAAAATATGGTCTTCTATATTTTCTCTTATTTGTAATTATTGATTATGCAAAATTTTTTTGCCACGTATTAAAAAATTTTATAATAAAGATATAAGAAACCATACCTAAATTTAGTCCATAAGAAATGGAAATGGAAACAGAAACGGAAACGGAATGCGTTTCCTGTGTTTAGTAGTAAAAGTTTGGTAATGAAAATGGAAAGGGAATGTATTAAAATAATCATTTTACCCCTTATATTAAAATAATAAAAAGAAAAGAATATTATAATTGTGTCAAATCAGAGGGATATAATAGATATTTTGTATTTTTTTCTTTTTTTTAATTGATGAAAATGAAAAAGTAAGAAAGTAAGTGGGACCCGGTGAGTCCCACCATTTCCATTTCCATTTTCAATTATATTTCTTGCAAAAAAAACATGTCCTAAATGCTTTAATGGATGCGAGCGGCTATGACACATTCTGAGGTCGTTAAGAAGGACAACCACTATATAGCGCCCCAGCAACTTATGGATCTTAGTAAACAAAAATAGAACTAAAGCTGAAGTTTAGAAAAAAATTTAATTATATTATAAACTTTTTATAAAATCATTTTTTTTAATTTTATCCGATTAATAATTGTTAATATGTACTGATGTAGTTTTGGAACATTTCCCACAAATTAAAGGCTGTATATATATATATTTTTTTTTGGCCAAAAGGCTGTATATCTCATTAACCAACAAAAAAGGGTTATATATCGATCACTGCATTTTAACCACTTTAATTTTGACCATAGAGTAATTAATAATCATGTTCAGAATTATACTACTCTAGACACACACTAATTATGAATATATAGTATACTTCGGATTTGAACGTGGCTTTGGTCATATGCTTTGGTAAGAGTAAGATATTTACATTCATCATGTTTCATGTGCTCTCTTGCGTTTGTTTTTATCGTTTTTTCTCTCTTATTTTTATAGAAAATAGGAAATTAATGTGAATTAAAATAAGTCTGAAATTATTCAACAAAAGAATTATTTTTTTTGAAATTATTATAAAAATGGGTTAAAAAAGAAAACACCAAAAAGATATTTGAAAAAACTACTAATTTAATTCTTAAAAGATACAGATTATTTCAATTTAATCTCTGAAACATTAAAATATTTAATTTAGTTCTTAAAAGATACTTTTTTATTTCAATTTGATCTTTTTATTTTTTTGGTTTATATTATATCAATTGAATATTGTATCATCAGTTATTTAACTTAGAATAAGTATAAAAAAAATTATATATTAACATAACAAACATATTTTTAAAATGAAAACAATTTTTTTTTTAAAAAAAAAGCCTAAAATATTCACAAATCAAACGGTCTTCTAATTTGAAGTGAATTCAACATATTGAACTTAGAAGATGATGGAGAAAGAGACGTGCACTCATAGTATTGAATCAAAGTGATGGAGTTAACGTGGAAAGTGTGCGTTAAAAATAAATTTGTTTTGTATTAAAAATGAATATCAATTTTAGCTTATAAATACGACGTCCATCCACACTGCCATATATGTGAGCAAGCTAGCTAGCTTTACTTTAGTGCCTCTTAAGAACTCCAATCTTCTCCTTTGGCTTTCAGGTAGCTATCCTATTTTCATTTGAAAAACAAACTTTAGTAAAGTTTTTATATCTCTGTCATAAGGTTCTTAGGTTCCTCTAATTATATATTTTATTTATACTCTCACTCTTTTATGATTGGTCATGTAAAATGTGATTTTTTATATTCCTTCTCTACTGTGATTGGTCATTCAAATTAGGGGTGCACACGGTTTGGGTTGGTTCGGGTTAGGGGCGGGTTGGAAAAAAATATCAGCGGGTTGGGTTGGTTCGGGTTTATTAAAAATGCATCAACCAACCCAAACCATTCACTGGCGGTTTGGGTTGGTTAGGGTTGGCGGGCCAGCTCTTTTTTTTCCCTTTCTTTCTTGATTCATTGAGTAGCACTAGTCAAAATTAAAAAAATACTTAATATAAAATAAAATATAGTTTAATAAATTATATTTCATAAACTTTTTAATATCACGTTTCATTCATTTTTTTTCAAATTGATTTGAATTATGATTAATCTAACTAGTTATGATATTGTTATTTGAAGTTTCAATGCATTATGCACATAATATATTTATAATTCACATATGTGGTTGTCTAATTAATTTTATGATTGGAGAAATTTGCGTGTTGGGTAGTGGAATAATAAAAAAATCATAGAAGAATATTTTGAAATTAACCTATAAAAAAAATTTAATCATAAATGTATATAAAAAAATTGAAAAGTAACTTTTGGCGGGTTGGCGGTTTGGTTTGGTTCCGGCGAGCTCAAGATTAATAAAACCGCAACCCGAACCGTCATGATTCGGGCTGCAAAATTTCAACCCGAACCAAACCAACCCAACATAGCGGGTTAGATTGAGTTTGACGGGTTGACGGGCCAACCCGAACCGGTGTTCACCCCTAATTCAAATACTTTTTGCCACGTATATTATTTAGCAAAAAGAACCTTATATAATAAAGAGCCAAAGATATATACGAAGAACTTTACCTAAGTTAATTTAATACTTTTCGTTTAATTTTACGTTAATTCCTTCCCTTCTCTTCCCTTCACTCCATTCCCAGCCAAACATACCTAAATGATCTAGGGATGATGAAGAGACTCAAACTCCATAATGTCATCAATCTTTATATATATACTTTTTTTTTTTTTTACCAGCGATCAATGTGTTCTTAATTTCTAGTTGTCACCCATAATTATTTTTCTCTCTTAATTAGTAAGGACTGATTAAATTAAATTTAATCAACCAATCTTCCAAATTTACACATTAATAAACTAGTTGAGCTGTTAATGAGTAATATATATATATATATATATATATATATATATATATATATATATATATATATATAATGACAATTTACTTTTACACATGAATCAGCCAAATGGTTTTTTTTAATATATAAAATAATTTGCACTTTGAGAAGAGTTGAACTCCTAAATTTAGAAAGAGTTTATTTTTAATATTTTTATTATCAAACTTTTCAATTAAAATAAAATACATGGAAAAAAAACTATCCAAATATTATTGAATTATTTTGGGAAGTAACGCAAGTAATTAACTGTGCATGCTTTTAATATTTTTGATGAGTTTAATTATATGCAGAGTTAATTTTCAGGTGTAGTGTAGTGGCTATGGCAAATAAGAAGTCACCCGAGGTAGCCATCGAGGAACTGAAGGAACTTCTCAGGTTAATTAATGAACATCCTCATTTATTAAAACAAAATATACCCTCTTAATTAAATAACTAATATATGCATCTCATTTAAAACTATAATAATAATAATGTATAATAATATAACTTAATTAATGGTTGCAGAGAAAAGGAAGAAGAAGTGAAAGAGGCAGTGGGTGAAAAGATCGAGAAGCTAATAGCAGAGCTGAAGGGAAGTCATCTTCATCATCATCATCACTCTGCTGTAGATCGTATCATAACTGGCTTTACTCACTTCAAGTTCAACATCTTCGAGTAATACATACATATAATTAAATTAAATTAACCTATAAAGTAATTAATTATATTATTAATTATTAACTTTCAACTCATGCATGGCAGCAAGAACCCAGATCTCTTTCACGAAGTTGCCCAAGGCCAAAGCCCCAAGGTGTGATTAATTAATGAATTAATTGTGGCTTGATTTATTATTAATAATGTGATTATATAAATAATGTGTGTATGATGGTGGGTGCATGGGGGGTAGTATCTGGTGTTTGCATGCTCAGACTCACGAGTGAGTCCCACAATGATACTCAACTTCCAACCTGGAGAAGCATTCATGGTTCGCAATATTGCTAATATGGTTCCTCCTTTTGATCAGGTCTCTATAATTACTTCATTATATATATATATATATATATATAATTACTACCTTAATTTTTCATAATTAGTGAAATTCAATTAATTATATGTATCTATATGTTCCTCAGGTGAGGTACACTGGAGTGGGTGCAATTCTTGAATATGGTATCACAGCTCTCAAGGTATATATATATATATTATGATAGTTTTCAAATATTATGGTATATCATCTTTAATTTGCATTAGAGAATCTTTATAACAAAAATATTTTTTAAAAAGGTTAGATAACTTGAATCCTTTTGAAATTTACAGATACCAAACATTGTGGTAATTGGACATAGCCGATGTGGGGGAATCCAAAGGCTTATGACCCATCCAGAGGACGGTTCTCACCCCTTGTAAGACCCATTAATTAATTTCACTTTCTTAATTAATTAATTAGGAAATTAATTACAACCTAACATTTTTATTAATTATCATATATGTGCAGTGACTTCATAGATGAGTGGATGAAAATTGGTTTGCCCGCCAAAGCCAAGGTGATGAGAGAACATCCTAACGAACACATTGACGTTCAATGCCAACACTGCGAGAAGGTTAATTAATTAATGTTAATTAAATCCAATTAAACTATTAATTAATTATGAACGAATTAATTAAATTAATATATGAAAGTGCAGGAATCGGTGAATAACTCGTTGGTGAACTTGCAATCATATCCATATGTTCGTAGCAGAATTAAGAACAACAGCTTATCACTTTTGGGTGGTTACTATGACTTTGTGAATGGAAAGTTTTTGCTTTGGGACTACAATTCTCACATTACACCTCCCATTACCATTCCTCCTCAAATCACCCCACCTCACAACGCATGTTAATTAACCTATATATATATATATATATATATAGACACAACATTATATGTGAAATTATTTAAATAAATTTGTGTCTATATTTATTAATTATGTTTTATGTGGCTTTTAGTATCTATATGTGTATGAAAATATAGTATGTAATATTTGACGACACGACGTCGTCCCAATGTGTGTTGCCTAAGGCTTTCCCTTAGTACTTTCTAGAAATATTAAATAAAATTGCCCTCCTTAATTTTGTTGGAAAGTAAGGAGGAAATGAATTTGGAAGATATGAAAGCGTGATGAAAGAAGGGAACTTCAATATAAATATATATATATATATATATATATATATATATATATATATATATAGCGTATTGGTATGAATGCCTTTAATTTTCTTGTACTTGCTTTTTATTTTTTACCAATTTTTCAAGCTTTACGTTCAAAGATTGATCAATTTCCCAAAATCAATGACGTCATCACTTGAATTTTATATCAGCCGCCCACAAGCCTTTAATTTCCAAAACACATTTTGAATGGATACTTAGCTTGTTCTAATTCATTTTCTGCTTAATTATTTTACTAAAATTATGGATACTTGCTTTCATTATTCATCTCTCCTCTCTCTCTCTCTCTACTTATCTTAATTGGAGATATATCTATATGAATATTCTATATATTCAAAAACTTGTCCTTCATTAGTTGCACCTTTTAATTTTAGCCCTGTAACCAAGTCACATATACAATTTACGCCATATAATACAAATTTTAAATCCAAAAAAGTTCTATTTGTCAATAAAACTTCACTAAAAAAATAAATACACAAAATAAAATGAACAAACTCTAATTATCAAATCTAAATCGATGTAGCAATTGATTATTAAACTTTCACAAGAAAATACTACAAAACTAAGTAGATCTAGAAAAAAACTACCACCACAATAGAGAGACAAAAGATCTATCTTATTTGTAAAATAAATAAAAAAAGAAGATGAAAAATTAGAAGGGGTTGCCAAAAAAAAAGAAGAAGAAAACCTTAGGTAACAACCCTTCTTAATTGCTAGATCTAGAGAAAACCCTAGTGGTGTGAATAATATATTGTATCATTTCTCAAATGGATATGATGCACTAATTTTTACTTTTTGGCAAAATACTAATTTACAGTTTTTTCACATCAAAAGTGACTTTGTATAAATTGGATCTTTATAAGGCCCAATTCGAATTTATAAGGGTCCAATCCGTTTCAATTGGATGGACTAATTTGCTGAAGCCCAAAGTCCATCACCAAGGACTCCACCTTTGTTTTTCCTTGCTATTTAATTGGATTTTCATTTTTTTTCATTTTCAATAGAAAATTTGTTGAATTATTAAATTTAAATTCCTTAAAATTTGATAAAAGTTAAGCTCCCGCCATAATCTCAATCATGATTACATTTATGTTGTATGATTTAGGCTTTTGGTCTTAACCGTTAAAATGTTCAATCACAATATGCAATTTTGGTTATAGTGTGGGTTGAATTTTTATGCTAGTTTTTTTTTTTAGCTTCAGATAAAAACTACAAATAATACTTTAGTTCTAGTTGATTTGATTAGATGACAAGAAGAATTTATCTTAGAAGATTAATTTGTTATGGAGAAGTAAGTATTATCTTATGGAGACGCATGGAGGTCAAATATCACACTCTAAACTACATGGAGCACATTAATATTAAGCTAAATCACAGGGTGGTTAAGTGTCGAATTTTAAAACGGGAGCAATTTAGGCCAAATCACGGGGAGACAAACTATAATTTACCCTAAAATTAATATCAAAATTAATTCGTTCCACAATATATTCAATGAGCCAGTTTACATATGAAGAGACAATTTTAAGAACTTTAAGAAATCTCAATTTTAAATTATTATAGTTCGTACCACTTATCCAAGTTGAGAGTGGATCATTTGTAATTAAATGGTAGAATTAGTAGTGGAATTAATTAAGAAAGAGATAGAATGGAAAAAAAAATTTCTTTTCTTAATTATTTTTATCTCTCTTTAATTTGTTCTTCTCTTTCTCTTCCTACTCAACTATTAACTCCACCATCTAACTACAAAAATTCCCCTCAATCTCATCCACCACTCTTCGGAGAGATAGCCAAAGGAAAATAATGCAAACTTGCATTTAAAAAAAAAATCCCATCTCCATTCCATAAATGAATAGCATGACTGCCCATATACATGAATTATTAATTTTCAAATTGTCAAAAAAATAAATTAAGTTCCACTCATTTATTAAATAAACAAGCTTCATATCAAACATGCATGTATATTAAATAAATTTAATCAATTGAATTATTTAATGACTCAAACTCAAAATTTTAATGTGATTCATTACAAATCAATATTACAGCTGTTATGGAATCTTCTAACAAATTAAATACAGAAAAAAAAAATCTTCAGCTATAATTAAAAAATTAAGCTTAATCAACATGTATTTATTAAATAAAATTAATTAATGACTTAATCTAAAAAATTAATCTAATATACATTTAGTTACTAAGGACTTGAATTAACAATTGAATTTATTAGATAGGAACCCAAAATCTAATTTATTTGAATTAACAATTGAATTTATTACTTATTCATCAGTTAAAACAAATATTAATCTAATAAAGAAGTTAATCCTAAATCCTAATTCATACGGATTCCAACAATTAGTAGAAAATTAAAGCTCACAATCATATAATAATTAGTATAGACATCCACTAGATTATATCTAAATAAGAAGGTCAAAAGTTCATTTTGGTCCTCTATGTTTCATTCAAGTTTTAAATTAGTCCTTTATGTTTCAAAAGTTTTAAATTAATCCTTTATGTTTTTCAGAAGTTCTAAATTGGTCCTTCCATCCAAATCCATCGATTTCTTAAGTTAACTGTTGACGTGACGTGCCGAGGTGGACACATAATCTCTCCTACGTGTATCAAATAGCTGACGTGGCCTTAGACACACCAAAGACACCCAAACGGCGTCGTTTAAGCCAAAAATAAAACCATACTGAGAGGACCAATATGAAATTCTAATGAAACATAAAGGACTAATATAAAACTTTAATGAAACATAAAAGACCAATATAGAACTTCAGTGAAATATAAAGGACCAATATAAACTTTAATGAAACCTGAAGGACAAATATAAAACTTTTGAGAAACATAAAGGAACAATATAAAACTTTTGAAAGATAAAGGACTAATTTAAAACTTGAATAAAACATAAAGGACCAAAATAGGCATTTGAGCAAATAAGAATAGCTGGGATTCAAACGTTTTGATCGAACGTGGACTCGGTCATAATATGCTTTGGGAGGGAGAAAGATTATCTTAATTTTTACATTCATATATATATATGCATGTGGTCTTTAATTAATTAGTTTTTTGTTGAGTAATCTTCTGGTGAATTCAACATCTATACAAGATGATCGTGAAAGAAACGTGCAATTAATTAATTAACCTACATGTTTTCATTTTTTTCAAACTTGTTATCACACAATCATGGGATCGACCTTAGAGTTATCCACGTGCAAAGTGTGTGTTGAAAATAATTAAAAATTGTTTTGTAATAAAATTAATATTAATTTTGGGTTATAAATAGGAGGTGCATATGCACACTGCAATATGTGCTTGTTTGGGTTTTCCTAGTACTCCATTTTTCTTCTGCCCTCCGGGTACCTATCTCATCTATTCTATATATATTACTCTCTCTCTCTCTCTCTCTCTTTTGTTTTTATTTTTCTTTATGCCGCTAACTTTATGAAATTGATGAAAGACAAAAAAATTCTACTTTGGATTGGTCCCTAATATCTGCTCAATCTTGATTTAATTTGGTCTCTCACGTTTGCGATTGATATCAATTTTGTCCATAATGTTTGCTCAATTTTTCAATGTGGTATTTCACGCTTGCAATTCATATCAATTTGGCCCATGCATCCATTATCCAATTTACTTAACAAAATTGAAGGGTAATCGGTAAAGAAGGAAATGTGAGGGACCAAATTGGTACCAATTGCAAACGTACGTGATGGATCAAATTGAAATTGAGCAAACATTAGGAAGAAATTGAGAATTTGAATAAATATTAGAGACCAAATTTAAAAAGGTACTAAATGTTACGGATTAATTAAAATAGAATTTGCCATTGATGAAACTTGATAGAGATTGTTAATTGAGTTTTTTTCTTTTGGAGATATGTGTAAAGTATTTTTCTTTTTAATTTAATTATTAGATTACTATACATGCATATCGATCTCTTATTTGGATTAAAAAAAATGAAGTTGGGTTTCTAAATTTTGGAGAACAAAAAGTAAGGATTGTGTGATAATGTCCCTCCTTAATTAATCCTTAAATCCTCTCCTTCGTTAAATTCCAAACAAGTGGAGGTAAAGTCATCATGATTTATTTGTTCACTACTTTTTCATTCTCAATCAAACAAATGTTAAAATTACTGTATTCGACAGTAAACACATTAATTTTAACATTTAAAAAGAAACCTAGCTACATGATATTTACTGGTGGAGATCGAGACTCTAACTCTTAAAAGGATGACCTCTGCAAATTAAAATGTCAGTCATCTATAATTCTTGATATACATCCTAATTATTTTCTACCAGCAAAGTGTGTTCTTAATTATATATTTCTAGTTGTCACTCATTAGTTTTTCTATTATATATGCATGTATATATACTATCGATTTTTTTAATTAAAATAAAACCTTTTTTTAAATAAAAGGGTCGATCCAATCAAGATAATAAGTTTAAAAAGAAGTATATAGGTCAAAACTCCAAATTGATCCCTTATGTTTGCACGAAGTTTCATATTTGTCCTTTATGTTTCAAAAAGTTTAAATTAGTCCTTTAAGTTTGCAAGAAGTTTCAAATTGGTCATTCCGTCCAAGTTCGTTTATTTCTTCTGTTAAGTGCTGTGCTGACATGACGTGCTGACGTGGACATATCATCTCTCTTACATGTCCATTTAAGCTAACGTGTCATGCCACGTCATCATCTACGATCATATGTGATGATGTGGTAATGACGTGACACTGATGTGGCATGACATGTTACCTTAGATGGACACGTCAACACGCCACGCTAGCACTTAACTTGAGAAATTGACGGAAGTGGACGGAATGACCAATTTAGAACTTCTTGCAAACATACAGGACCAATATGAAACTTCATGCAAATTACATAATGGACCAATCTGAGATTTTGACCAAGTATATATATATCCAAAAATGATTGAAAATTCACGTTTAGGTAAGTGTAGTGATGCATTTAATAATTTTGATGAGTTTGTGTAGAGTTAATTTTGAGGTGTAGCTATGGGAAATAAGAAGTCACCCGAGGTGGCCATCGAAGAACTGAAGGAGCTTCTCAGGTTAATTATTGAATACCTACCCTCTTCCTAAAATTATTTGAGCTTGGGCTTCAAAATACATATATATATATATATATATTAAAACTTATAATTAAGTTAATGGTTACAGAGAAAAAGAAGAATTGAGAGATGTAATAGCTGAAAAGATCGAGAAGCTTGTAGAAGAATTGGAGGGAAGGCATCCGCATCCACATGATCCTGCTCTACACCGGATCATAACTGGCTTTACTCACTTCAAGTTCAACGTTTTCGAGTAATATATATAATTAACCTATATTTAATTATATATTATTAATTAGTGCTTATCTTTTATTTTCTTAAATAATTAATTTGGAACTCATGCAAGTTTCTTTTGACTTTGTATATATCTCGCTAAATAATTAATGGCAGCAAGAACCCAGATCTGTTTGACGAACTTGCCGAACGCCAAAACCCCAAGGTGTGATTGATATATATATTGATTAATTAATGAATTAATTGTGGCTTGATTTATTATTAATAATGTGATTATATAAATAATGTGTGTATGATGGTGGGTGCATGGGGGGTAGTATCTGGTGTTTGCATGCTCAGACTCACGAGTGAGTCCCACTATGATTCTCAACTTACAACCTGGAGAAGCATTCATGGTTCGCAATATTGCTAATATGGTTCCTCCTTTCGATCAGGTTGATCTCTTTTATTTATATATATTACTAACTTAATTTTAGAATTAGTGAAATTAAATTAGTTATATATATATATTCCTCATCAGGTGAGGCACACAGGAGTGGGTGCAGTCCTTGAATATGGTATCGCTACTCTCGAGGTATGATTATATATTTGTATCATATAATTTGGTTAAGTTTTTTTTTCAATTAATTAGAGAATTAAGAAATTATTTTTATTAATTTTTTTATCAATTTTAAGAAAATAAATTTTCTTTCAATCAAGATAAAGTATGAAAGTTGCACCGTTGTTGACAGATACCAAACATTGTGGTGATTGGACATAGTAAGTGTGGGGGAATCAAAAGGCTTATGAACAAACCAGAGGACGGTTCTGATTCCAAGTAAGACTTTTTGGATTTATTTAATTGCTTGGCAAAATATTTAATTAAATCCTAACATTATTTGTATTTATATTGAAACTTTGATTCTCTTCTCAGTGACTTCATAGATGAATGGATGAAAACTGGTTTGGCCGCGAAAGCCAAGGTCCTCAGAGAGCATCCTCATGAAAACATCGACGTTAAATGCCAACTCTGCGAGAAGGTTAATTAATTAATTACTTAATGTTAATTAACTCCATTTTACCAATTAAATTATTGATAAATAAAAATAATGCAGGAATCGGTGAATAACTCGTTGGTGAACTTGCAGTCATATCCATATGTTCGGGCCGGAATTAAGAACAACAAGTTGTCACTTTTGGGTGGTTACTATGATTTTGTGAAGGGAAAGTTTTTGCTTTGGAAATACAATTCTCACGTTACACATCCTATTGTCATACCAACCGGTCCCGGTCCGGTCATCCCTGATCCGGTTTTCCCCATCATCCCTGCTCCTCCTGAACCGCTTCACCCGACCTCTTAATTCCTATGATTCCCTCCAATTTACATATTTTGACGTGAAAAAATAATATAATATTAACATATTAAAAGAAGAAGAAGACAAAGTATGTTAATTGTTTAAGTAAATTTGTGTTTATTTTGTTTTTAAAGCAGGGTATGACTATGAGTATCTACTCTGGTTTCTGTTTTTTAGTTTTATGTGGCTTTTACTCTTTAGCTATGAAAGTACAATGTATTGGACGGCTTGTCCCAATGTGTGGCTTTGCCTTTGTACTTTTGGAAAATATTAAATAAAATTGCTCCCTTTCTTCGTTAAATTTCTTGTTTATGGACCATAATCCACTCATTTTTAAAATCAAGGACATGAGTGGAAATAATTAAGAGGAATTGAGACCAGATTCTTAGCATTATTGGGTAAATTATCTGATTGTTATAGGTTGACTTGGAAACGATCAAGAGGAGAGGAGAAGCATATATGCCGAAAGCATACTTGAATTAACACATAATTAAGAGATACAAAGATAAAAATTCAGTACTTCTAGAGTAATGAACTACAATACATTCTTCCAATTATTTAGTACTATTTTACGGATAAAAGGTCAATGGTACCGTACCATTAAAGTTCAGTACATCCCTCCAATCATGTAGAGCCATTTGTTAATATTAATATAAATTCATATTAATAAGGACCCACCTTGAATGATTTAAAAACCAAATTGGAGGGATGTACTGAAGTTCAGTACTACCGTACCACTGAATATCTACTCCTATTTTACAATATTAATAAGGACCTACACTAATAAAAATTCACTTTGAATAAATTAGAAACCAAATAATTAAAAGAATATATTAAAGTTCAGTATTTTAGTAATACTAAATATCCTCTCCAGAAGCAGATAATAATGGAGCTAGCACATTTTTCTTTGTTAATTAAGTCAGAGATCTACATATTTAGAGATATCAGCAAACAAACAAGTGGTATATTCATAATACCAGAAATACTTTACATCATATAATACAAGGTTAATTAATATAGCTTTAAATAATATATCACCACAAATCATTACACTCAAAATCATCTGAGTCATTTCATTTTAGTTACAGCAGAAATTAATTACACTGCACAACCATCTCTTCAACTTGTTCTATTTCGTTCGGTTCTTCCATATCAAAGAGTTTTTCATTTCCTGTAAAACCAATGTGTCTCTCTATATATGTAATGTAATGTGTGTCCTAGCTACCCATCCTCATTACAAGGTTATTTAATCCACCGACATTGGAATCAAGAAGATGCTCAAGAGACATTGATTTTCTATTCCTCACTCTTCCTGCTTCCTTCAACAACTCACTCAACCTTCTCTTCTCATCATACACATCAGGATTTGCAGTCCCAAGCTTCTCCTCTCTTAATCCCACCACATACTCCAGAATTTCAATCGCGTCGTCCAGCCTGAAATTCAAAAAGATCGAACCGAAATCATATCGTGGATAATCTAATTCAACACTAAAAGATGAATTAACTGAATATATATAGATATAGATATATATATATATATACCTGCCAATTGCATCATATGTACCAGCTAGATTGCTGTATACTCCAAGTGTTTCAGGGTGATATGGTCCATATTCTTGTTCCAAAATAGTCTTTGCTTCTTCAAACAATTCTGCAGCCTCACTTAGCGAGTAGCGTTGAACACAAGCAAGTCCCATTTGGTTAAGGGCAATACCGAAGAAGGCCGATTTCTTCTCTCCAATCGCGCGAAGCTTCGAGATAGCACTCTTGAAAGTGTTGTAAGATTCAGAGTAGTTTCCCAAAATGTAGTACAAAACCCCCATCTGAGCTTCTATTCCTGCTATTGTGCTTTGCTGGCCAGGTGCATTGTTATACAAAACCAGTGCCTTTTGCAGTAAATTTAGAGCTTGTTCGTGGTCCTCCATCGATTCATAGATAGCTGCAATGTCCGCAAAACCACTGGCAATATCCTCGGGAGGGACCCCAGGAAGAGGCTTTTCATAGAGTCTAAGAGCATTCTCACAGTGAGATTTGGATTCCTTAATTTTCCCTGTCCTTTTAAACAAGTCAGCGAGACGAACGAACACTAAACCGACAGCAGGATGATTCTCTCCTTTGGTGGACTTGAAAACCGTAAGGGCTTTCTGGTACGCAAAGATGGCCTCATCGTATCGAGACAAAGATAAGTAAGTGTCTCCAATGCTGCAATCAACAGATGCCACTTCCACTTCCTGCCCATTTGCTACCATTGCCATGCTTGCTAGAACAAGATGCTCTAGAGCTGCTTCATGTTTTCCATTTGTTTCACATATAAGTCCCATGAGCCTCCTATCAGCAGCCTCTTCAAGAGATGGAGGTGAATCATTTGCTCTATGAGTTTCCAAAGCCATTTGGCATAGCCTCTCAGCTTCATCAAATTGCAATGCTTGAACATAAGCTTCAGCAAGATACCTACAAGTTTCACCAACTCTTGGATCTGTTTCTCCCAAAACCTGTCTCTGGACTTCAAGGCCTTGGTTGTAGCACTTGATTGAATTCTCAAGCTGTCCCAGCATTGCATAGGTGTCACCGAGTTGCATAAGACCGGCGAATTTACCAAGGGCATGATCTTGGCCTTCCTCAAGAACAGGAATCTCAATCGATCGCTTGAGAATTGGAATAGCATCGTTGTATTGGCCCAAGCTGCAATGTATTGATGCAGTGACATGTAAACACATAACAAGCTCCAAGCTTGGTTTCTCATTGGCATACTTCTCGAACACTTTCGTTGCTCGAAGAGCTAATTCAAGAGCCTTCTGTGGATTTTCCCCAGAGGAAAGTAGATCCATTGCTTGCTTTAGTAAACTCGGTCCCATCTCGGGTTTATCTGATGTTGGTTCGGCCGAAGAATTCTTGGCACGATTTTGTGAAGTTGTTGACCTCCCAGAAGGAGAATTCTGTGGTTTCTTCACACTAGTAGTAGCACTAACTCCTGTGTTGTGTTTTGTCAAAGCCTTGTCATTGTTCTTTCTCTCAATGGGAGGAGGCTTTGAAGGAAGAGTTTTGGCTTTTGGTCTTGGTTTTGACAATGTCTTAGGTTGTTGTTGCAACTTTGAATTGGAGGATGCTTTGTTTGGTTTCTCAACAGAACCAGAACTTGTTGTACTTGCACTAGTTGCAGCAGGTTGAATCTCATCCACATTTTCCAACTTCTTACCATTTGATGAACTACCACCACCCTTTCTAGAAGAAGATGTTGCTTCAGGCTTTTCCTCCATTTCCTCTTCCATTATCTCCACCTCCCTCATCGACCCTCCCACCAGATGACGCAACTCTGAATCAATCCTAGACTCATCACCATCAGATCCAAAGCTTTGCCTTGAAGGTGACTGATCAGAACTCTGCATGTCACACACATTTTCATAAAGCTGCTCAATGGAGACACCATCAACACCGAAATCTTCCGGTCCTTCCCTTTCGTGGTTTTCGGGCTTGACCATAATTGAGGCTTCCTTAGAGGGAGAAGGATCCATCACATTCCTTTCATTTTCTTCCCTCTTATCATCATCATCATTGACTCCTCCTCCTCCTCCATTTGCAACAACTCCCGGCATCTTTAATTCCTTGAGGAACCAAAGCCACCGGGACAACCAATATCAAACAAATAATCTATAAAAAGTAAAAACACTAATCACAATAGATCCAATCCAACCAACACAAATTCAGCAATCACCCCCCACACAAAGCACTCATTTTAAGAAAAATTTCAAGTCAAACTAAAGGGGGAAAGGAAAACCAATCTTTTTACCATGGAATTTACAATCATTCAGTTCTTCAAAAGCAGAAAGCATAAGATTAATAAAGCCAAAAGCCATGATTGGAAAAGACAAAGTTCTCCATAATCTTTTGCATGTTCTATTATTCTCCTATCTAGGACAATCACTCACAGGTCAGCCATTGGATCTCCCAGAATAAATATGAAATAACAAACCTGAAACTCAATTGATTATAAAACATAGAAAGCCACAAACGCCATAGGATAGTTTTAAAAAGGAAAAATCTCCGCACAACTATAAATACGATAATAGAACAGAAAGGGGGTGTTTTCGCCATGTTTGGATGAGAGAGAAGTGAATGAATTAAAAAACAGAACAGAGAAATTGGAAACAGAAGCGACGAAATAGGAAGCCGTAGATACATACATACCTTAAAAAAATTCAACCATGAAGATGAACACCAAAAGGGCTCTGAGAGAGAAAGAGATAGAGAATGAAATTGGGATGTGTATATATATATATATAGAAAAAGAGTGAGATAAAGAAAAATTCTACCTTTTGGGTGTGAAAGTATATATGGGGCAGAGGCGACGAATGAATGAATGAAACAGAGAGGGGAGGATGGACGGTTTAAGAGAAAGAAGGAAAGAAGGGTGGGAGGGGCAAAACGGGGAATTCGATAATAGTGAGGACTGAAATGAGAATTGAGAAATGTTTTTTTTTTAAAATTAAAAAGGTGATTTTTAATTTTGAAATTTACAGAGTTGGAATGTCAGAAAGAGAATGCGACTTCTCTCCTAACTGTGCGGGGACTGCAGCAACTGCCGATGTTCATTCTGTCTGTTTTTGGTCTTTGTCAATGAACACGCACTGGCACCATGCCACGTGGCACCGCCATGCGTAAGGACAATTATGCCACTGGTAAATGTGTAAAGACAAATCAGGATTTTTGATAATTTTATAGGCTAAAGTATTATTTTGTTCTTCAATGTTTGCATGAACTTTAATATTGGTCCTCAAAGTTTTTTTTTTTGTCGATTTTGGTCTTCGAGTATAACACCGTTTACTTTTGCCTAATGACGTGTCATGCTTATGTGGTACACCTTCTTTCTTACGTGTTATATTTTAATGACGTGACATGACACATCACTGCCACTGAGATGAAGATGAAGGAGAGAAGATGATGATGTGACAATGTGGGGTGACGTGGCTGTGATGTGTAGTTTTTATTTTTTGTCGATCGATTTTTGAGATACTACCTCGATTAATATGAACATAACCTGCATCGTGCATCTGATTATGATGAGAAAGTTTTTCAATAAGAATAATTATATTCACAAAGTCTTGAATTTGAGATTTTGTTTAAGTGATATTAGCTTATTAATTAGACCAACTCCTCATTAATCTTTATATAATTAATCTTAATGAAATTATATATTAAATGATCAAGAGTTTAAATCAATTATATGAAATATCACATAAAATTACTTTAGGTTATCTGGACGATTTTTTGGGCACACTTTTAAATTTGTTCTTCAAAGCATTGATTTGTGTTTGAAAAATTGGGATAAGTAAGAATGTGTTCATAGTACTTCATATCTATCTATGAGTGAGATACGCACACATAGTCACACTCATCAAGTTTTCCTTTGATTGTTAATAGTTTAAACCTCAGCTTTTTAGCTGTTTCTGGTTGTAATATTGTCAAAAGACATGATGACAGGAAAAAGACATAAGATATAAAATAAGAATAAATGAAAAGTGGATTATTAAGAAAATTATAATTAACTTATAATTGCATCAGTTCCAGTTTAATTAATTAATTAATTAATTGTGAGTTATTTGTTATTTTGGACAATGAAGGATACTTAATTACCACGATTTTCTTACACACATATACCCTTAACAAAAATAATCTTTAAATTTAATAACTTTTAAAACTATTCACAAATATATATCGCTTTAATTATAGTGTCAGAAACTCGCCATCAATGATAAAAATTAACTGAAAAATCTTTCAAGTAATTGTCATCATTGATAGCGATTATAAAGTCACACAGCCAATCTTATAATCGCCATCAATGAGGGCGATTATTACGAAGCGATGGAGCTTAAATCAATTATGCAAGATTTTGCTGGTAATTGCCGTCATCGATGACGAGTTTTTGACGCTAAAGTGAAAGTGGTATATATTTGTGAGTATTTTTAAAGATTGTTAAATTTGAAGATTATTTTAAAAATTTTTAAAATATAATATAAAATAGTTATTATTATATTTTAAAATAATTACTAATTATTTTTTAATTTCTCTTTCACTATTTTTTTGTTGCTCACTCAATTTTCAAGGTTTTACCCCGACTTATAATCCGGACTCGATCTGGATCATGCACCTGGTTATAATGGGTGAGTCTCTTAACAGAAATACCTCCATTCACAAGATCTCGAACTTAAAACCTTTACTTAAGCAATACTAAGTCGTCTATCACTTAAACCAACTCCGGGTTGATTCTTTTACTATTTTTTTAATTACCAATTATCTAATATCTATTATTTCTATGTCTATTACCTATCTTCTTTAATTATATAGTTTATTTTATATTTTTTATTATTAAATAATCATTTTGTGACACTCATTAAGTATCAAAAAATCTAACAACTATATGTTTAATATATATATATATAGCTAGCCCAAGCTATATATATTGGCCATATATCTTTTCATGTGAATGATTCATTCTTAATTCGCCCAAATAGGATATTAGTTATTGGAATGAGTTGGACTATGATGTGAAGTGCTAACATCAGTTGTAGAATTTGATTATTTGCAGCAAGTTTCAACCAATAATTAACGTTAATTAGATCGCATGTATATATATAGAGAGAGAGAGATCAATTACTTGGGAATATTTTTCAAATACAATTAATTAAACCACCTTAATTATTATAGTTCATATATATCCCACTCTAAACTCACCAATTTCTTCCTCATCCATCACTTTTGTCAAATTATCTTTCATGTATAAATATATATATATATATATATATATATATATATATATATATATATCAGACAACAATACATATATACATTTTCATATATAGTTAAAAGCTTCATATATATAGACAAGAGAAGACATTTTCAAAGAAGATAAAACAAATTAACCTCTCAAAATTAAATAGAGAAAGAAAAAAAAACGGAAAATCATGAAGGGTTTAACCGCAGAGTAACCATATATATATATAGACAATATGGTATATGCGTGTATATAAAAATTTCCTAATCTTGGGAAGCAAGACTAAGGAGATATTCAGTGGTATGATAGTATTGAACTTCAGTACATTCCTCCAATCAGTTGGCCCATAAACCATTCAAGGTGAGTACTTATTAATGTGAATTTCTATTAATATTAACAAATGGCTCTACATAATGATTGAAGGGATGTACCGAACTTCAATAGTACAGTAATATTGAACTTTTATCGGGCAAGACTTTTGGGAAAGTTAATAGGAGTAGTAAATGATGTTAGAAACTAGTACAAAAGTGTGTCTGTATATATATATATATATGAATATTAAGATGTAGAATGTAAATGTGTAACTATAGATATCCCCTTGCATAATAGTTACAGGAGATGCTGAGACGAGTTGATATAGTACATTGGTATGATTTTGAAATTATGGTTATAATAAATGTGGATAATATTCAATATATATGGACCCAAAATTAATATATTTGATCACTATACGTGCAGGTAAATCAATTAAATTAATATATATCTATATATTTATATATAGTTTATGTAATCTAAATAGATGGAAGTGAAGTCTTTATAATGACATTTGTGAGGGTTATTGAGTAATGAAGTTAGGTTAGGGGTTGGGTTGTCAAAGTCATGATGAGGTATATATATTGATGATCAAGTATATACATAATACTGATCAGATTTTTTTGAGACAACTTAATTGTTTTGAATTGAGTAAAAAGATGAACAAGTTAAAAATAATTGTTATACTATTTATTTAACAAGTGTCTTAAAATATTATTTAAGATTTTTTTTTATTGGTTCATATAAAAAATTTATTGTGAAAAATCAATATTGTAAGATTCTTTAATTTATTAGTTGAAAATAATCCTTAAAAACGGATCGTATGGAAAACTCATATAATGGGTGAGTTTATAATGCAACTTGTTGCATGCATGCAATGCAATTTCGGTCGATAAGATTGTGACATGTGAGAAATTGGAGAATGGATCCAGTGCTTGGCTCTTTTATGCATTAGTATGCTAGACCGGTTTTTTTTCATAGTTTTCTTCACTTTTTTTATTTAAATTTGAGAAATTATAAACTTTTTCTAAAGAATGTCTAAAGTATGAAAGATATAGATACAAAAAAATTAAAAACTTCATGTAAATCGAGATTTACTATGAGTGGATTAAGAACTAACTTTTTAGTCCCTAATAAAGGTGGTCCCTAAACCATTCACGGTAGATCCTTATTTGTGTAGAATTTTTTATTTTTTTTGTGTTTATAATTATTGTTCTTTATAAAAAGTTTACAATTTTTTAAGTTTAAATAAAAAAAGTGAAGAAAACTATGAAAAAAAGCCGACCTAGCATACTAATGTATAGAATAGCCAAGCACTAGATCCATTCTCGAGAAATTGCATTGCATCTCAAGTCATATACCCACATGTCACAATCTTATTGACTAAAATTACATTGTATGCATGCAATAAGTTGAATCATAGATCCATAAGCATTTGCAAAAAGAAAAATAAAAATAAAAAAAATGAAAAAGGGAAATGGAGGCAATTAAAGAGAGAGGAAGCAAGTGGGTAGGGAGTGTCCACTTGTGGGGAATGGGCATTCAGTGAAGACTGCGATAGAGCATGTGATACCGAATAATTAGGGTACCTCATCTTCTCAACATATATATATATATACCTACTACATTTATATATATATTTCCCATATCTATTATTCTATTATATATATAAATAATTATTTTTTTATTTTATCAATATCTTTTAGATTTAGTTAAATTATATTGATTTTTAAGTTTTAAAAAATACAATTATCCCCTTTTAATTTATTTTTATTATACAGAACAATAAACTTACTGGGATTGTTTTTGTCAATATTTATATACCATTACCAAATTAAAAATTATCTTACCACCAATTTTACCACTAACATTAAAGATTATGTCAAAAATATTTTAATGTGAATCATAATAATTAAATTAATAAATTATGTTAATTGACCATTATATTGATTATTAATAAATGACATTAATTAATTCGAGTTAAAATTGATTTTTTTCAATGCTAAAGTCATATTTTTTTATAGTAAATTTGTGTATTACTATATACCAAACTTCAAAAGTAACCAAGCTCATTTTTTAAATACAAAAAAAAATACTAAATATAATTTACTAAGAGTTTAAAATTTTTAATTTTTTTAAAATTTCAAAAGATATATATCGGACACTTTTTTTAAAAATCTTGTTTATTGCAATTGTCATTCATATGTGGATTAACTGCAGTTGATGAATGAAAACCATGTTTGCATAATATTCCACCGGCCACCTTAGCCAAAAAATTACAATAAGATGCATTATATATGTGTGTGTATATATATATTAAGCACTATATTAAGGATTGTTTAATTATTATAGAAAAAGATTGCTTTATGAGATCATAATGTAAAGAATCAATAGAGAATAAAGGCCAAGTTGATTAGTTAACCTTTAATTCAATCATTGATGATATTTTGTATTTTAGTTTTTAAGACAGATCATTCATAAAGTTAAAGTGTACAATACATAAGTTAATTAATTATACACATTAAAAAAAATGATGCCCCAGCCGGTACTTGATTAACCTTTTAATTAGAGAGGTGTGGTTTCCATGGCATTGCATGCACATATCGCACCAAAACGCCACAACGTACTCTCTAGACAACTTTCTACATTTTAATTGTTTCATTATGATATATTTTCTTTTTCTTTTTCTCTTCAAAAGATATATTGAATTGAATTGAAATGAAATTGAGTCCAATCGTTTTAAGCCTCAATACTATGCTCTACAAGTAGTCAAGTACAGTGTATCTTTCTTTCCGAAATTTCAATTTGAAACATATGATAATATTGGGTTTAATTTGGTTTTTTCGCAAAAATATTATCAACAAATTTATATCACTTTTATTGTTATAACTGCAATTCGTTATTACTAGCGAATTGTTGTTACAACACTGAATGAGGTATAAATATGTAAATTATTTTTTAATATAGTAAAAAAAACATGATATTTTTGTGCAAACATCATTGTAGCTTACTTAAATCTATACCATTAGTAAAATATTAATTTTGACCCAAGTTGAACTCAAAGGTAGGCTCGAACTTGGGCTTGATCACTTTGGGTTTAGCAGCTTCTTGAATTTGTTGATACTTATGTGGGCACAATATTGTAGAAAAAGTTAAAACAAGTTAGCTTCTTACTTTTTTCTTTATTAAATTAAATACAAAATCAAAAACAATTGACAGCTGTGGGATTTGAACCCACGCCCTTTCGGACCAGAGCCTAAATCTGGCGCCTTAGACCACTCGGCCAAACTGTCACGCGATACCAGGTATTGTATATAAATACATTTTATTTTGTACATTTACTATAAAATTTTACATTATAAACTAATGTATTATTTTAAAACAGAAAAAAGTTATGTGCAATGGGAATATTTTATTATAAAGTTCTTCAATAAAAAATTAATATGTATATAATTTGTATAGTTTATGGTTAGTTTTTTTTAAAAAAAAGACCTTTTTACTTATTTTATTTTAATTAAAAAACTGTACAAGTCTAATCGTTTTAAAAATTATAATCAGATATTGGCAAACAAAATAAAAATAAGATGAAATGATCTTCTAGAATTAGAGGGGGAAAAAAAAGAATTTGCTTGCACCATTTCTATTGAATGGTTTTGAAATTACTCACAAAACCTAACAAACCCCAAAAGTCACTGGATCGTAATTAAGTATAATATTTAACAATAAATTTGTATTTTTAAACTTTTTACTTTTTGGGTATAAGTAAGACTCCATGGAAATCTAATTAAGGAAGGTGAAGAGCGAATTATTAAAATTTTACAAATCAAGATAAAGATTTGATAGTGTTTACCATAGAAAATGTACAGCATGAGCATGAGTCATCATCTTTCACTAAAATTTTCATATTATAGTAAATGATTGGAAAGTCCAACCATGCCAAAAGAAATATAATTTAACACTTTCATTTTCTACTTATTTATATTATTATCAACTTTTTATATTTATTTACAATAAAAACAAGTTATTTAAATCATATTCATCATCACATATACAAACATTATCATGACAATTTTATATAATTTATTAATTCGAACCCCTTTATTCAATTGGCTCAATCCTGAAAGGCAAACTTACACTCACATTCATTATTTTAAAAATAAAAAAGAAGTTCCAACTCACAGCAGTGGAAATTACCAGCCATAGGCCATACCATACCCATCAGCTCATCAATAATTGAGGAAGGGAATAGCTCTTTTTCTTTTCTTACGAAAAGAAAAAAATAATAACAAAAAAAAAGTCACTAAAAACTAAAAAGGATTATGATTAGGGACAGCTCGTACTTATTGATTGAACATAACTTGTCGTTCACAGTAGAGATTAGATATAATACAGTTGAGCATGCCACATAATTGAAGATTTGAGGCAGCCCAAGCTTTAATCTTTGATCTTTAAGCTTTGACCAGAAATCCATTTGGGTAAGCATCCCAAAAAAATATTACGAGTGGAGGAAGAAGAAGAAGTAGAAGAAGGTGGAATGAAATTAGAGAAGAAGTGTGGATCCTCCTTGAGGGATTCTGAATATCCCTCTAAAATGGAAACTATCTCATCAAAGTGTGGCCTTTTCACTGGCTTCCCTGCCCAGCACCTCCTCACAAGATGACTAAATGCCAATGGACATTCAGGTGGCAATGGTGGCCTTACATTCTGCACAAAATCCACCAAGCTTTTGTATCAGAAGTGCAAGAATATACAAATCAACCCAACCCCAATTTTTTATATGAACTAGACTTGTATCCAGTTGCTTATATCTTTGCTATCAGGTTCTCCAATTAAAATAAAACATACGAAACCAATCATGAGAGAGATGAGTTTTATAAACTGCACCCGAGGTTTTTCCTTTAAATATTTGCATAGAATCAAGCAGAGAGAAGCAATCATCAAGGTTTCATTGTATATATTCAAGTGGACTCTATATATGTTCTTCCATCTCTACTTGATTGGAAGGCAATCAAAATGAGATTTTTCTATCAGTGATTCCCTCAATTATAGCAGATACAAGAAATCTTGAGTTGGGAATGGTGAGTATCATGTAGATGTCAGGCTGCCAAAATATATTAGCCTTATCCATACAGTACGTATATCAATCTTGTTGATCAGTGTCTTGCAAAGGTTATCACAAACATACCCACATGTTGGACAATAATAGACAATGAATGCAATGGTAGTTGCATGCATCACCCGCATATTTATTATGCGCACGTTAACCATCAAAAGCACCTACTCAGATGCATGAACATGAATACAATAGATAAAATACATGAACAAAAACATGTGCACATGTTTACAAGTACCATAACTGCTTTACATAAATATTCACAAATAGTCAAATTCATTATGATAATGCACAATCCCATCTCCCTGTAAAGCTAAAAATGGATCAACAGCAAAAAAGTGAGACATATCAGTACCAGTTACATACATTTGTTTCTGCACAATTAGACTAATTAGATTCCAGAATACCAGTTTAGCGATTTATGAAAGAAACAATTAAACTTCTAACTTCTAAGCACCAAAAGTTCAAATTCATGCAATTGCATGACTTCCATTTCATCACAATAAGGATATGTATGTATGTATGTGTGATGCAATACCTTCTGGGAGGCTGCAAATGCTGCCTGCTCTGGTGTCATGTTCTCATACGGTGTCAATGCTGTTAAAAGTTCCCATAAAACTATGCCAAAACTGTAGACATCTGCTTTCTTGGAATGTTTCTTATCTTTCATCATTTCGGGTGCCATCCAACGATAAGTTCCGATAAATTCACTAGCAGTAAAGCACTCGGATTCTGAACATGAGATTCCAAAGTCTGCAACTTTGACACTCATATCTCCTCCCAACAGTAGATTTTCTGATTTGAGATCCCTGTGAAGTATCCCCTGAGAATGAAGATATTGCATACCCCGTGCTATGTCTATGGCTAATTTCAGAACAAGTTTGTGTGGTACTGAATATGGTTTTTGCTTACGAAGGTATTTTCTCAACGATTCGCCAGGCATGTATTCAGTAATTATGCAGAAGACAGGAGGTTTCTTGCAAGCAGCAACGATCTGTAGGACAAATAGATGTCAATAGCTGCTAGAAATTAAACATATAATTTCTGTGATATTCAGCAATAACAATTTTCACCCATGAAGCATTCTCTTCTCTTTTAAGAAAGAATAACCCTCGATCATAATAGCTTTCAAGTTTCAGCACTCCTATAATAGACCAAAACGCCACATTATCACATTCAGAGAAAGCAGATGAAATCACCAACTAAAACTCCTATTTCATTCAGTACTTAACAAACAATATTTTTCATGTCATCAGCAACAAAATCCATAAGATACTGAAAACCTACCAAATCACAGTTTATTATGAATTGCATGACGCAATCGGATAAATCAGTGATGACTCTCGGCCCTGTTCAATTTGAGACACCAATATAGGTTTTCTGTAAGCACTGCTTCAAATTACAACTAGGTAAGTTTCTTGCACCATGTACAGGTATATGTAACAGCAATAACAACAACAATCAAAGAATTTTCTCACTAAGTGTAGTCGGCATCAAAATGACGGTCTTTTACACGTTTTTATGGTTAGATTATTAGCTCTAGTATATGTAACAAGAACAAATAGAGAAAACTCGTTTTACTCCATAACTTTTTCTTTTTGCAGAGATTTAGTCCATTTTTCACTATCATGTTTAAGATAATTTTCAGTACCAAGTATGTACAGAATTTTAGACAAGAGGATCAAAGTTCATATATCTTTTAAAAAACTTGTAATTCGAATAAGACAGATGGTTGAAGATTAAGAAGCAGAGGTTACCTTGATGATATTAGGATGGTGCAAGCGAAAGAGCAAGGCAACCTCAAAATTAAACTGATTCTCAAGCATAGAAGCCAAGTGCTCATCCTCCTCTGGTTGACTTATGATCTTAATAGCCACATTCTTGTTCTTGTAAACGCCTTTGTAGATCCTACTATGCCTTCCAACTGCAAACTTTGGCCCAATCAACAACTTAGACATATCAGCACTCCAATCCTCTTCTCCTCCTTCCTTAATGGCAGCTCCAGATGAGACCAAATACTTGGACCAAGACACTGCTCGCTTGTATTCCGCAAGCGAAAGCCTCCTCCTCCCTGACTTGTCATTCTTGTTCGAAGCTTGTTTAAACCAGTGGAAATTCCTCATGGCGTCGTCAGATTTACTTCCAAGTTTCAACCTTTAACCTTGTTAAACCCAATAATGTAGATCCAAACAGAAAAAAGCCCTCAAATTCCCAGAAATCTCGGTTCTAAATGGCTTGAATACTTTCTCAAACTAACTACATTTTCAACATCTCCGTAGTAGTAGTAGTAGTACTAGCAGTACCAAGTACCCAGAGGGAGAGAAATCTGGCTCCATTCTGATGAAATAAAAAATCTCAGAAGCTGAAACATTTTGTGAGATGTGAGTATGAGAAAAAGTCCGAGCCTTGAAGGTGGTCCGGCGGAGATGGAGCTAATTTGTGGGCAGCACCGAAAATGGGTAGAGAGTAGAGGTGGTAGTAGTAGTCCTGGAGTCTCTCACTAACCCCATAAGCATAAGCATCATAACCATAATCAATTCCATATTTTGCATTCAGAACAGACACTCTGCTCTACGTTCCCAAGTAACGTGCAAGATCCCCTTCCTAGCCGACAAACCGGGTGTGCGTGATAAAGACCACTTCCTGTTCCTCTTTCCTCTTTTGTCCCTCCCTTTTTCTTGCATTTCCCTCCACGCCATCATAATTTGTGCACCAAAAGCAGCCTACAGTATGAGTATATCATTATAAAAGTGTAAAACAAAAGGTGATGTTAACTTCTTTTTTAAAATTCTGAGGTTGTGGAGAAGTCTTAGGTTGTGATTAGTATGGTATGGGTTGGAGAGGGGGAAATGTTGGTTGAGGGTGTGGGAGTGTTGTATTTGGGTGAGAGACAAAGGGAGAATGCAATGGCCTACCAGTAAGGGGTAGTTTGGTCAATGTAGGGACAAGAAAGAAAAGTGGGGTTGGGATGGGATGGGACCCTGAAAGAGAGGGGAAAGTGAGTGTGGCTGTGTGTGTGTGGGAACAAGCCGTATGGTCCTCTTCCGTATACGGTCTCTCTTACCTCCTTACCTTAACCCATTTTACATTACAAGGGATTTATTTAAAAATTTGATCTTTAATTAGAGTAACTTTATTTTTGGATAAGTTATTTATCTTTATATTCGGATACTTTGATCTAAAATTAATAATTATGACTAGATCTATTTTAATTTTGTCCAAAAAAATAGGCAATACTAATAATATTTCTTAAAATATCACAATAATTTTTTTTTATGTTTGAACTTTAAAAAATCAAGTAATTCAAGTTGTTAGTTGTTAGTTATTACTTGTTAGTGTTCTAGGTGATATAATTCGTTAAATATTTATGTTGGATGTCCAAGAAGCTGCTTAATGTATAAATGTGGCACATTTAACAATTAACATGTTCTTTTACAAGAAAAAACAATGGAAATGAAGATGGAATGGGTGAGGTTCATTGGGTCCCACTTATTTTTTTACTTTTTTATTTTTATCAATTTTTTTTTAAAAAAAATATAAAATATCTATTATACTCCTGCGATTTGACATGATTTGACACAATTATAACCTTCTTTTCTTTTTATTATTTTAATATAAGGGATAAAATTGTCATTTTAATACATTCTCTTTCCGTTTCCATTACTAAACTTTTACTACTAAACACAGGAAATGCATTCCGTTTCCATTTCCGTTTCTGTTTCCATTTTCATTTCTGCGTAAAGAACGTGCCCTATATCTACTCCAATTAAGCTAATTGATTAAATATTAAAAAAAACATTTTATGTTACTGCATGTATTATGAATATATTAATTTTTCCCATGTAAACACATACCTGATTGACAGTTGATGTTCAATAATACAATAGTATTGAATTTTAGTGCATCTCTCTAATCAATTAGTCTCTAATCCATTTAAGATGGGTTCTTATTCATGAGTTTTTATTAATATTAACAAATGACACTACATAATTTGAGAGATGTGCTGAATATTATGGTGGTACTAAACGTTTATCCCTTTATTAAACTTTTAAAAACTTAATAACGTGGTTATGTCAATATTAATTTATTGACTTTTCACTGATTTCAAAAAAAAAAATTCTCTAAACCAATCACAAAAAAATCTTACTATAGGTGTTCTAAATAAAAGCCTTGTAAATTAAATCATATTACTATTTATTTTTTTGGAAAAAAAAATAAGTTTGCTCATTAATTATTAAATTGATGAAAGATTTTTTAAAAACAAAATCAGTTATTTTACAATACAATGTTTTAACTTATTTCTTTTAAATTAAAAAAAATGGGCGCCACCACGTGTTGAGCATCATTGGTAGATAGCGAAACACTAAACACCCGACCACACTGCGTACCAACCATTGCACCAATCATCCGCTCCCATCCGTACTCCTTTTCTCTCCCTTCTATCATTATATTCATTCCGATCCCATATTCGGATCCGGATCCGGATCCAAATCTCTTCCATTTATTATGAAATATATATATATATATTTTAGGAATTTGGATCTAGTACAATTTCTTCAAAATGTATATTTTTACTTCATTTTTGAAGCACTAATACGAACTTACTCTAACAATAACCCACTATGAATGGATTAGGGACGGAATTATTATCAATTTTGACAAATATCATCACTAAATAGTCTTGTCAGACTATTTTTCAATATCAATAACAATAACAATTTGGTCCCTAATTCATTTAAGGTGATGATATTTGCCAATATTGATAATAATTTGGTCTCTAATCTATTCATGGTGGATTATTGTTAGTATGAGCCCATATTAGTACTTTAAAAATGAAGTAAAAATGTACATTTTAAAAGAATTGCACCGAAATTGCACGGAAGGAAATTACACCGGATCCAATCTCATGTTTTTCACGTTAATTTTTATATAACTTAATGTATATAAAAAATTATTATTTTATACATCAATTTTTGCAATGTATTATTTTATATGTTAATTTATAAGTAGGTTAATATATAAAATAAATTATTTTACATATTAACTAACATAATTAATTAGTCAATGTTTATAATAAAGTATACTACGTACAGGCAGGGGTTTAGTAAATTAACATTACATATTCTATCTCTGATGTTAAATATGTGTCTTTAAAAATAAAATGATATATTTATTTCTATGTTCATATTTAAAATTAAATTAAATTCATTCAAGACAACTAAATTAACTTCATGATATAATTGGAGCCATACAAAACTCTCGATTTACATAAATGATATATCTAAAAATTGCGAGGGCTAAAAACCAACACTTTTAAAGTATTATTTTGGTCCTCAATGTTTGCATAAAGTTTAATGTTGGTCCTCAATGTTTCAAAAGTTTAATGTTGGTCCTCAAAGTTTTATTTTGGGTCGATTTTGGTCCTCGAGCGTAACACCGTTAACTTTTTGCCGTTAAATGATGACGTGACATGCTTATATGGCACACCCTCTCTCCTACATGTCATATTTTAATGACGTAGCATGACACATTACTGTCACGTCACCCCAAATTGTCACATCATCATCTTCTCTCCTTCATCAGCATCATTATCATCATCATCTGGGGTGACGTGGCAGTGATGTGTCATGTCACGTCATTAAAATATGACATGTAAGAGAGAGGGTGTGCCATATAAGCATGTCAGTCATCATTTAACGGCAAAAAGTTAACGGTGTTATGCTCGAGGACCAAAATCGACAAACAAAACATTGAGGACCAACATTAAACTTCATGCAAACATTGATGACCAAAATAGTACTTTAGCCAAAAAAATACTAACGTAAGTAAAATGACACATATTATGTTTTGATAGATAAATTTAAAAAATTAATGTAAATTTTTTCCTTAATATATTTCGTTGTGTATGAAAACGAAGATAAAGATGCAAAATGTGACTGTAATTTTACAAATTAAGTTGGCTCTTAATTAAGTATTTATCATTTATGTGAATGTTTTAAATTAATCAAAAAAATGTAATTTAATAATTAAGGTGACAACTCATTTAGAAAAGGGTTGGTGTATAATGTATTATATTGGTGGGAATGATAAGGTGACAACCAATGAATTGACGTCTTTTCGATATTGTGATTCATTTCATACATCATTTCTAAATGCTTTTTGGAACCCAAAAAAAAAAAATCTGTTTTTTTAATTAATAAAAAAAATCTGTTTAAGATGGAAGCACATGCAGCGAGACGTGGTAGTATGGGATAGAGTGCCAGGTGGCGCAATGGGATTGGGAGGAAGTCAATGATAGAGGGGGATTTGGTAGTCTAAGTATCTTTTGATTTTTTTTTTTAAATCATTGCATGCATCCGAACAAGTCTTGTGGTTAATTTTTTTTTTAAATATTATCGATTTATTATGGGATGCAATCATTTTATCCTCTCCACAAATAAGGTTTAATTTCCACTTCCAAAAATAAAATTCAGAAAGTAATACTGAATATAAATTTTTTACTATCTATACCACCGGTCGAATCTAAAATAAAATTGAAATGCAAAGATTAAAAAGAAGAGTGATGCTATAGAGAGATAATGAATTTTGGCTCACTTTTTGTTAGCTCTTGGATCTATTTGAAAATATATACTAAAATATTTTATCTTTTTATAACTGAAAATAGCACAAATTTTAAGACAGATCTAATGATTCATAATTGCTGAACTTTAATTATTTATAACTCCAAAAAATTATTATTTAAAGAAAAAGTAGAAGGAGAGATTTGGTATATCCAATTATTGGACCAATCATCAATAAAAAGTTTAGGTAGGGGTAAGTACCGGTATATCATCAAAGTCAGAGAATATCTCCCAAATCTCTTTGTAGATTTATGAAAGGATTTACATATCATCTACCAATAAGACCTTATATCAGTCGAATCTTCGCCCTTATGAAGTAAGAATTCGAACTTTAACTAACTGTATCAATCCTTATTGGTCAATAGTCAATACCACCTCCAGCCCTCGGTTTCTCAACAAATTAAAAAATTTTATCATTTAATTTTGTATAAAATTTTAGTTTGATCTCGTATTTATTTGAGACAGAAAAGGTCATTATTACAATTTACAAATAAAGATAGTTTTATAAGATTGGCCAAGCCAGCTCTTATTAAATTCAAGCCTGAACCTATTTTTCCCTTTTGGGCTTAGTGTGACCCAATTAAACGGCCCCCACTTGATATGAATGAGCTTGGTTCATTATAAATAAAAAATATCATTCATGATTGTAATTATAATAAAATAAAGAGTAAAGTACCTTGTCGCACTCAAACTTTACTGTAATATTTATTTTTGTCCTAAAATTTTTTTTGGTTCATGCCTATCCCCAAACTTTTAATTTTGTTCATGTCTGCCCTTTTTGCTAACACCATTAACTTGCTTGACGGAATTTGTTGACGTGAATTATGAATGTGTATCTCTTTTGCCACCTCATTGCCCACCTCATTTTATAATGACGTGGCAAAAAAATAAACATTCATCATCCACGTCAGCAAATTCCGTCAAGCAAGTTAACGGTATTAGCAAAAAGAGCAGGCATAAATAAAACTGAAACTTTGGGGACAGGAATGAACATTGTAGTAAAGTTTGGGGTACTTTATCCTAAAATAAATCATTAAGATTTAAGATAAGTAAAATACTGATGTATATATACGAGATTCCGCAACCCAAGTGAAAATGATAAAAATTGAAGCAAACTTGTCTTACTATTATTTTCATCAGCTTACTTACGTTTTATTAAAATAACATTTTTCAGTTTTATTTACCAGAGCATATATATATATGGACTAAATTTTTTATTTCAGTCAAATTACTTTAAAAAGTTTATCGTATTAAATTTCACAGAGCCACAGGAAAAATAAAACAACGAGATTTTTAGAGATTTTGAAATACAATATATTATTATCATTGAAATTTTATATTACTATACGAAATATATCTATATCTTGTCCACCAAACTATTATATGAAATCAAAACAAAAGGAATATTATCTGATGCTACTCTGAGACGAATACTAAAAATATTCATGAGTAATATATTATATTATTTTGGATCCTGAAAAATGAAATTTGGCTTAATTTTAATTTTGAAAGATAAAAATATAAAATTGAATCACTGAAAAATAAAATGTAATTTGTCTCAATTTAATTTTTAAAAGATGAAAATATTAAATTTAATAATTAAAAAATATAATTTCTTTCAATTTAATTTTTAATTTTTTTCAATTATATTAATAAAGATTCTCATGAACTAAACTGAGACAAATTGTATATTTTATAGACTACATTTGATATTTTTATCTTTTACTGATTAAATTGTGACAAATTGTATTTTCTAAAGATTAAATTTAATATTTTTATATACAAGGACTAAATTGGAATATTAGGGATCATAAATTCATAATGGTAATTTACTAAAATATCATTTATATTAGGGCACGTTTGCTTTGAAGAAAGGGAGAGGGAGAGGGAGAGGGAGAGGGAGATGGAGATGGAAAGAGAATGTGTTTGATGTGTTTGGTAGTAAAAATATGGGATGGAAATGGAATGAGAATGTATTAAAATTATTACTTTGCCCCTTATATTAAAACAATAAAAAGAAAAAAAGGTTAGGATTGTGTCAAATCAAAGGGTATAATAGACATTTTGTATTTTAAATTTTTTTAATTCTTTTTTTAAAAAGTGTCAGGGGAGAAAATAAAGTAAAAGTACACCTACTTTTAGGACGCCTTTCCCGTTCGGCTTCTAACAACCGAACTGGCGTGTTCTCAAATTCAAGGGCTTTCCTAATTGGTTTAACTTGCCATCAAAATGCCACATATATAAAGATTCTTGATGGAGTATTTAAGGAGTTTGGTTCTTCTCCTTACAAGCTAGCTTTTAAGGATATGTTCTCCAAGTCTCTTGAGTTTCAACAGAGATAACTCATCTGCCACACGATGTGACACTTAGAGTGTTCTCTTAATCATTCGTCTCTCGACTTTGATTCTTGAAAAAATAAGAATAAAGCATCATCTGTTGAGATGATCACTCTCAACGGAATCGATAATATCCAAAAGATTAGTTATCATAGTAATCCAAAACCCCCCAAAAAAAAAAAAAAAGAACTTTCATCTCTCACACCACATGCATATGCTTTCACTCTTGATATGTCATGTATATATATTGATTGAATTAGTCACTTAGCTTCTGAATTGTGATGTGGAAAAAACGCATTTATAGTGTATTGTCGTCTTGTTTTTGTGTTGTCTGTGCATTGTGTTATAAAGGTTGGACAGAGTAATGAGGAATTGCATGTGGATGGAATTCGCCTCTTAACTCTTAATTTCAAGGTTGGAGCAAACAACGTTCCAAATTCAATTCAGACATACGACTAGTCTCTATCAACATTCTCCTAAAACATGTTCTTTCTTAAATGCCTCCCAATATTTTTTTTAACATATATATCCACTTATACAATCTTGTTTAAACTAACGGAGATAGAGTTCTTATAATAAATTTTTTTCATATACAAGACTCAAATTCAAAATATTGCTTAATTAAGAAGTATAAAGTACTTACCACTACAATTAACACATATGCCGGTAATGCCTCCCAATAATTTATATGGACCCTTTCTCTATTTAGATTTTAGAGTTTCCACAACAACTAGCCCAAAAGAATAAAGATTAATATATGCAAGTCTAATACTTATAGTTCATCTTGTTAGAAAAATATTTTATATTGGCTCACATTAATTGTTTAAAACATTTTTTTTAGTTTTTTAAACAAATCGGGTTGATGGATGGTCCAATATAAAGGAAGCCCAAAATATAAAGTAATTACACGTTGGACTAATAACACGCATTGTATGTAATAAAGGTCTGGAAGGCGACTATGTGTAGGGTTTTACTGAAACCCATAATGGGAGGGCCCAATAAGACACAATTATTTATATTGGCTAGGTCCCTCTCTAACCTAATACAGTAAGTTAGTGAATCTCCCCATTGTAGCTATTGCACTACCAAGATAATAGAGAGGAAGACCTAGTTCTTCTTCATTAGCTTCAACATTTTATTACACATTTTGCTTTCATATTTGATATTATTTCAATGTTCTATGATGAATCATATATGCCTATTAATTTTTAGGATTTGTATGAGAGCCTCCATATCTTAGGACTTGAAAAGAGTTGCTTTTTCTTTTCACAAACGTGATATTTTTTGTTGAATTTTCTATATCAGATTTGGTTGAGATGTTGGAAACTGGTTTATAGGTTTTATTACTCTCTAAGTAAGCTTCCATTTGGTGTATTATATGCCTTATTTGATGCTGTATTTATGGAGAAAGTTTAACATCAAGTTTTTAGTGTGACCATGAAATTCAAAAAAATAAAAATAAAAATTGGAATCCACCATATTTGAAATCAAATTGGTTGCTATGTATGCCTCACAATGTGAGTTCAGTTTGTTTGCACACTTGAATTGGGTTTAAAGGAACCAATTTGGTCAAAAGTCCAACACTACGAAAGGAACCCATTTTTTCACAAAATCTACCATTTTCGATTTCATAATCTCATGAATCAAAGTTACGTTTACAGAAATTAAATATATGATTTTTATTGTGATGATGTGTTCGACCAAAACCCTCAAGTATCCAGGATCATAACACATTAAAATGTGTTCAATTGCTCCGGGTTTGGAAATGGGTCGTGCAAAGAGAAACGGGTTGACCCGCTAGAGAAGGAAGAAGAATGCCTATTGATTTTTACACATCTCACCTTATCATTTGACTGAAAAAAAAAGATAAAATTACAGTGTTTTTTTCTCCTTTTGGTTTGAAAAGTTTGTTAATTTCCTTGATTATTAATTTACATATTTAATTATTTTATAATACTTTTCATCCAAAGTTATATTTAAAGAATTAGTTGAATGGAAATAAGTTACCTATACATAAGGTTTTTTTTCCTGTGGTGATTAATTATTTAAAATTTATTTTTTACAAATTACATTGCGTAAGGTTTAGGGTTTTTAAAAAATTCAGGTGAGAGATAACCCACCAAATGAGACATCACCAAGAATTGAACCTAAGTCATGTAATTGTCATGGGTAGAAGGTGACCAAATGAGTCAAACCTCATTGGCTTCCATAGGGTTTGAAATAATGTTATACAACTAATTTATATCATTTTCTTTTTAATTAACAAAGCCTAAAGAAAATAAAAGAAACAAATCCACTAGGAAGCAACAGCCCTAATGGAGGAGATGCCTAATTTACATTAGAAATTGCACGTTTGAACTTAGTATAAATTTAATTGTATGATTTGCTATTATATATATATATATTGATAAAATTTGCTTATATACATTAAAAGTAAAGCATAGTTTTATTTTACACAAATTTACTTTTATTTGCAGAAAATAAATTAATAACCCACTAATCTAGTGTACTTAGTGTTGAAGTCCCACATCATTTAGTTAAAAGACTGACAAGCTATATATATATATATATATATATATATATATAGATTAAGGTAATTTTTTTTTAGAGAGCTATTCTGAGGTAAGCTAGGCCTCTTATAAATCTCTTAAGATTTAATCCCAAACTTCTTTGTAGCCCAACATTTACATCTCCTTGCAAGATTCTCAACCCATTTCATCAATATGCCAGGAATATCTTTATTATCAAATTTTCTAATAAAAAAACTGATATAAGATTATGTTTTTTTGCCAAAAAACATGTATAGTTTATACTTTATACAATTTATTTCTCTTACAATTAATTGGTCCTTTTTTAAAAAAAAATTAACATGATTGATTCTAATGACAGAACTTAAAAAGAAAGATATAAGAAATCATTTCAATATGTAAGAAATTGCATATTCTAATTATTTTCCTAGTCATTTTTAGTCATCTTCTTAACTTCTTTGGAGTCCATCTCAACCCAATATTTTCTATTTCACAGCTTAATTTTCATGAATGAATCCCCTTCCACACCGTTATTGATATTAAACACCTTCCTATTCTTATTCCTATTCATATTCTTATCATTAAAAGTAAAATAATTCATTGTGAAAAGCAGCATCTAATAATCTGAGAGTTCCGTTGTTAGTTTTACGTAAAAGATGTGAATATACTTGTGAAAAATTTTAAAAATATATATAACACAAATAAACTGTCACGTATAATAAGATAAAGAAACAAATTTTTAGTATAAAGTTAGAAAAAGATTGGCATAAACAATAAAAGGAAATGGGGTTCACACTCCACTCGTATCTTGGTATCTTCTGGGACCCCATTTCTTTAATTATTATCTCTCTCTTTCGTAAAATATTTAAGAGTGGGTGGAAAGGAACTGTCTAATACGTAATTGACCAATAAATAGTAAAATAATGTGATGAAACAGCAATAATATGTGTTTGGGTCTGTACAAAGTCCAAAATCATTGTTGGCACCTACATTTCCTTTTTTCTAAAAAGAAAAGAAAAGAAGAGAGTAAACTTTTAAGGAGTAAAGAGAGACAAATAGTGGTGGAAAGTAAAGTTATATATATATATATATATATATATGAGGAAGGAAAGTGATGAGAGAGTGAGACTATTAGACTAATAATAAAGAGAAGCGGAAAGTAAAGTAAAAGTAAAGAGGGAAAAGAAAGAATTAATGGTGGGAAAAGGTAGGAAGGTTGAAGAGAGAAAAGAGGGAGCTAAATGCAAAGGAAATAAAAGCCAGAAACGCCATTGCTATGGATGCACTTGCCTTCTCTGTGAACTCATCTCTTCCCCAATTCGATTCCCAATCAATCACTCTTGTTGCTGCACTTGATGACGCTGATATCAGCACATAAGCCATTATCTGTTTCAAATTATTAATTAATTAATTAATTGAAGAGTGAAGATTAATGAATTATAAGTATTAAGTACTAATAAGTAATTACTTGCCTGATCCATGAAGTAATCAAAGTGGGAGCGCAGGTTGTGACGCCTTGATAAGCCTTTGTTTTTGGCAGTCACCAATCTATACGCCATATCACATGCTTGAAATCCTGAGTATACGAACCCTATCACATTCACACTTACACAATACCTGCAATATCCATACATACATCCACCTAATTAATTTCAACAAGCCTAGAAGAGATCATATATATATAATATATAAAGAAAATACTAGTGAAGAGGTATATATATATTTTGTCGAAACCAGGTATCAACCATCGCTCCCTGACATTTAGTCAAGAGTGGATGAATTCCTACTACTCAACCACATCCCTTGATTAGTGAAGAGGGATATATATATATATAGACGTACCTATATTCCTTGTAGCGATCAAAGGAGTCGCCACTCCAACCTTGGGTCTTGTCAGTAGCCATGACCGAAAACGAAACTAGACACAGCACCATCTCACTCAACCTAAACCCAAGCTCCAAAGCCCTCACCTTCTGATTATCCCTCTTCAACGACGCCGTTGCATCCGCAGGCACACTCACTTGCTGCTGATAATATTGCTGAAGCTGACGATGCTGCTGCTGATGCTGACGATGCTGCTGCTGCTGCTGATGATCAGAGTTATGGGGCTGCAAGTTGGGTGTGTTTTCGGCGGTTTGATAGCGGGACTCGGGCGTGTCATTTGGCCTTGGCTCCCGAACCCCTACTTGCAGCTGATTCCCATGAAGCTGACTCAACTGTGTATGTAACTGAGCCGTCGTCGTCGATGGTTTCCTAATTGGGTCCTGATGATAGCCATGGGACTCAGAACTTCTGTGTGTCTGTAACTGTAACTGATGAGTTGATGATGACTTCCTTGAGTCCTGATGAAACCCAAGTTGATGATGATGGGGCTGGCTTAACTTTGACTCGGTCCATGATGGAGTTGATGAAGATTTTGGCTTCATGCTACCTGCTTCTCTCTTCTGCTGCTTCGTTTCCGCGTCTTCATATTATACCCATAACTGCTTTGATATATATGAAGATAGAAAAGCAAGAGAAGAAAGGTGGCAAACTGGCAAAGTTTGAGGCTTTAGCAGCTAGTGAAGTGTTGTTGGGAGTAGGAATGTTTGTAGGACCAAGCCAAGTGGAATATTTGATTCTTCCACTTGTGTGGCCAATCATCTCTTGCCACGTTGGGAGTCAGCAAAGGGAAAACAATTCATTTGCGCATGTGATGTAAGAGTCCACTAAACTAATAAAGTGATTCATATCTTAAGCCACTCCATACTTCATACTCATACTTGCACTCACCCCTATCATCCTCACACAGCAATGTAACGAGCATGGTCCCACTCCCCTAATTTACTATAGCAAAGTGGCCACTCGCCACCTGTTCTTCCTCATCTTCATATTTTTGGTGGGTGAAAAATCATTCGTATATATATATAGCTACGTCTACATCCCCATGCAGAAGAAGCACAACAATTCCCACTGTAATAAACAAATGCATGAAAATCTAAGTAGGTCTAGTCACAATCTAAACTAGCTTCCCTGGCTTGAAAAAGTTATCAAGTTCCTTTCTGACTAAGCTTTCCAAACAAACCTCTCTCTGCTAAAGAGGTCCCTCCTACGCGTTCTACGGACATTCATCATTGGAACAAAGGCAACTATGATCTATGAGAAGCAAACTGCCAATATCATACAATGGAGCTCTAGTCCTACTTCTCACGAGACACTTGTCATCTTTCTTCCTCACAAAAATAGCAACCATAGCTTTGTTTTATACAGAAATTTGTTTAAGCAACAAACAAAAGCAAAAGCAACTTTCTCTTACCTCCTTAACATGCTCAGGCGTACAGCAAATAATCAAAATATGGCACTAAAAAAATGCTGTAACAAATTTGACTCTGTAGCAACGCATCAAACATCATGACGGAGGGTAGGAGATTGATGCTGTAATCACAGGAAGGAAATGTGAAAGAGAAAAAACTCAACAATTATGAGAAATTTCAACTGTTTACATTTTTATTGGAATAATAGGCTAAACCTCCGAATTCTAATCTATGTTAGTTGAGCCAAAGGGGGGGGGGGGGGATTTTATCATTCCAATTTGTGGTCCTAGTGTCCCATTACTCTATGAAAGTAGATCCATTTATAATGAATCAATCATGAAAAACTCTGGTTCCAATGAGAAACAATATTTTCATCCTCGCAACAATGCCCAACTAAGGACTTGCACCCTCCAACTTCTATTAGAAAGGGTTAGACATATAGCAAAAGTTCATAAACATTGACGAAATCAGATTACTAACTTTGTGCATGGGGTAGAACGGCAGGCATGCATTCAACAGAAGGGACCTGGTCTTCAGTTGCAACACTATTCTCAGCATTTTCCAAAACATTATCCCTATCACCCCCTGGCCTTGCAATTTCTACATGGACTGGGTGGAGAAGTCCCTGTAATCTCAACAGATAGCTCTGACTGGAAGGCTGACCTCTCACATATCTGGTTGTTAAAACACTGGCAGAGGATCGTTCTAAATCAGCATGGAGATTAGACAGAGCACTGAGGTCAAGATTTGGAAATACTGAGCAACGGCACCGAGGACATTTCACATTCAGTCGAAGCCACTCATCAATGCATTCAACATGAAAATTGTGAGCACAAGGTAGGCCACGAACCTGAACCACATCAAACTTATTATTTACTTTCAATTGCTATATATGATAATGATACATATTGTATCTCATCTTTCTTAAAAGTGCAGTACTCTGATAATTAATGAAGTCAAAGAGCTTGAGGATTTGAACAAACAAGAACCATATAAAGTAATTGACTTAAGCAACATATTTTATATATAATATATAAAAGTTGGGGTAGAATGGATAGGATTAGGAATGATTGCATTAGAGAGAAAGTCGGGGTAGCACCTATTGTAGAAAAATTAACTAAAACACACCTTAGGTGGTTTGGTCATGTACAAAGAAAGCCGTTAAGAGGCTCTTGTACGTAGAGTTGACCAGATGGAAGATAACCCAATAACTAGAGGTAGGGGAAAACCAAAGAAAACAATAGGAGGGACTTAGTTGTAAATAACCTAACCATAGAAATGTGTAAAGACAGAACATGTTGACGTCGCTTAACCCATATAGCCGACTCCACTTAGTGAAAAAAGGCTTTGATTGTTGTTGTTGTATATATATATTTTCACTCCCACATATGAAACCGTATTAAGTCCAATGGCACTACAGGGTGTATCAATATTTATATGATCAGATAAGAACACATTTTGAGCAATAAATAGCAGATGAAGGCATGAAAGCACGACATTTTAGGGCATATAAAGTTTACCTCATTCCCAACATGGAACTCTTCTAAGCAAATGGGGCATTCACTGCAATCAGTTGGAACAGCTTTTAACCTGAACTTGGGAAGCTCCTGAATTAATGCTTCAACTGCTTCTCTCTGATAATAAAACCCGAAACATCAGCAGTGAAACTGACAATAATTATAAACTATTAGATTTAAAGCATTGTTAATATATAACACAAGTTATCATAAGCTCATAATCATGACTAAAACATTGACCGAAAATACCAAACAGGATTAAATGATAATTAAATGATCAAGCAGTATATTTCATTAAAATTGTATGTTGTTAACCTCTGGCAACAAGAATTGCTTCTGAACAATGATTTCTAAAGAATGATTATGACTTGTATCAATATCAATTAAAACTACCTGTGCTGGAGTTAGGTAAATTCCAGGTTGATATGCAGCAGCATCCTGGCCCAGGCCTCTTGTTTCTTGGCCTGCAGCTACTAAGGCCCAATCAGGCACTCGGATCATGTCAACCAGAACCTAGCAATAGGAACGATTTAAGTATTACCATCAAACAGTCCAAGGATAATCAAACATATTAACATACAATATTATGATTAGATTACGGAGAACATAATTAGAGCTGTGTTCGTATGCACCATCTTTGAAACATAGACAGTAATAGGCTAAAGGCATTGCCTCAAGAAACAAGCCAGCTGTAAGACAATGGCAACAATCTAACAAATAACAATGCATTGTAATTTGTGTAACTAGCTGAACTTGGGTATCCCTATAGTAGTGACAATGAACAATATGTTCAGCATAGTAGTCAGAAATCAGAATCACTGGTTAGATCATACGATCTTACAATCCTAGCTCCCAAAATCTATCCCAGTCCTATGCAAGATTGAAAATGACCCAGACTGTCTAGGGTCGCAATCAAGATTGTAGAGTCGTGCCAATCCTACCCAATACTAGAATATCACACACACTCACAATCAAAATTGTAGGATCGTCCTATCCTACCCTACCCAATCCTAGAAGATTACACACACATATTTTCTTGCTTATTTGACTCAAAATAAACCTTTTTGACGGCCAGAATGCACCTTTCTACCTGATTTGCTACATGTAGTTTCTATTCTACAGTTTAGTGAATTGTTGTTAAGTATTTACCTTGTGATTTATGACTTATATGATATAGAGTTTGTTTGATGTATGTACATTATCACTTTGGTAACTTATGCTTGATTTATGTATGAGATTTAGTGACTCTTGTAATTGTGACTTATTTTATTGAAGCATGATGAGGTTTTGATAATTTCACGTTTATCTAAGAATTTTATGTAATTATATATACTTTTTTTTTTTTTTTCCATTTCTCAGGTCATAAGAGATAGGATCTTACCATCTTTGATCCAATCATACAATTTGATCTTTTTTACTCCTTAGTCAACCCTAAGTAAGATCTCAATCTTGACAAGGGCCCTTCTGGGGAATAAAACAACACAAGACTTTTCTCTCAGCATAAGAAGGAGTGTCTTCTAGTAAGACTACAATAAAAATCTGCCTTTTATAAGGATATCACTCAGCATTAATATGAATTACACTACAAAGAATTCATATGACCAAGTACAAAGAATTCTACAGATTAACATAGCTAAAATAAATCAAAAGGGAATAATGGCCTCCTTTTCGAAACCGAAATAATATAAAAGTAAAAAAGAAAATAATTATTGCAAAATTTAACATGATATTAACTAAAAATTCAAGATAATATGCAATAAGAATCTTTTCTGGCCCCTTTTCCTATCCATTTTCTTAAGACACTGATAGAAATACTCCATGTTGATGCAGAATACAGGAAAATCATTCTATAACAAGATGTAGTTTCCATGTAAAAAGCAACTGACACTGTAAGTGTACGCATTGTAGTGATAGAGCTTACCCCATATTCAGATGTAGGAATACCCTGTTGGGCCCGTATCAAGTGTGCTTGCCTTCGTGTCAACCACTACAACATGAGAGTTAAATAAACAGAGATGAGAGCAGTGTAAGCATAGTCAGGAATCAAGATGCAGTGCATACAACACAACCGATATTCTAAACACGTGTTGCCTATAGGACAATCAGAAACTAGCACAACACAACATACCGGTAAAAAAACTTTTACTAATGGAACAAATACCTAGAAACATCTATAGGGTAACAAGTAACAACAACTACTAACCTTCCCCAGTGACATGCAAGCAATACAAAGTAGTCCACAGAAGCTAAAAAGTAACCAGATGAGGAAGCCCCATTTCTGACCATCTTCAGGCAACTGCCAGGCAATTATTTGTATTATGCATCTTAAGCTCATTCACAGAAATACGAATAAGGATAAAATAAAAATAACACATACACAGTTCTTGGCACTGCTGAACCAAAGGGTACCAATTATAGTCCAAGCCCAAAGAAATGGATAGAGAAGCAAGGCAAGGATTGAAAGGATTACTACTCTTCCACAGAAACGAGCATACCTCTGCTGCCTCCCGAAATCTCTGCAAGTAGAGAAACTGAATTAGGTAGAACTAATTAAAACAAAATGAAGCAAAAGGGCAAAATTGGAGAATTTGAATACATCAATACTGAAATTTATACCATTTGAGTTCATTTGCTTGATATCATTGTAATGATCCAGAACCACTTTAGTATATTTTAATATAATGAACTCATAGAAGCTGGCTATGGTTGGAATATAAATGACCATAAATGATTTTGCACTTCTATGGCAATAATCCAAGAAAAATTATATGAAACGAACCCCAGAAACATTATATTCAACAATGCTATATATCAACAGTAATTTTTTTTTATAGAAAAAAAAAAACACAGGTCATACCTATTCTCCAGAAGTTCCAATATATGTCCTTCTTCTCTTCCTTACTGCAGGTTTAACTTAGGCCAAACTTCTTATCAAATGAAAAGAAGAAAACAATTATAAAACTTAAGCCAATATGACTTATTCCAGACAATGCTGCACTGCATACTCAGGCAGATGACTAGTTTATCCCAATGGCCTATCCCTAAGCATATGACCTTATGGAGCTACCCCTACTATCTCTACAAGGTCATACAAATTCGATGTTAGATTGAGTCCATCATAAACATGCCAACAGTTTGTATGACAGTCATGATCATCTTGTGTATAAGTTTCTCAATTACGAAATACTTGTTTTTGCATATTCAGATATGGTTGATTAATTAATTAATTAATTAATTAATTTTCAATTGGATATATTATAAGAAATATAAGAATGCTGAAATATCACACCTCATCTATCATACTCTAATTTCATCAAAACTTCAGCAATGTATACGCCCAATGAAATTCTCATTATGACTTATTGACTTTATTCAACTTGGTACAAAAATTGAAGAAACCACACAACAGATTTATCATATACTCTGCAATAACTGCAAAAGTTCAGAGGGAAGGACTTACAAACCCAGTCCAGCAGCAAGTCCATTATCAACAAACATCAGCAGCCGGAAAATAAACACAACAGTGTAGTCAACCTGAACTAGTAGACAAAATAAGCATCATTATGACACTTTTATCTTGAAAACTGAAACACTTCAAAGCGCAGTTAATTCATAGGAACCCACCACAATCCATATATGCAACGGGTATGTACAAGGATGGTATCGCTTCCAGTTGATTGCAACAATAACTCTAAAAATCAAATGGTTAAGGAATGCATACATAAACCTAATCTCTGCATGAGCCGCCAATTGGAAAAGACAGAGTACGGTAACTCGCATAAAGAGAGAGTATTGGGTTCTACTTGTGACTAATCTAAAAACACACAAAAATGGACGGCGATCGTCGAGTGAACAATGAAAAGGCGTGCAAACTCGAAATGTGGACTATAGCATAATTAAGAGAACGTAGAACCTCAAATTTTTATTCACATATAAAAGGATACATGCTGGTGGCGAGCATCGATAAGAAAAACCCATCGTACCTGCAAGCAAGAATAAAGCTTCAAGCTTGGTATCAAAGTCACACCAGAAATGCCCACAGAACAAAGGATAGATACCAACCACTTAAAATCGACGCCTCTGATTGCCATGGTGGACAAAGGATTGAAAGTTGAAACCCTAGATAGAATTAAGGACTGTATTCAAGCGCGATTATCCGGCAGCGGATAATGCATGAATCTGAGAGAGCGCAATCGGAGTCGAAGCTGTTAGTAAATTGGCGCGTCCGAAGAAGTCGAAATTCATGAACAGAAGGGAGAAACAGGAAAACACATAAACAGTGAAGGATGAACTCAGCTGATACTGACCAGAAAAGGACTTGAATGAGTGTGGTTAGTGGTCAGAGTCACCGACTCCGTATTTGGTTGGTTACTTTTTCTCTGTTTTTATTAGCTTTCCTTCTGAATTTGGAGCCAAAATTGCCCATTAGACGTCGCCATAAATAATAATAATAAAGGTTATTACTTTATTTAATCCTTACCCATAAAATTCAATTGCAATAGGATCAGATCAAACATGTTCGTCCTTTGCCTTTCTTTTACCATTTTTTTCTCAGTTGGAATTAAATATGAATACTTTTTTTTTATTTTTATGCATTGTACTTCTCTCACAAATCTAAAGCTTGATTGTAGCAAGTAGAAATGAAGTATAAGAAATAATGGATCTAAAGCTTGATTTTAGTAAGGCGTTGAAATGAGATACTGTTTGATGAATTAAAATTAGCATTTCAGGGCAAACCATGGATCTTCTCCTTGTGATGAGAAAGCAAGCAGATGAGATGACGTATAAAATTCGAGGCATTCATTAATATTTAATACCCAATTTTTATCCATTGATTAGAAGGGGAAAGAGTTTGGTTAGTTACAATTTGGTGGGTTCAAACATTTATATACAGCAGATGCAGGCTGCTTGTAAGTGGGAATGCTATTTGTATCAACAAAACGGACTTCACCAGGTGCAAAAGACAAATCCCTGTGCCTGAAATTTATATAAAATGAAGAAAAATTAAGAAACTTTTTAGGGGATTGTAGTGATGGTTGACAAGGATAAAAGTCTAATCCTATCTGAATTTTTAGTACATCCCTCAATTCATTCGATGTTATTTGGTAATATTAATAGGAACCCAAAAATTAGGAACCAAATTTTATTAATATTAACAAATAATAAGTAACTAATCGAAAAAATATCGAAAGTTCAATATTCTTGTAATATCGAATATCCTCTCATTCATCAATAATATAGTGGCAGTTTATTCAGTTACGTACCTTCGCAGGTCAAGTCCTACCAGACCAGCTTGAAGGACTGTTAAATTGTCAGAATCTGGCGAAACTATGACGACAGTGTCACCAGAGTACTGGGTTTCAAGAATCGACATGAGTTGTGTTACACGAACAAAAACATCTGCAACACTTTCGTTTGGAGTTCCATCATCCACAGGAGGAGGTTTGTTGTTTGGAGAAATGCTATCTAATGCATATATCTGCACAGCATGCAATATTCAAACGATATTAAAGCCTAGAAGACTTTAGCAAAAATCGTCATCTTTCAAATTCCACTAGACTAGAAAAGGAGTTGTTCCTGACAATAGCTGAATAGAAGAGGGAGAAATCATACTTCTGAAATGGATTCCAAGTTTTTGCCTTCGTAAGCACCCAATCCACGGGCGTCCAGAAAGCTGTATTCTGGGACTATAAGACTGAAATGAAAGAAATTCACAAGTTTATAGAAAAACATATTTTCTGTAAAGGTTATTGTTCAAGATTGCTCTACAACTACAAAATTGAAACCGTATAACCAAAATTTTGAATGTTCCTCTCCAGTAGTATGAACATGTCTACGAAAGTATATAAGATTGATTACATTGGGAAGCAACAAATTTCACAGCCTCACAGGTCAATAACACTTTTGAGTTTCACAGCCTCATACTCATAGGACCTCTCTTAATGCAGTTTTTAAAACTTGTTTTTTAAAACAATAAAAAAAATGTTTGAATCGGATTAAAAAATATAGAATGTTTATTCTGAGAAAAAAAATACATAACAATTAAAAGATATGCTGAATTAGTGAATTACAATCTTTTGAAACATAGAAACACTAGTTTTTTTTATAAGGACATTCACATTAGTATCTCCCAGCCATCCGTATATCCATTTAGGCTAAAATTAATCTCATTCAAGCTGAGAAGTACAACAAAACTGTCTCGCTAATTAATTCAAATTGTATCTAAATGACATTGAAAGATGGCCATAATTTGTGATTTGTAATTGTATACCTTCGATTGACTCCATTAACGGATGCAATAATCTCAGCAGTTTGATAAGCTCTCTGAGTAATAGCAGGCCAAATCCAGCAGCTCTTGTCACAAGCCCCCATTCGTTTGAGATCAAAAGCAGCTCTCACAGCCTGCTTCTTCCCTCTTTCGGACAAACCACTATCCACAGAGGTCTTCGCCACAGGGTTAGTGTTGATCACTCCCATGCTTTCGAATTCCGACTCCCCTGCCCTCACTAGAAAATACCTTCCCACACCACACCAACCACAGTTACCACCAAACCTAAGAATCAAACAGAAATAGGGCTTAGGGTTAGGGTTTTACGGAATAACAAAATAATTACCGATTGCTGAGCCGGAATGGGGGCATCTGGAAGAGGCCACGGGCGGCGGCAACCGGTAGCGAAGTTGTGAGAGGAGGATTGAAATTGAAGGAGAGAGTAAGTGCAGTGAGGAGGTGGCGGCGACGGAGGTTGATGAGTTTAACGGAATCGGCGGGGGGCGTCGCCGGCGCGTGCGGTAGTGATTCGGGACGTGCAATTTGGCGGGTGTTACTGGCTGCTAGCATTTTCAGTTTCACTGTACTCTCTCCAGTTTTCATGGCTGAACGACGACGTTATCCATTTATCAATATTCAATAGTTCAATACTATACAATACAACTATCTGCCACACGACGATTCTGGGATGTCGTTTCGCAGAATTAAAAAGAAAATCGTTATTATAATATAAATTAGGAAAAAACTTATGTCCATTTCCTTATGTCCATTTCCTCCATTTCCACCAATCATATATTGTATTTACACTCTCTCTCTCCTATGATTGGTTATATAAAAGGCGGTCTTCTATATTCTCTCTCTACTGTGATTGGTCATTTAAACACTTTTTGCCACGTGTCATAATTATATTGGGGAACTGGATGTAATGGACATAAGGAAATGGACGTAACTTTTTTCCTTAGCATATATAAGACGAATCTTTTAACTTCGGTGAAAGAGATGCAATTTTAAAAACAGATTGAAGCTGTATGGGTTTTTCTTTTTCTATTTCTCAAAGAAGGAAAGTTTAGTTTATCTGTGTTTTTGTTATTTGATTAATGATCATGTGTTTATATAAGAAAAATGTTACATTTTAGTTACAAAGTCGTTTAAGTTAATTACAAAGAAGCATATTTTGTTTATAATAAGACCCAAAGTTCAGTAGGTATTGAAGAAATTGAGAGGAGAGTAAAAGGTGGATGGAGCCCATTTCTGTAAGAATTTTTAAAAAAATAATAATAATATAAATGTCTATTATATCTTTTGATTTGACACAATTTTAATTTATTTTTAATTATTTTAATATAAGAGATAAAGTAGTAATTTTAATACATTAAATTTTCATTCTAAATTTTTACTACTAAACCCAACAAACCCATTCCTATTTTTTTTTTCTTTTTTCTTTCTGTATAAAGAAGATACCTTAATAATCGGTTAAGAGTCTTCATCAATATAACTTTATAAAGCAATTGAACAGGGGCTTTTTCCTTTTTTTTTTTTTTGTCGAGAAGTTTGTATTGAAAATTTGAAATTATGTTTTTAGTTTGGTTATGGTCTGGGATTTATAAAGGATCAAGCAACCCTGTGAGATTGGGTATAAATAATGGGCTTTTAAAATGAAAGTTTAAGGTTTTAATTAAGGTGGCCCAATAGAGGCAAGGCTTGGGCTAGGCCGCTCGCGTATTTGGTATTTTGGTTACACCATCAATTATGTGAAAGTGTTTTTTTTTTTTAATACTTGATTTTTTTATCTAATAATTTATCAGAAAAATATCTTATTTTAGATATTATTTATCCTTTAATTAGATGTGGTTTTTTTTATATGTGATTTTATATAAAATTGGATAAGAATTTAGTTACTTGATTATTTTATCTAATAATTTATCAGAAAAATAATATAATTTGTTTATAACTATCATCCTCTCTTCTGTAATTGGAGAGATCAAATGAGAATCTATATGGTTCATTCGAAGATGGTTTTTAATAGTAAGTCTGACAATTCTCAAAAAGTAAAGCAATGGTAAAGCTTGCTTTTATGAGAATAAAAGTAAAGTATTATTGTATTACTGAACTTTAATGTATCCATTCAATTATGTAGTGTCATTTATTAATATTAATAAAAAATCACATTAATAAAGATTCACCTTAAATAAATTATGAATCAATTAATTGAAAAAATATACTAAAATTCAGTACTACCGTACTGCTGAATATTTACTTCTGTTGAGAATACTATACTACTATAGTAAGGCAAAAACAAAAACAACTGTAGATTTAAGAACAAAAAGCGCTTTTTTCCCCTTTTAAGAGCCATCATATTTTGAAAAGTGTAATGATGATATTAATATATACCGAGAGTTGCTAGCTTTCAGCCACTAATTTAAAACGAATAATTATATCTTTTAGATATCACAAAAGTAATTTTCTTTATTTATATGCATGTATAATATAGGATTTCAGGTCTTATTTATAATTAAAAAAAATAAGTATTACTTAATCTTAAGAAAAAAAATTATTTCATAGCTATAAGACATATTTTACCGTATGATGTTGAATGTTGAGCGATAAAATGTCAATATGAACATAAATTTAACATGACAAAAATAAAAATATTGTCTTAGATCAATGAATGATCACACTAAAATAGATAGGATTAAGAATAATTGTACTATAGAGAAAAAGTTGGGTAGTACCTATATATTGTTGAAAAATTAGTTGAAACACGTCTTATGTACGTAGTTTGGTCATGCATATAGAAGGCTGTTAGAAGCTCCTGTACGTAGAGTTGACCAGATGAAAGATAGCCCAATAATTACAGGTAGGGAAAGACAAAAAAAAACAATAGAAGAAACCATTAAAAGGAATTTAACTATTAACTATAGAAATGAGTAAGGACAAAACACGATGCGTCGCTTAATATATATAGTTCATCTCATTTAATGACAAAAGATTTTTTTTTATTATTATTGTATTTATATACAAGACCAATTTTAAAACAACCATATTTATGTTAAATTCTAACACAAGAATGAGAACGGAATTTTGTTTATAAAAATTTTGAACAACAAAAAGTAAACTTGTTATTATACTCATTCAGTCAAACATGTAAATGTAATCAATAATGTAGGTGGAACGTTCTTTGTTTTTTTTTTTTTATTATTATTACCTTTATATCGATTTTTTATTTTTTAAAAATTGTAAATCAATTATTTATCTTTGTAAATTATTCCAAATTAATTAGTCTCATTGTATAACATCGTCTATTTTTTTTGTTAAATAATAACGTGGCATATTATCTTTAACCCCATTTTCACTCTCAAATCTTTTATTTTAGTCCCAACTCTACAACCACAACTATTCGCAAGTCGAAAAGCCTCGTCTTTTACCACCAACTACAAAAATTATATTTTTACTTCATCTTCAATCTCAAAATTTTCATTTTAGTCCCAACTCTACTATTATTGGCAAGTGGAAAAGCCTCATCCTTTACCATCTCAACTAGAAAAAAAAAAATTATTGGAGATTATATATATGTAGTCTGGTTTTAGCACACACACATATAGTGGTGAAGAGTGAACACGTAGTGAGATGCCCAAAGAATTTGTGTCCAATTAAAGGTGATGCATGTACATGTAAGTTGAAGTGTAGTGTAGGGTCCCCCACACAAACGCGTGCATGCTATTCTATGCATTGACCCTTCCTTTTTCTCTATTCTATTAATTAATAATGTCCCCTTTTCTCTAGTTCTCTCCAATATTGTGCATCATTTTTAATTTCCTTATTTTCTCAAGCACACGCATTAGTTCATTTGTTTACTCACACACATATATATAATTGTATTAATTTATTGGTTGATTTAAAAAACAGAGAACATATATACAGTATGTGCATGCATGTATATTAACTAGACAACGCATAAATAAATAAGAGTATGTTTGTGCATGTTTATTTTTAAAAAAGAAACACTTATTTTTTTAATAATCACTTATTTTAAAAGAGTGTGCTGTTTGTGCATGCTTATTTCATAAAATAAGTGGTTCTTAGTTGTAGCAGAATGCACTTTTTTAGCTTTAAGCTGAAGCTAGCAATTAGAGCTTCATTTTCTAGCTAGTAGCAAAAACTGAAATTTAAATAATTTATGAAGAAAATACCCTCAACAAAATTTAATATTTTCTATTATACCCTTTATTATTTTAAACCTAATTTTGACCTGTACAACTACAATTTACAATCAGTCTCTTCAACATTGCTCCTCCTCTTCCTTCACCATCTCACTTCATGCCTTCATCTTCTTCCTTTACCGTCTCACTAATAATAAATATTAAATAATATTTTAATATATTAATAAATATTAATTAATAAAAAATTAATCATAAATAACAAAATTACATTAAATAAAATCAATAATTATTTAATTAACATTTTAATATGTTAATAAATAAATTAATATTTTATTTTTATTTATTTAATAATAATTAACAAATCAAATATTGATATCTATTTATTTATTTAAGAACATTAATAACATCATAATCTATAATGCCCTTTTTGGTAATTTTACAGTCAAAAGCACTTATTTATACAATTTTGCCAAACACAAATTATTTTTCAGCTACTGACAAAAGTACTTCTCAATTCAATTTGCCAACCACAAACTGCTACTTTTTCACAACACTTTTAAAGAAACTTCATTTAAAAAGAAATCATTTAAAAATCAACAATTTTTATAAACATCCACAAACTAACAGCCCCCTAAATAATGCAAGCAAAATTCAATGACAAAAAACACAATATAATGAAATTGAAAGCAATTGGCAGAAAAGCTTTAGATTCTCGATTTTTAGGGTTTCTTATACGAACTTAACTTCCATGAAAGCGGTGTCTTTGCTTTTTTTATTGTCAAATTTGTCATATTTGGAACAAATGAAGCGGCTGTGGTGCATGCGCACTACATGAATGTGACCGATCCAATATATGTACGTAGGAGAAAATTAAATATCAACAATAGTAAAAATAAATATATAACTCACCTCTATATAGTTTCACTTATATCTTTCTCTCCGGTAATTTGATATTATTAAATGGTTAAATGTCTATTTTAATTATTTATGTTTTACTCAAGTTTTAAATTGGTCATTTATCTTTCAATAGTTTTGTATTGGTCCTTTATATTTTCAAAAAGTTTTATATTTGTCCTTCAGGTTTCATTCGAGTTCTATATTGGTCCTTTATATATGTTTCATTGAAGTTTTATATTATTCTTTTGTTTCATTAAAGTTTCATATTGGTCCTCTGATCAACATGATTTTATTTTTGGCTTAAACGACGCTTTTTGGGTGTTTTTAATGTATCTAACTACAAGAAAATGCTGATTTAGCTACGGGAGCTAATTAACTAGGGAAAAAAATCCCTAGCTAATTAGCTACGGATAAAATCCCTAGCTAATTTGATAAAAAAGTTTGGCGCGAAAAGGCAGGAAAATTTAGCTAGGGATTTGCTACGGATTTCCCTAGTTAATTAGTTAGGGATTTGCTACAAATTTCCTTAGCTAATCCCTGGCTAATTAGCCAGGGAAAAAATTCCTAACTAATTAGCTAGGGAAAAAATCCCTAGCTAATTTATTATATGTGTATATATAAAATGTTTTACATTAATAAATCAAAAAGTGACAAATGGCCTAGTGGTTGGTTTAAATGTTACCATCCATGATGTTTCTTCCGTCTTCGAGGCCTCTTAGGACCATTTTTCAAAAATATAAAGTGGTCCCCGGAGGCCGGTGGAGGAGGTCGCCGGCGACAGTTTTCGGAGGGGGTGAATTAGCTAGGGAATTGCTACGGATTAGCTACGGAATTTAGCTAGGGAATAGATACGTCTTAGCTAGGGAATAGCTACGGATTAGCTAGAGAATTTAGCTAGAGATTAATTACGGATTAGCTAGGGAATTTAGTTAGGGATTAGCTACGAAAAAAATCCCTAGCAATTAGCGTCCAAATATTAGCTAAGGAAAAATCCGTTAGCTAGGGATTAGCTACGGATTTTTCCCTAGCTAATCCTTTTTTTTCTTGTAGTATAAGGCCACGTCAACTATCTGATACACGTAGGAGAGATTATGTGTCCACATCGGCATGCCACGTCAGCAGTTAACTTAAGAAATTAACGGATTTGGACAGAATCACTAATTTAGAACTTCTGGGGAACATAAATGACTCATTTAAAACTTTTGAAACATAAATAACTAATTTGAAACTTGAGTGAAACATAGAGGACCAAAATGAACCTTTAACCTTGTTAAAATTTCAATCCGAATCCAACTGAAAGTGGAGACCGAAGAGTTTAATTAAAATAATATTTTGACTTTAAATTTTATGTAAATAAATATGAAAAAATTTCTTTATAAATAATAAAAAAAGAGTATTTTACTATTTTGGTCTTTAAAAAATGTGAAATGTCTCCCTTAGTCTGTGAAAATAATTAGAAATGTTATTTTTAAAGAATAAAATAAAATACGAGCCAGTTCAACCTAGCCCCAACATGACTGGATTAAGCTGAAAACAAAAATTTTAACCCATATTAAAAAGGGTCAGATCAACCCTAATAACTAGTGCCAAAGCGGGCGCGCTAAGGTTGGGATGTGGTAGCCCGTACGTTTTGCCATCTCTACAAAATCTCCATTAACATAGATTATATAAATTTTTTAATGATCAAATTGAAATAAATTATATCTTTTAGTGATTAAATTTACAAGATGTAGGTACATTATTGCATGGGTTTGAACACTAAAATAAAAAGTTCAGTACTATTGTACTATACTAAAATTCGATACATCCTTCCAATCATGTAGAGCCATTTATTAATATTAATACAAATTTATATATTAACAAAGATCCACCTTAAATGGTTATAAATTAAACCAGGGTGAGTCTATGATGCAACTTGTTGCATCATGCAATGGGTTATGCGTGGCACAATTGTAGCCATTGATGTGATCCAATTGCATTGCTGATGCAACAAAATAATAAGTGTCACAATTCTATTGGCTAAAATTGCATTGCATGATACAACAAATTACATCATAGAACTAAAATTCAATACTACTATTCTAGTTAAGACTTCCTTCCAACACTAGTTTAGAGATTAAAATAATAATTTACAATAGGTGATATGTGCATGGAGTTGACTAATTAACAAGAATGCAAAAGGCGTGAGTTAATTTGTAACGGCGGCATCCATGCACTAGGCAGCGATTTCCTTCCTTCACTCCTCAATATAATATAATATAATATAATATAATATAATTGTTGCTCACTACTATACTATATATAGCGGCTACCTCCTCACTAAAATAATCTAACCAATACTATTTTTTTCTTTTATAGTACAAATATGGGTAGAGAGACGGTCTGAGTCAATGAAAAGTTTTCCCATGCACTCTATAATTTATAAAGATTTATATTTCTACCTCTAATTTTTTTTAATAATTACATATATTTCTAGAATTTGTTAATTTTTCTAGCATCTTTAAATTTTATATGTCTTTGCTCTCAATTAATTTATGTTTATTATTTATTTTTATTTAAAATAGTCATTTGTTATATTATATATATACATATATATATATATATATTAATATAAAGTATTTTTTTTATTAATCACTACAAGAAAGATGAGTATTTTTAAAGACTTATATTTCGACGGTCATATAATTGTTAAAAAAGATAAATATTTTTTCAATATTCAAATTTTGGCCGCCGAAACTAAATAAGTTGTTGAAAAAAAGACAATAATAGTATTTTTGTCAACGGTATTTTTTTGACAGCCGTCGTTGATAAATATATTGTCAAAAATAATATTTTTGACATATATCGACAATTTTTTACCGTAAAAAATATCATCATTGACTTTTTTTCAACAACTTATTTTAACAGCCAAAGTTTAATTGTTAAAAAAAATACTTATTTTAATTAACGGTCAAAATTTAATTGTTGAAAAAAGATAATAGTGGTCGTTGAAATATAAGTCATTGAATATACTTATTTTTCTTGTTATGAATATAGAGAATACGTTAATAAAACTATAATTAATTATGTACTTTGTAAAGAACCAAATTAAATTCATTGATAATTGGTCTTTTGGGGATGAAATTGAAATATTTTATTTTTTAAAGACTAAATTGGGAGAACATACATTTTTGAAAGACTAAATTATTAATTTTATAAAAAATACAATAAATGATGTACTTTGTGCTCTTTCAAAAAAAAAAATTTTTTTTTACACAAATGTTTTTAAAAATGAATGAAAATAAGAAATGTCTAGCTAAATTAATTAAAAGATACAAGGGTTAAAGATTGAAATTTCATCGAAAAATCGAGTGAACATAAGATAAAAATCGAAATAAAATATATAAGATCAAATATGCTAATTAAGATTATATATCATTTTTAAAAACTAAATAAGATATATGTTTAATAATAATAAATTATACTTTTTTTTCATGATCTTGGTTTATATATATTTTCTATTGTCAACAGAAAAAAACAAACAAACTAAACTTACTAAGGAATTGTAATAATGAAAAGGTAATTATGCATGTTATAATAAAAGATGTCATTTTATAATACAACTAATTATTCATGGAAGCCTTTTCACATATTGCCGTTCTATTTAACAAATTAATGGGTTTTGCTAACTGGTGTTTCAGGTACTTGTTAAAACTGACTATTACAAATTAATACTATATGAATTTAATTATCTAACATATCCAGTGTTAAGGTTTCACGAGTTTAATCAATAAAAAACAGTTAATGAGTTAAAATCAAGCGAAATTTAATTTAACTCAAAATATAAAATTTATTGTTTAAAAATTTTACTAACAAATGAAATCCCAACATACATACGTTAGATAAATACATACTATAATTATATATATAACAAATTCTCATTTGTACAAAACTCTAAAGTCTAAATAATAATTATGATTAATAATTACACGTGGAGAGTGTGTTTTTCATGGAGTAATAATGAAAAATTAGAAACTAAATAAAATAATAAATAGATGGAATAAGAGTGGTTATAGGGATTGACTAGTCAAAGTGTGAAGGTCATAGATCTGTTATCTTTTACGTGTTTTTCCTTATTTTATAATTTGACCAAAATTTAGTCCTATTATAGTAAAGTCACTATATAGAGATCCGTACTTCACTTCTCCACGTCACTTCCTTGTGACTTCCTTCTTACGTTGCATGCATCTCTTCTGAACTATCAACTTCCATCTATTATTGGGAGTAATCTATTCTTAACAAAGTGTTAGATGTTCGATTATTGTCTTGGATATGGAGTAATTTTAAATTATTGTGTCAGTTGTCTCACTCTTCGAGGTGTCTACAATTCAGCGAGTGGATTAGTCAATGTGCTCGACAGTACAGTGGATACTCTGGTCTAGACAAAAAAAAACTTCCATATATTATTAATTTAGATTTTCTTAATCAGTGTTTTAAAGATATTATTTAAGATTTTTTTAAACTAATTAAAGAACTTAAAATTTTATTTTTATTTTATTAATTTCAAAAAAATAAATTATTTTTCAACCAATCACAAAAAATTTAGCAAGTGCCCTATAATTCTTATTAAATAACCCTATTAATTTATAATATTCCACACGTCTTGAGGATTCCCTATTCTGTTCTATATTTTCAGTCACAATTTTCAAACTTTCTCATATGGTCAAAATATTATTTTGATCTTTTGTCTTTTTATCTAAATTTTATATTGGTCTTTTATTTTTCAGAAGTTCTATATTGGTTCTTTATCTTTCTCATAAGTTCTATATTGATCCTTTTATGTTTCATTAAAATTCTATATTGGTCATTTATGTTTCATTAAAGTTCTATATTGGTCTTTTATATTTCATTAGAGTTCTATATTAGTCATTTATATTTTATTAAAATTTCATATTGTCCTCTCAGCATGATTTCATTTTTGGCTTAAACGACATCGTTTGGGTGTTTTTGGTGTGTCTAAGACCACATCAACCTTTTGAAACACATATGAGAGATTATGTGTCCACCTTGGTATGCCACGTCAACAGTTACCGGAAGAAATAGGCGGAATTAGACGGAAGAACCAATATAAAAATTTTGAAAAAGATAAATGATTAATATAGAGCCTCTGAAAGATAAAGAACCAATATAAAATTTAGATAAAAGATAAAATACCAAAATGAAGTTTTGTCCTTCTCATATTAAACAAGTTTTTGTTGCTAATATATATTACACTGCGCTACTTGCATGATCAACTTGACTAAAAGTATTAGTCATCAATTATAGATTTGAATAAATAATATATAAACAAAATTACGGTTGGTACCAGCTAGGTAGTATAAAAATTATTTTCATTTGACAGAAAATAATTTGGTCAAAAATATATATTTTTTCACCTTAACTATTAATTTTTGTTTCAATCATTTGCTATTATCTTTAATATATACATAATTGATGAAATTTCTGTTCTTCCCCAATTATTGTTGTCAATTATACGTGGAAATATTGTAATTAGAACATTGATATGATGTGTTGGTTCCCATGAGATATTAGACATTTGAGACTTGAAATTAAAAACATCTAAAATTGTTTTGAACATAATTCATCAGTGCATTGTTTTAAGATTATTGAGCTTTTCTAGATAGCTCAGATATTTGATAACAATAATTAATTTCATGTGGGATTTATATATAAATGTGTTATTAGGGACATATAATAATGTTTGGATAAAGAAAGAAAATTGTATCAATTAATAAAGATAAACATAATGAACAAAATATAAACATCCGTCGATTTTAGCCAAATTAATTAGATCAGTGTGCTCCAGTGTACGTAGTTTTTGAAGAAATAAGGTATTAAATGTAATGTAACCAATGACGTTTTTTTCCATACTTTTTTAACATTACATTTACTTGTCGAAAGCGCATTATGGGAGATTTAATTATATATTGAATGCAATTGTTGTTAAAATGGATGGAAAAAGGATCCTCTACTGTCAGTTTATTTTGCTGTCTCTACTGTTCATGGGAAACAACGTCGATTGAACCATATTTTTCTTTCATTTTAGTCCCTAAAAATATATTTTTGTTGAATTTTATATGAAAAAATCATTTTTATTTTTAAAATTTATATTTTATCAAGGAAGGGAATGGAATAGTACTTAGTGAGAAAAAACAAAATTAAACCAAGTAGGGAAAAAAATAAAAACCCAAAATAAATTTTTAATATAAAATTCAACATGAATACATGCTTAGTAGAGATGATCATGAGTTGGGTATAGATAGGGTACAATAGTCCCAAACCCATACTCAGACATGATGAGCAAACATCCTCTTCTTCCAAATCCTTTGAGTACTCGAATTCTTGGAGCCAAAAAAATTAATATAACATCATTTTGAATTGTCAAATATGTAAACTTGATTTAATTTTTTTTTTCTCACTAAGTACTATTCCATTCCCTTCCTTGATAAAATATAAATTTAAAAAATAAAAATGATTTTTTCATATAAAATTCAACAAAAATATATTTTTAGGGACTAAAATGAAAGACAAATATACATTTTATATATTGCAAGAATATATTTTTATTGGGACTAAATTGTAAGACTAATTTTATCTCAAATACAGAAATATAATATTTCCCTTCAAAATTTTCATCTTCAAAATGCTAAAAGAAGGAAAAGCAATTGAACCCCAAACGACGTCGTTTCCCATGAACAGTAGAGACAGCAAAATAAGCGGACAGTAGAGGATCCTTTTTCAAATGGATGACTTGAAAGGTCTAAACTATTTTAATTAGATTCCTTACTTTGAAAAACTATACGAGTTTTGCTAATTACAAGTGATCATAATAATGACACCTTTTAGAGTTTCTTTTCAAGTTTAAAATTAAGTTTATATAGTACTGTATTGATTTTAGTAAAAATCAATAAAAATAATAAATTATTATTATATAGTGAACTGTAATTTTAAGTGAGTGTAAAAGAAAATTAAGAATCAGAACCAAATTAACAATATGCATGGGCCATTATTACATTTTGGGTTAGAAATTAGAATATATATATATAAATAAGGTAGTCAAATAGTCAAATGGGACAAATATTTAATTTGTCTGTCCATTTGAGGTTCTCCAAGACAGTCCATGTGGATGGTATTGGTAGTTTGGTACGTAAGCAACATGTGGGGCCTGTGCTACTGTGGGAGTATTACTACAAAGAAAGTGAATCAATAATTATACATGAATCTACATCATATAATTTTGAATTTAGCCTACTCCATCATCTTACTCTTGAGATTTGATTCTAATTAGTGAAAATGTTTGAGGGAATGGAAAATGAGAATGTGATATAATTGGAATAAAAGTAGATAAAATGACTATTTTATCTTTATATTAAAAGTGAGAATGAAATAAAGTGAATAAAAAATGACAAAAATATAATTTCATCATATTACAAAAAGTAAAGTATATTTGATTAGAAGAATATTGAAGGAGTGTTGGATTATGTCTACAATTACGTCGTCCATTCAAGCAACTAATTAAACAGCCCCTATATAGAATATAGACAACAAAAGTAAGAGGAAGATACAGAGAATAGATTTCACGTCAAGTAAAATTTACATGTAAGATTCGCTATATGTGTCTTTTTCTCTTTTTCGTTATTCTCTCTATAGCATAAGATCCAAATTGCTCGTGATTGTTGAAACTCAAGTAACTTGGTGAATCCATCTTAAAAGTTAGATATTAAGGGGAAAAAAATTAAACTACTTAAGTATTTTATTGAACATCTTATCTTTTTATATATAAGACTTGGATCTCTAATATTTCCTCTCAAGTCTAACTTAGGTGCATGTTGAAACTATGATGCCATGTTGAAACTCAAATAACTTAAAAAATTCACCCTTAAAATTCAGTTATTAAAAAAAGTAATCAAATTATTTAAATACTTCGTGAATAAATTATTTAAGTACTTCATTGAATTTTATTAGATATAGGACTTTGATATCTAATAACGACCATGGTCACCCTATACTTAATTATATTGATCTAGAGAAGTAATGTTTGAACCTACTTTTAGAAAGACTCAAAACTAATCCAAGGGGTGTGGTTGAGTGGAAGGGACTTATCCATTCTTAACCAAGTGTCAGGGGTTCGATTCCTGCCTTAGGTATGGAGCAGCTTTAAATTCTTGGGCCAGCTGTCCAACCCTTCAAGGTGCCTACAATTCAGCGAGAGGATTAGTCATTGTGTTCGACGGTGAATACCCTGACTTAGACCCAAAAAAGAAAGACTCAAAACTATGGGATTCTCCAATATATAAAAAGACTTGCAAATATTCTTATTTTGCAAGTTTATGTAACTCACTAAATAGTTCATATATATAATTTGGCATCCAATACGTACAAAAGAAGGACCGAAGAAACCAGAAGTTAAAGATACAGTGTGGGGGTTTAAAAGGATATATTTATTGAAATTTCTGAGACTAAGATGCTTATAATTTCCTTCAACTATTAAAAAAAAATACATGGAAAAATACATGGAAGTTGGAACCCTCCTAAATTTTGTAATATGTGCAAAAAAATTATTTCTTAATTTTTTCATCCAAATCTCTAACGAGATAGTGATATTTAAAATTAAGTTATCAAAATTGTAAAGTCTGAAGCTAAGGGCTGGGATTAATACATCATTTTTTTTGTTTTATTTGAAAAAATATATGCACATTATAGTTAATAGAAAGTTATGTACATTTTAATTAATTAATTATCATATTTAATTACTCTTGTTTACTTACTCTCTTAAATATACATCCTCTCGTCGTAATTCACTAATTTGATATATATATTAAACAATATATAGTTGGTTGAGTACTGAGTACTAGAAGCACGGACAAGGAGTAATGATATATCTAATCTAATTATGATTTTCACACACAAGAGAATTAAGAACACGAATTATCTGCTGTTTTAATTGTGCTATTTAAGTTTAACTACGGTCATTGATCGATTAGCTATAGTGATAACTAGTGTAGCTAAATCAAACAGTATAATAATTGACAGCAAAGGATCTGGACAAGAGAAGAAGAAGCTAATAATTAGAGAGTAATCATCTGTAGTTATTTTCTCTAGAGTTATGAGGGAGATGGAGAGAAGAAGAATTTTGGATCTATTTGACAATAGTTTTTGTTTTGTGTTTTTAAAAACAATTTTCAAAACAAGTTTTTGGAAGAACAAAAATAAAAGAACTTGTTTAATTAATTTGTTTCGAAAACGGTTTTGAAAATAAAAGAATAAAAAATTTTGTTTTATGCTAGTTTGGCTTGAAAATTATCCTTCAATCATTTGAAAAGTCTTTTGAGTGATATTTTTGCTTAATGAATTCTTGAGGAATTCCCATAAAAAAAAATAATGATCTATTCTAGTATGATTGATAATTATCAGGTTACATTAGATTTTTAGTAGTCCCAATAGTTTATAATTTGGTCCTTATAATATCTTAAATATTTGTAATTTGGTTGTTGTAATTTTTAAACTTATGAAAGAAAGTCCTTTTTGTACGTTAGTAACCCTTAGGCACTATTAATACCTCTAATTATTTTATAATATTATCCAGATTTATGAAGAAAGTACTGTTAATATCGTGTTCACTTGATTCTACATGTACCATTCAACATATATTTACAAGCTTATATTTCGTTTCAACTGCAAATAAAAAAAGTTAACATTATATCATAATTTTTCGTTAATAATTTAGATGATTTTAAGTGTTAGGATGACATTCGAAACTTTTTAGAGAAAATCGAATGCAATTCCAAACTTTTGGGACAAATTTGACAAAAAAAAAGTTTAGCGACTAAATTGAAATCTTGTGTAAAATTTGGAAACATAAAAGATACTATTACCTATATATATTTTAGCCAATTAAAATAAAATTTGGGAATATAAAAAAAAATTTATGGACTAAATTGAAATTTGTATAAAATTTGGGAACATGAAAAAACTTTAGAGACTAAATTGAAACTTGTAGGTTTCTTATAAAAAAACGCTTCGGGACTAAATTGAAATATTTTATAACATTTGGTGATATAAAAAAATTTTAAGGACTAAATTGAAGTTTAATTTATAAATTCTTGTAAACTCATTTGTTTGATCTTCATGTTTAAAAAGAAAAAAAAAACTAAAAAGTAACAAGGACAAAACAGCTTTTCCTTATTTTTTATTTTTAAAAAAAAAACTATTTTTAAAAATTGTTATCAATCAAGTCCTTAATCTTTTTTAATTTTTTATCTCTCTTTATATTTTTCAGAATTTCACCGTTAACTTTACCATCTAACCAAAAAAGATTTACAAAAGGATATATATATAGTAGGAGTAGTGCAGTGTCATATATATGTCACTACCGGAACTTGCATTTTAACCCTAACCTCTCAATTATATATGGCCAGTGAGTATTGATAAATGATAGAAGCTAATTAATTTGTGGTTAAACTTTGTTAGGATATTTTTCAAAGGGAATATGAAGGCCTCTTTCAAATCACCATCAGAGTCTTCCTGCTTACTTACTGGTGAGGCTTCACCATTCAACACTATCAATATTTGACTAAACTCATTGCTCGATAGATAACAACATGTGCATGCATGTTTCTAGATCACTATTAATTATATATAATTTATATTCCACCGTTTCTGTTTCGGAAACAAAGCTGTATCCATTGCACATATATATATAATATATATAATTCTGAATTCAAAAACAAATTAAATTATAGCTATTTGTTGTTGAAGTTGAAGAATCGTGCATTATAGCCAGAGGAGACACATATTAATTAATAGTGATAAATCCTCCTAACCACTACCTTCTTGTTTGCTTTCGTTGTCACAATTCCTATGTGGTCCCCTAATATATATACCTCCCACACACACCTGTCACACTCTCTGTGGGTCTCACGTATCGGCCCGACCGGCGACAAAGGGGTTCTCGATCTGATCTCTCTAATCTTAATCGGTTCGAATCTTTGTTAAAAGAAATATTTACATTTAGTGTTCAATCGTATCTAATCTCAAATCAACTCTTCATTATCGTCTATAGAAATTGTAAACTTGATATTAAGTTATTTTATTTAATCTTTAAAAAATATATAAATTAATGCGTAATTAAGAATATATAATTATATAAGAAGAAAGTAATTTATTATGTTTAATTCAAATAAAAATTATAAAATTAAAGATTTCATTTTCTTCCCCAATCACCCCTCTAGCTACTGATCTTCTCAACCCAAACATGTAATAAATTATCATAAAAAAAATTAGAAAAAAGAAAAGAAGAGAGAGAGAGAGAGGGACATATTGCTCACAAATGGGAGGTTGAGTGTAATTTTCACTTGAAAAATGAAATTATGGGCGTTGACGTAGCATGTGCTGTTTGAAAGTAGACATTACAGACGCGATTCTGCAGTTGAATAATTGAATTTAATATAGTGCAGTATCTGTAGTACGTACTGGCTAGGGTAATCCCCTCAAATAATTCAATACACATACCAAATTTTTAACACAAAAATCTCAGGTTAGTTTCTCACCTTTAAAATATCTCAGTTTTTTTTTTAATTTAAGTTTTAATATTTATTCGGTTTTAATTTGATCATTTATGTTTGTAATTAGTATCAATTTAATCCTTAATTAACGTTCATTCATTCTCAATTTGGTGGTCCATATCTATGATTCAAGTATTAAAATACTTAACTAAATAACGACATAGACAATTAAATATCGACGAGTGTACATGTTGATATGTACATTATATTTATGTTACTCATTTACAATTTAAGAGTACGTTTGGTACAAATGCACGGATATAAAGTATATATTGTAGAGTAAAGTATAATAAAAACTGTATTTGGTATGTATAAAATATGATGTAAAATTTTTTTGAGAGTCGTGTAACACCATGATTTGGTATCCGGTCAGTGTTTTAGTTGGAAGTGGAAGTGGACATGGAAGTAGAAGTAAGTAATAAAAAGTATGTTTGGTATGCAAGGAAATGGAAGTGCAAAAATAATATTGTTTGATATGGTGGGAAGAAGATAGAAAAATAGAAGATAAAAGTATGAAAAACCTTTTTTGCCCTTACTTTTTAAAAAGCCACAAATTTTTTAAGGACATTTTGGTCTTTAAATCTCACCTCACCTCACATTCCCACTACTTCCCTCCCATCATGAGGGAAGGAAGTTAGAGAGAAGCTCACACTCACCTTTCCTCCTCCTAAACCATACCAAACATGCATTATAGGGATTTCACCCTTCCTTAATTACTCAAAAGTGATGCCAAACATTGCTCTAAGTATGCACATGTCCAACTCCAAATTTGTTATTATTTTAAAATTAAAAATAAATTCAAACATTGTTGCTTGCTGCTATTGCTATTAGCATAAATTTAAATTAAAAATTAAAAATATTTTATTGAAATTTTTGGAGAGAAGAACTTATTATGCATATGCGTCGCCTAAATGTATATATCAACATTATTATGTACATTTAGTATTTAATTATTTATATTAGCATTTCATTAACTGTTTTATTTAATACTTAGATAACATTAGAGTTAAAATGAAACTAATTGTAAATGTGATGAACCAAAATAAGAGTGTTGTCAAAATTTAATTGAAGTGTGTTGTGGATATACATATATTTAGATATATGTATATTTGAATTGAAATATTTTATAAATAGTTAGGATTACGAAAGAATATTTTTGGATAAGTTTTTAGGAATATTATATTTTGAATTTTGGTAAATAAGGTTGTTATCCACGTTTAAGGATAACTCTATAAGTTTGATTAGGATTTTTTATTTTCATGTATAAATACCCTGCAAAGGTGAATGATAAAAAGAGAGCATTAGAGAGGATTTTCCCTCACTACGTTTTCCCTTTACAATCTTAACATGGTATCAGAGCCAGGTTTATTTAAAGTATAAACCTTTATTGAAAGCAATTTTATTTAGGGTCTAGGGTCACTAGACCCTAGATCCTAAACCCTAGACCATATTTTCTCTTATGATTTGAGAGATCTACTATTTATTCCATTCATAGTGCAACGAGTGCATGTTTGGAGGTTTGGGAGATCAAATTTTGAAAGTTTTCTAGCCATGAGGATAGGCTTTAGAGGACATTGACAAGTCAGATGCCGAGTTTGATGCTGGTTTCTGGTGATTTTGGTACTGGGATCCAGTGCTTCGACCCTTGTTTTCTACCTCAAGAGGAGTGTGGGAAGCTATATGAACTTCGAAAATCCTTATATGGATTGAAGAGAAGCCCTCGGGCTTGGACAACCAATGAGGTTGTTTGGATACTCCAACTTTCAAGAGAAGTTGAATTGAAGACTTCGTTTTCTACGAAGGTGTGTGAACCTCGAAAATCCTTGTATGGATTGAAGCAGAGCTCTCGAGCTTGGACAACTAGATTGGTTGTGTGAATACTCCAACAAGATTGGTTGGAATGAAGAAATTGAATTGAAGACCTGATTTCCTTCTTCGATTGGGAAACAACAACGAACAACTAGATTGGTTGTGTGGATACTCCAACTAGATTGGTTGGAAGAAATTGAATTGAAGACCTGATTCCCTTCTTCGATTGGGAAACAACAACTAGATTTCCTTCTTCGCAAGTTGGGCATATGAGATCTCGATGCTCCAACAATATTTTATAAATAGTTAGGATCACGAAAGAATATTTTTTGGATAAGTTTTTAAGAATATTATATTTTGAATTTTGGTAGATAAGGTTGTTATCCACGTTTAAGGATAACTCTATAAGTTTGATTAGAATTTCTTATTTTCATGTATAAATACCCTGCAAAGGTGAATGATAAAAAGATAGCATTAGAGAGGCTTAGACGGAATTTTCCCTCACTACGTTTTCCTTTACAATCTTAACAAAGTATAACATACAATCTTAACAAAGTATAATATATAATTAGATTTTTTAGAGCATTTTATTTACATATTATATATTTATTTGAAAGCAATATATATGGTTGGAGTGGTATGTACTCCATTCCCCTTAAGCAATGTCTTAGGTTTGAGTCTTGTGTATGAAAAAATTTCTATTGGAAAAGTTCTACCCTTATTACTATAGGATCTCGATCAGCTAACTCAAACAAGATTACCTTCAATAAGAGAATACCCGTAGAAAATCAATATATATATATATATATGTATATATAAAATCAGACCAAGTCCATGTTGATTAATTAGATTTGTTGCGATGAAACTAGCTCATGGACACCTATTCTAATTTTATTGGTAGCCGCCAATCAGGTTGACTACTTCATTGCTCGTGTTACACACTTGCCTCGTTTAGAGTTTACTTCTTTTCATTTCTTACGTATTTAATTTTATTGTATGTTGGATTAAGTTTTAATCCAATAACACTTTGATATTAAATATTCACGAGAATCGATCCTATCCGAGCTTTGAGATGCCTTTCGGAGAAACTTAAGGAATGGGAACGCTTTTAAAATAGGATTCCGAAACTCAAATCAGAAATATAAATGTGTATCAGAAATTCAATGTCATACATAAAACTTGGAGGAGATGTTTATACTGAAAGGGTATTTAGGTTATTTATTTGTTACAATCAACTTTAATTTTTGGTTTTGGTTATTAGACTATTTATTAAAGTAAACCTGCTGATTAATCTTTTAAATATTGTCGGGTCCATTTTAGTATGTAGAGGACACTTCATTCCTAATTTTTCATTCTATAGATTAAATTTAAGAAGTGATAGTTAAAAAATATATAAATATTTTACTGTTTGTATCTAATAATTATGAAAATGACACTAAATTAAGTATTAATTATACACGTTTCAAACCCCCCAACTTGTCTTTGGGGGATTGAATTTGAATGCCTACACGTTGATTTTAGTTTTCAGCTCTATTCACAAAAGTGTCTGCACAAATGTAAGTTAATTTTTACTTTAGTTTAGGGGGTGTTTTCCACGTTATAATATAATTTAGGGGGAATCTTGCACCAAAGTTATAGAGTCAAGACTCTTTGCGGTTGGTTAAAATTGTGGTTAACCGATTAAATAATCGTCCGATCAAATAATCGTGGCTAACGTTTAGCCACAGTTATTTTATTGATTAGTCACGGTAAAAATCGTGACTAATCCCAGCCGCACCAAGCACCAAAATTCAACCGTAGAGAATCCGCGCACAAAATCATATAATATACTTTCTCTGGTTTACAATATATGTTTTGTTGGGGGATTTTTGATGTTTCAAAATATCTGTTATTATACAAAATCTAGAAGTCATTAATTATTTTTTTACTATTTTATATATCCCTACCAATACCTATTCTCAAGATAAGATTAATGGAGAGAGAGTAAGTAAGAGTAATTAATTAGTAAGAGTAATTTAGTCTTTTTATCTCATATTTTTCTAAGTTTAAGATGAACTAATAATTTTTTTGGTCTATGCACACCTACCCAATGAAACAGATATTATACACTAGAGGGAGTAATTGATAAGAGTATTTGTCACATTTGATAGTGTAAAATTTAAATATTTGCAATTAAGTTATATTTTAATGGGTATTTACATTAATTTTTCTCCTATCATCATCCTTAACGAGACAATTATATATAAATTTAGGGGATAAGAATTCAATATTACAGGAATATTGAATTTCAGTATATCGAAAAGATGTTTAATAATACGGTAATACACTTTAATGCATTCTTTCAATTAGTTAATTCTTAATCCATTCAAGGTGGTTCTTTATTAATGTGGATTCTTATTAATATTAACAAATGACACTAAATGATTAGAAAGATATATCGAAATTCAATAGTAACGTAGTACTAGAATTTTATCCCGGTACATCCCTCCAATTATTTAATGTCATTTTTTAATATTAATAAGGACCTATACTAATAAGGACCCACCTTAAATAAATTGGGACCCAAGTGATAAGATATATTAAAGTTCAGTACTACCATACTACTGAATATGTTCTTAAATTTAAGCCACACAATACTACAAAACAAATCAATTTTAACATTAATTAATTAACGTCATTGGTTTTAACTGACCTTATAATCAATATGTATTTGTTAATTTGAGATAAAAGTTTAATCCTACCAGAGTATTAAACTTTAGTACATCATTCCAATAATTTAGTAATATTTTTTAACGTTAATAGAAATCCACGATAATAAGAATTCACTTTAAAATAATTGAATTAAAGGTCAAATGATTAAAAGAATATACTGAAATTCAGAACTGTCGTACTACTGGACATTTCATTAATTTGATTGTTATATAATTGGTATTAAAATGCTCTTGATACAATTAGTTGTTGAACTAGCACTATAACCCTTTTAATATTAATCATAATTAAGCACTAAAATTCATTTATAATTATCATTAAAATATCTTTTGTTGTAGTAGTTCCTTTTGCTATAGGAAAAAAAAGAGAGAAAAAAAATACTCTTGCCATGATATGATTTGGAAGATAAATAGCTCAAACGAAACAAAAAAATGTGCTCTAATATAAATTAGTCCTCGATCGTATAATTACAAATTTTGTTAGACGCATTGAATATGGGTTTTCGAATTAATAATATGTCCAAATCAATTAGGGAAGACCTGAAGAAATTTCAAATTCACGTCATAATTAATGCAATATTTTGGCCTCCCTTGCCTAGATTTTGAATCAGTCATGTTCTAATTAGAGTAATTTTATTTGGGCTCCACATGTGATTTGTTCACGTTTTATTAAAGAAGAAATTACACCACTTACTGAATTAGGTAAAATTGATATATATAGACAATTGAAAATAGAATAAAGGCGAAGAAAATCAGACTTTGAGTAAATTGCTTGCATCTATCTAATTTGAAAAATTACATTAATTTATTTTTTATTAGTGGTCAGAAAAAAAAAATTTTATTAATGAATATAATTTTTTTGTGTGCAGAATAAACCTGTGATCTAATTTTTAATATAACAATAAAGATAGTTAAACAAGTTGATTATTCATTTATTATAGAATAATGAATGCATATATATTGTGAACAATATTTGTTTCATTAACTGAAAATAAATTAAAAGAGAGGTTTGGCTAACAATTAACATTATATCCACTCTTAGATATACCAAGTGAAGTTTTGGAAACTACTTACATGATATGAAAATTGGATCCGGTACAATTAACTTTCGTATAATTATGATGCAATTACTTCAAAATTATTATTGACAAATATCATCGTCTTGAATGGATTAAGGACTAAATTGTTATTAATATTGATAAAAGTCTCACAAAGCTATTTAGTGACGGTATTTGTTAATATTGATAAAAATTTGGTTCCTAATCTATTCAAGGTATGACCTTATCAATGTAGGTTTTTATAATTACTTCACAAATGAAATAAAAATGTGCATTTTAAAATAATTGTACCGTAATTACATGAAAAATAATTGTACCGAATCCAATTTCCATTATTTGTACGTGTAATTTCACTAATGTGATCAGTAGAAGTTATGCAATTTTCTCTTAAAAATTCATTTAACTTATAAAAGTGTGAAATCTATTAACTTTATTTTTTTTTAAAAAAAAAATATCAATTAAAATTTAACGCTAAAAATTAAAATTAAGTAACTACTATCAAGCAATATCTTATATCGATAAATTATTCCAAAATTTATCTTTATTTAAAATATCACACAATATATTTATTATAAAAGTAAATTAAATATGAATTTTACTTAATATACAAGATTTCCAAATGTATATAGTAAGATTCGGGGTAGTTTCTCGTTTCCAATTCTAATCAACAATGTTTGATTATATATATCCACATCCAGCTACGGAAGAAAAAAAGGGTTCATGCAAATGGAAGACTTTAAATTTTTTTGGAAAACATTATTATGTTCAACTTTTATTAGTGATCCTATGGAGCTAATTCATTTTTCCCCTTTTCTAACTTTTTTTGCATGGAATGTTTTTATTTTAATTAATTTAAAAGTTTAAAGAATTAAATAATTAATAATTAAATTTATTCTTTACTTATATAATTATAAAAAAATATTACACTGTACTAATATATATATATATATATATATATATATATATATATATATATATATATGATTGTAAATTAACAAATATATTTTATTTAAATTAGAGAACTTGAAAATATATAAATATAACAATCTGTGTATAAATTGAATGCTAACTTAATTAGAAGTGAAAGTTTGGGACAAAAAATGGGAACACAGAAAGGAGTTTATCAACATCCACTGCGCCCCAAATCTCCAAAGAGTGAAGGATACCAAATTCTATATGGCTACTGTATTCAATATAATAAATTATATTAGGGTGTTCGTCGGTTCGGTTTGGGCGATTTGAGAGGATTTTTAAACTAAACCAAACACTTTTTATTTGAGCGGTTTGGTTCGGTCGGTTTCATTTTACAGGGTCGAACCAAACCAAACCAAACCATAAATAATCGGTTTTGAGCGGTTTGGTTTGGCGGTTTTGATGGTTTTAAAGGTTTAATTTGACAAATAACAAATGAATTATAAACATAGAACAAGATGACAAAAAATCCTATAACTTATAATCAAACCAAACACTTTAACATTAAAATTTTACGTTACAAACCAAACCAAACACTTTAACAAATATAATTTAACATTACAAACTAAACCAAAGACTTTAACATCCAATTATAGATAACATTATCATCAAATAACAAGAAAATGACAAAATATTCCATTCATTAATAAGATAAAATCATAGATAACCATAAAAAAGTTACCTATGCGGTTCGATTCGGTTACAAAAATCTTAAAACCAAAAACTGAAAACCGAACCGCAAAAAAAAACCAAAATTTTCAAACCGAACAAAACCGCAAATTTGTCGGTTTTTGTCGATTTTAGATTGGTTCGATTTCGGAGTATCGGTTTTGTTCGATTTTGAACACCCCTAAATTATATTCCATTTCCAGTTTTCTATGATTTTCCATTCTCTCTCCGATCTTGTTTGGCATTTGCTTAATTAGCGACTTCTTGGAAAAAGCTGAAATTCCTTAAAAGCATACAAAATTACAAATAAGAAATTCTTGGGGGTCATTCAAATTCTTCCCATTTTAGGTCAAATGTTTTTGCAATGTATGAATATATCGTACGTCTTGATGTTAGTTAGTGTGAGAATAATATACAAAAATTCAAGTCAATTTAATCAATATGGAATTTTATGTCAAATATATGATATACATGTATATTTTTATGTTATTATTTATTTATTTATTTTTGTTGACATCAATCAAATCATGCACAGTTAGAGTGCTAAGATGATATATATTAGCAATATTAACAAAGTTTAATAACAAGATATGAAAATATCAATTCTCAATCAATTTAGCCATTTGGTTAAAATAATAAAAAAATAACTTGCAGTGACATTAATATTAAACGACTAATTGGATGCTATTTGACAAATAATATATATATATATATATATATATATATATATATATATATATATATATATATATACATACAATTTAAACATTGACAAAACGACTAATTTTTGCTTTTTTTTATTTGATTTACAAATTACACACTCTTAAAATTCACAAATGGTTTTTTAAACTTTTTATCATGATTCAGTTTTTGCGTTTGGTTGCACTAAAATTTAAAATTGGAATTGAAATTGGTGAAAATTGATGATAATTTAAATTGGAATTGGTTTTTTGGAATTGAGAAGTATGTTTGGTATGTAAAAATAGAATTGAAAGTGAGGTAAAAAGAAAAATATCTTTAATTAAATATTAATTTTTTAAAAATGCTATTAGTTGGAAAAATATTTTTTTAAAAAATAATTAATATTTATTGAAGGGAATTAAGGCGCCGTTTGGTTGGCTTTAGAGTTTGAAATTAAATTATAATTAGAATTGGAATTGAAAAGTATATATTAAAATTATATTTGGTAGAAAAAGATTAAAATATCCTTTATAAATATTAAAAACATATTTTTCTTTCACATTCAGTTACATCTCACGCGAACAAGCTGTCAAGCTTGGACATGGAAGGAAATATTGAAAATAAACTTGGGCTTGGAGAGATTGAATTCGGTGCAATTCCTTTCCGTGCAATTTCGGTGCAATTCCTTTAAAATGCACTTTTTACTTCATTTTTGAAGTACTAATATGGGTTCATACTAACAATAATACACCATGAATAGATTTGAGACCAAATTATTATCAATATTGGCAAATATCATCACCTTAAATGAATTAGGGACCAAATTGTTATTGATATTGAAAAATAGTCTCACAAGGCTATTTAGTGATGATATTTGTCAAAATTGATAATAATTTCGTCTCTAATCCATTCATAGTGGGTTATTGTTATAGTAAATCCGTATTAGCGCTTCAAAAATGAAGTAAAAATATATATTTTGAAGGAATTGCACGGAAGGGAATTGCACTGGATCCAATTTCGGGCTTGGAAGGAAAATTGAAAATAAGCTGGACAAATTTTTGGGTCCCACTCCCAAGCGAGACAATTCCATAAAATCCAATTCAAAATAAGAGAGTGGTGCAAAAGTAACGAGGGCAAAATGGTCTTTTTATCTCAAATTTCATAAAATAAATCCAATTTCATATAAAAACATGGAATCCAATTCAAAAGATTACCTACATAATCTTGGAATTGAGCCGATTCCAAGTCTACATTATTTGAACCAAATCATGGAATTTCTTGATAAATGTGCAATTCCAATTCTAATATCAATTTTACGGTGAACCAAACATAGTCTAAAATCTAAATATTAAAAAAAAAATATCCGAATGAGACAGACGAGAGGTGCAGAACAAACGACGGTAAAATGGTCTTTTCATCCCAATTCCATAAAACCCACCATTTTTTCATGAAAAATACTTAGAATCCAATTCTAAAGGCCCTTCATTAAATCCAATTCCAAGAATTGCAATTTTAAGCTATAGTAATTGAAACAAACATTAAAACTCATAGGAAAGTGTGCAATCTCAATTTCAAATCTAATTATAAAAATTTCTCGATTTTTGTATAATTTCAATTCTAAATCTAATTTTAAAACCAATCAAAACATTGAAATTTCTTGATTTTTATACAATTCCAATTCCAAGGTATAGGAGTTGAACCAAACATTGGAATTGGTTGCAAAATGTGCAATTCTAATTCCAATTCCAAGTTGAACCAAGCATAGCCAAAGAAACAGGAAAATATAATGGAAGAGAAATTAAAATAAAATAGAAAAAAATTAGGTTAAATTTCTTATATATTTGCCATCAAGTTCTTCAATATAAATAAGACGTGTGGCAAAAAAGTGTTTAAATGAACAATTACAGTAGAAAGGGAATGTAAAAGATCACATTTTATATATGACCAATTATATAGCAAAGTATAAATAAAACATATGATTTGTGAAACTTGACGACAAAAACATAAAATACTTCACCTAAGTTTTCTCCAATAAAATAATAACACCACAAAATGATAAAGTGAAGACAAGGAAAATGTTAACTGAAGAGCAATGCTGAGGTTTTGGAATTTATTACTCTTATTGAAAGCGTCATGCCAATATCTAAGGTTCAATGCATCTCTTCTTAACAAACTAGTTTTTTTTTTGTTGGAGTTTAAATTCTTACAGTGAATTTTGCAAGCACAATTCTTTCACTATAAATGTCCATCTACCATAATACAGTGATCATCCATTGTATTTAATATTTATGTATAGTGTATAATTGAATTTAGGGGACCAAATTAAAATATAACTAAGTTGGTATAAGTCAAACGTTGATAGATTCAAAAGTACACAAAATAAAAAGACAACATATATATAGTAATATTGTTTTGGCCGGAGGAAGCATATATATATATATATATATATATATATATATATATATATATATATAGTAATATGGACATGGAAAAGTAAATAATTGAAACAGAAAAAGCTTGAGAAAACAATATGAAACATGAATGAGAGAAGAAGCAAAGACTATAGTAGTAGTCTAGTACATATATTATATTATATAGGTGGACTTGAATTGAAAGGAATAGTGATATGTGAAGTGATATATATTATAGTAAAATGAAAATGGTCGGTGAAAGCGCGGAGGTTATAACTTA